>OZ025208.1:12501596-13101596 GCA_964019055.1 Anthopleura xanthogrammica | reverse complement strand
GTTTTAATACCTTTGCAATAAAGCGAAGCTACTCTTTTGCCCAAACTTCACAAAAATAAGGATTGAACATTTCATATCTTGAAGTTGTTGTCAACTAAACCAAAAGGAAAGGGTCACTGATGGCAAATGAAGATAAAACGAAAATAGAAAACGCAGTGGTTTAAATATAGCTTATACTTTCGGATCTTCTTTCGGAACAAAGTCAGTTGTCCTCAGGCAATATTTCTTTTTCAAAATAAAATAAGTAGAAAAACATCGATTAAATTGCTCCGATACGACATGTCACGTGATTGAAGGCAAATAACACCATTGATTTCATATTTATTTAATGATTCTGCGATCTTTATGTACAATATATAAGATTATGTTATTAAATAACTATGGGCTTGTAAAATGTGCCATTGATGAATAAAAATATTTGTTGTTTACTCTTCTCTTTTTTTCGTTATTTGCAGCTATTCTATCTAAAGTGGGCTTTTTTACTTAGTTCTAATTTTACAGTGCAGTATTTCCTTTCAGCAATTCAAAAGTAGAGGTGGAGTAATATGTGTCTGGTCGTGTGAAGGCGCGAATAAACAGGCTCATTAAGCCCTCTTCCTTTCATTTACTGAAATACAAGAACGGATGATTTGTAGAAGTCTTCAAGATGTTTGAAACAAGCTCACATTAGATAGAGTCATGTCATAGTAACAGTAGCTCTGAATGAGACCACGCATGGAAGTAAATACAGAAGAGAAATGTAGCCTGTTTCATAAATTTAGCAAAATACCCATTTGAGCTTTAGTTTAAATTTAGGGTGGCCTAAAAGGGATACGATTTTTTTTTGCCACGGGATGTTAAACCTAACAAGTGAATACTGGGTATGTAGTACGATGGTTTGCAGTGGTAGAATGAACACAATAAACCCATCAAAAAGGAATAATATTAACTGTACAAAATCTGTTGTTTTTTGCTGCTTAAATAGTATTATTTAGTGCTAATTCCTTAGTACCTTATGTGGGTTTATTCTGTGCAGTCTACTACTATTGACAATAAATGAATACCCCCCCCCCCCTATCTATTTATAATTCTGCTGAGCTGTTTTGCTGATATAAGAGTGAGTGTGTGGCAAGAGGAATGTAGGATAAGTGCAGTAAACGGGAGAATGTCGTTTTATAATGGGTGTGGCTAATCCTCTAGTCATCTACTCTTGCTATGTGAGTGTCGTCCTTCCTCATAATACATGGATTGAACAAAAGGGTGTTGCAGGGCTTCCTTGGCAGTCATTCTTTTGCTAGGATCATATTCCAGCATGTGATCAAGTAAATTAAAGAAGAGTTCATGATCCTCACTTCTTGATAACATGTATTTCTGAAATATCAAAAAAGGGAAAATCAAAAAAAGGTTCAGTTCAATAAATACCCAATATTTTTCCTCAAATTGAAAAGAATAAATATAACAGTATTTCCTTCCACAAACATACCTTGAGTGGTTTACAGTTATCTCGTACATATTTTCCTGACGAGGATCTCTCATCCCAGTCAAGCTTGCCTTTATAGAAGTATTTTGTCTTTCTGAATAAGAGAGCAAATTATTAATCAGTTAGCATTTTTTGGGTCCATTTTTTTGACTGCTTGACAAACAATTCCTAGGCTGATTCAACTTACTTGGATTTCTTGATCAGTTGAGATGGCAATGGCCCAAGTATTCTTTCCATCATTGCCAAGTGCTCCTTATTTTCATGGGTCTGATTTAAGACAAAAGAGATTACCATACAATATGCCATTTCTGAGTGCAAATATGGTATCATATCATAAAGCAATACACACAGCCTGTTTGAATATGTTGACAAAACTTATTCTTGAATACTTTCTGCCAATATTCATCGCATAATAAACTAAAAAAACTCACATGTTACATAATTCATTATGTAACATGTGAGTTAAACAAAAAATTAAACAAAAAATTCAGTTGCCATTCACGGCATCTCCTTTGTGTACCAGACACAATTATGTCTACATAATTCAATAAAAGCAAACAATAGGTTTCCAGTACATGTTGGAGCTGTCATTCACATCATAGCCAACATGAGTGCATATCTATGTTTTATTTTATTTATTTTTTATTTATTAACTTTACAACTATTGGCTCTTTTTTATTTGAAAATGTTGGAAATGTAAACATTCAGATAATTTTTGTTTCAAGTACCTGAAAAAGTGTGAACCCTGCATATAGCTCAAATAGTATACAGCCTACACTCCACATATCACAAGGGTATGACCATCCAAGCTCTGGAAGATATAGGGTGTAATTAGTGTCATTAATTAATCATAGTCAACAAATTATCCATATATGACAGGCAATCCCAAGGTGTTTGTGATCCCCTTTCTCAGAGAGTTTATAAAAGGGGAAAGTGTAGAAAAATGATTTATTGAGGTTAATGAGAGGTTACCCACCTATCACCGCCCCCAATATGAATCATGCCCTGCCCTACATGTGTTTTTGCAGGTAGGTGGAGAGCGATGATTTGTCTAGTGGTGTCCCTCCCCAGTAGCAAATCCTAGTTATGCATGCTCCTAATATGATATAGACATTACCTAAGATGACTTCAGGAGCTCTATAATGACGTGTTGACACTGTCGTACTGTGGTGTTCATGTTCAAAGGTGGCAGATCCAAAGTCTATCAACCTCATGCTGGAATTCTTGAGATATCTTTCATCTTTTTTCTGTGACAAAAAAGGCAAATTGATGAGCTAAAAAAATACAGTATTATTGTGAAAAAAAATTCTCTTAGAATGTCATGTCTAGTACCTTTTCTTTGTCGTAGCAAATATCACATTCTGAATTTATGAAGAGCATGTTTTCTGGCTTGAGATCTGTGTGTGTCAACTTCATGTCATGTAGAACTAAAAAAAAATAACAAAAAAGCATTTACAAATATTCATATTGCACAAAAATATCTCCATTAACTAATCCCAAGTTAGGCCCATTAGTTGATCCAGACTGGATAAACAAGCATTTATGTTAGGATTTACATTAACTTTCATTAAAAGGATTAAAGTCTGAGTACAGCTAATCCAGGCTGGAAAGCAAAGGTTTCAAGTTAGGATTAGCACAAACCCAGCAACAGGCTTACTAGTCAATCCTGATATTCAATCAAAGGCTTACTAAGAAAAGAAAATATTTTGGGGAGGTATTCAATAGTTTGATAATTTTATTAGAAATTATATCACAGCCCTAAGGCTGAATTAAATAATTCATTAAAATCTATCTATCTAAACTTAGTCAATCCTGATATTCAATCAAAGGCTTAGTCCCAGTTCAAAAATCGATCTTCTCATGAACTGAACCTAATAACATCAAAGAAGAATGCCTTTGTATTTGTTTTCAATGCGTTGGGCTCATGAGAAGTTTGATGTTTGAACTGGGCCATAAAATATTATGCTGAAGTATTCATTTTAGTGACTTACATTTGACCGAAATAAGCAACTGGTAGGCCATGTGTTGTACTTGATTTAAGGGATAGGCATCATAGTTGTTATCCTTCTATAAAATATATAAAGCTATCTTAGTACACATTACACCAATCAGCTGTTTGTCTGATCCTGTATAAGGTTTGTTATATTATCAAATTGTCTGAATGACCAATTCTAGAATTTCTAACAATGATTTTTTGCAAGGGAGCTTTGCCAGAGAGGTGCACTCTGAAATGAATTAGAGCAGTTGTGTCAAAATGAGCATCAACATGAGCACCAAGTTGAAAAGAGCCTTCTTCCTAATGCAGTGGAAGCACTCATTAGAGATGGCCTTGAAAAAGTGGTCATTACTAGAGTTGGTTGCCAACGACAATGGGTTCAAGTGGCAATACAAACAGGGGTTCAAAAACATGGTTGTAACTATAGCTGGTTGCTTATGAGAACGATTGGAAAGAGAGTTTTGACTGTATTGAGGTGCTCTTTTTTTTCTGGTGCTGATTTTGGAACAACTGCTTGTTTTACGGAGGTAGGTTCATATGACCAGTTAGTGCAAATGGCTTATTTTAAAACCACAAAAAAGATGTACCATTGACATGCATCTACTGGGATTCCTGTGTGCATAATAGGAATGTGATGTACTCACCATAAAGTCAAATACACTAAGACCCATCTTCTCAAATACAATACACATGTGACCATGATAATTAAACCAGTCTAACATCTTGATACACAGGCTAGAGCAAACAAATAATAATACACTAAATATTACAGTAAATTATAGGGGCAGTGCTTGGATTTGAGACCCGCATAGGTGAACAAATAGAGAAATTGAGTTTGTTTGAAGGCATCATTTTTCTTTGGAGGGTGTGTGTGTGTGTGGTGGGGGGGCTGAGGTTGAATGCCCCAATCATCATGACTTATTAAGTCCTAGCTCACAATGATATCTATTGAGGATGTAAAAGTACAGAGGATATCAAGAATTAGTGCTTTCAATTTACCTTCTCCCAGATCTACTTCTTTCGTTGATTTTTTCTAACACCTTAATTTCTAATTTGGCTGCTTCCCTAAAATTATACAAAATAAAATATTATTTATCTTGAAAATGCAAAGAAAAATTCCATGGCCTTAAAGGAACATGAAATGGAAATTTTACCTGTATTTTTCTATATTTTTAATGACTTTGACAGCAACAACATCCCCTGATTTTCTAGTAAAAATAAATAAATGAATGTCAGTTTTATTTTTAAAATAAATTCCCACATAACTTTCCAAAAATGTCTATCAGAAAAGCTTTATGAAATTAAATGAATTAAACATTAAATTTTTTATAGCAGTTTCCAATAGTATGTGAAAATAATAGCTGCTCAAATTTGTTTTTCACTGCCGTCAATCTAAAAAAAATTCAGTTGATACCTTAAATATTGTTGACTGGTGGCAGTGAAAAACCAAATTTTGAACTTACAACTACAGTACCAAGTTTGATAATAATAAAAATTGCTGTAAGTAATTTTGTTCATTTTTTTCCTTTTCAGTATTTCATATCCTAAACAAGATTCTTAAAGTCCATTATTCAATTTTCATCATCATTAAATTTTTATCATTTTAACTGCCACTATTATGAAATGTACTGATAACATAATTGGTTACTTACTTATCATAACATTCCAATACTTTTCCAAAAGTTCCTTCACCTAATAAACATCTAACTTCATCTAAACAAGAAATACAAAATGGTGTTAGGAAAAAAATGATCCACTGATTGGAAACCATATATCTTATAATAAAGAATAAAATTCAAAGATTTTAAAATAATGTGAAATTATTAAGAAAATGGTATAAATTTTATCAATGGTTGATAGAGCAATAAGATATATTAAAAGGTTTGAGTTTGGGGGTGGAGAATAAGTGTGTTAAGATGTATGATGGGATAGGTTGGGGTAGAGTAGGATGAAGTAGATATTATCTTGCTAGGTGTGCACTAACAAGTTAGTTAACTAGAGGATTGAAAGCAATAAACAAAGCAATATACATCTTGAATGCAGTATGTCCCCTTTATGATATATCAGGTGTCCTTCTTTGTCGTCTCGGGTACTTGTATAACCTCGGCTTCGCTCCTCTTCATTACTCTGCTGCGTCTGAATTATCACCGCATTTTGTTCGTTCATTCATTCAATTTTCACACATTCATTCACGGCATCGGCATCATATTATTCATCGGTACAGCCAAGTTTGACACCAGCAGTGTTTCAGACATAAAAACAGCAAATATATACAAAGGACATAGCAAGCACATGAGAGGTCATTCAGAATAAATGTGGTTATAATGTTAGGTCTGTAGATCTTGGAATATTAAATACAGAATTTCCTTTAACAAACCATGTAAAATTAATTACTAAACATTCGTGGTTGAACCCAGAAAAGCCAAAGTTTGACAGTGGGGATTTCAAGGTTTAACCACAAAATATTCTGCTTTCAACTTTAAAATTCCAAGATCTTCCTTCCTAGCCATCACAGGCATTCAATCTTTATTTTAAAATAAAAATTACCGCGCAAATACATTCTATTTGAAATTTCTAAGGATCAGATATCCATGCTTTAATATATTTGAAGTTGTTTTTTTCTGAATAAATTAAATTGGAATTTTTGATATGGAATATTCTAGCATTTTCAAATTACTATAAGCCTACTTGCTTTGAATGAATGAGTGATTCGATACACACAACATTCGGAAAAAAAGCTTTGAAAATATTTTTCGCAAGTTACAAATCCCCTTTGTTTTGAACCCAATATAAATGAATTGAACTGAAATACGAAATATCATTTCCCACTTCAATCAATGGAACAAAATATGGGAAGCAAATAAAAAATCCCGCGCAATCGTTTGACTTTCAACTCGTGTTTACGCTCAAAACATCGCGCCAAAAGTGATTCTTTTCAAATTCAAATTACTCACATGGACACTGTAGCCGTCAATACTGCCTTCGTGGTATCTCTGTCGTCGTTTGTAGGATTTTTTCGAGCTGGCTTCACTCCTATCTCGATAATAATATCTATGTCTATCCTTAGATCTACTCCGACTTCGTTGTCTTTTTCTAACATGCCGTCTTTCACTCGTGGGTGAATAATTTCGCTCATAACGTTCATCTAGAGGATGTCTAGAGTAATAAATCGAGACGCTATTCTCTCTAGAGTACAACGAACGCCTCCTCCTATGGCTCCTTGGCATTTTCATGAGCGAAAAATGTCTTAAAAGGTTCCTAAATCGCGTGTATTACTACGACCAATATGGCGTCTTTCCTGCTTCTTTATTCAAGCGAAGAAGGAACTGAAAACGATGAGGTCATCACTATCCGCGAACCTGATTGGTTCAAAGCATTGATCACGTGAAACGTGCGTGGGTGGGTGTTTTGAAATATCACGGTGCGGAAGGTATTGTGGGATAGAAGCAAGATGGCGGCCATCAGGGGAATGAGTCTCAAAAATGTTTTAAAAATACGTGGATCGTTTAGTCCGTTTGATCCTAAAACTGCTACTATTAGGTGAGTGGAATGATTTTTCTTAAATTATAAAGCTATAAAGTCTTTAGTAAAAAGTGTTTTATTTGTAGACATGTTTTAATTTGCCATGGTCACCCCAGAAACCACATTGACCCCCATGCATGGCCAGATTATATTCTTGGGGTGAAACCATGTGACTCAAAATCCCTTGAGATATAAACAGCCACCTTGTTGGTTGATATAACAAGAGAATTTTAATTAGGAATGCTTTATATAGTCAACCAACATGACAGCACATGTTGTAACTTGCACCCCAAGAATAGTCTTGTGGGGGTGGTAGTGAGGAGGGGATGTGACCATAGCTCCATTCAGCATACCCTGAGAATAGAACCTCTTACTTCTATAGACAGTGCTTAAAAGAGTCACTGCTAGAAGGGTATATTCATCAGAGCTACAATCTCCAGCAAAATAAAATGGGACACGTACTATTCTGGAACACCGTTCCCCCTCTACCCCCGTAGCAATGCTGTCTCCCATGCACTTTATCTGGTAACCACTTCATAAGCTCGAAAACTTCATAGAACAACATTGCTTAGGGGGGAAAGGGGGAAGTGGCAGGATCCTTTTCTGCTAATAGACCCCTGACCTCATGACGTTTCATACCTAAACTACCACAATCCTTCTCAAAATCTCTTTTCATATTCAAATGCTAAAACTCCTTTGAGAATACCAAGACAATAGTGAAAATTAGCCTGACAGTGCTACCAAAAGGGATACTGGAAGTGGAGGTATAGAACGTCATCATGCTTCAAGCCTATAGAACCTCTTATGGATAGTCCAGTACTCTCAGGAGGCACTGTTAGCAGGGCATATTCAGCAGGGCTGACACAATCCCTTTCATCCCCTTTTCTCTCTCATTAAGACTAGAAGGATAAAACATGCATACTTGGTAGCTGTGAGCTGCATGCAGAAATTTGGTTTTTCACTTCCATCAATCAAAAAATAAGCCGTCAGTACCTTCTATATTTTTAACTTGCACCAGTAAAAAGACAAATAGTATTTTTCACGGTTACTAAAAATAGATATGTCAAAGCCTCGTGGGATCAAAATGTGGACAAACTTTGTATAAAAGGCTTCGGTCATAAGGAAAAGAAGATCAATATCAATCGAAAAACCACAGTTTTTTTATGAATTGGAAAGAACAAGACAACAAAAAACTTTTTGCAGCAAATAAGCATGTTTTCTGAGCTTGGCTTGTCCACATTTCAATCCCATGATGCAATATTGTGACTTCAATCTTGGAAAGTGCTATATTCCAACAGGCAACTCACAACTACAGAGTTCGCATGTTTATCAAAATAGCAGTAATCAGTAATTATTCAACTTTATTTCATTGGCCAAGTATAATTCACTCTAGCATGGTATGTGTTGTTTGTAAACGAGTTGATTTTTTTTTTTTAGAGAATTTCTTCGCAGAGTAAATTCCAAGAACATGATAGAAACAAATGCAAAGTGTCAAATTACTGTAGATGTCAAAAACGACAAATCCAAACCCTTTGTAGAAGTCACTTTTGGTAAGTGTTACAGCAGATTGAGTTTGACTGCAGTAAAACAGCATAACACTAATTGAGCCTACTCTAAAGGCATAATTTTCCTTCTCTGGGCCTCCTGTGGAAGGGACAGTCTCTGTCAATATTATTAGGGACCTTAAGAGTCATGGCATGTGATTGCAACATGGGACGATGACGTGAGCATGTTTTCAAAATGGTTTTTCATATGTGCAGCATCGTGCTTTTTTTAAATAAAATGCTATAGACCCCTTGTATGTGATGTCAAAGCAGCTCAATTTGGAGGACCAAACAAAAGAATTTCAATCTCTTGAGAATTGGAACCTATTGTTTTGTCCTCCAAATTGAGCTGCATTATGACATGCTGGAAGGGGTGTATATGGAATAGGTATCATGAGATGAGGCCAACATGAAAAAAGAAATCAATACCAAATCTTTAAATTTAAATAGTAGCTATGACCTACCCTGGGCTCCAGATCTAGAGGTACTAAATTAAATTCACTGCAGGTAGGTTTAATTGAGCACTGGAAGTGCAAGAAGTAATTGGAATGAGATTATTTTTCCTTGTGACTTCCCATCAAAATAGTATATGCTGAGAAAGAGTAAATAATGATAGCTATGACCAACACAGACACCCAAAGAATTGTGTGATTCTGTACAGTGTGTAATTTCTTATTTGTGTCGTTTTTGTTTTGTTTCAGTGGATAAAGATGTTCAAGTATATAACACAGAAAACCAAAAACTCATGGACCTAATTTCACAATTCAATCTTAAATGTAGAGAAAAGACAAAGTAACATTTATACTTTACAGTCAAATTATAACAACAATAGTCAATTTTAGTTTGAAAATACCAATGTACAGCATTTATTAAGCAGGTTGTCTGCCATAAAACCTTTGAAATTCCTGTTACCACATTTGTATAATATTCCTCTTTTTGGTTTTCCTTATTTGAAACTAAAAAAACTGTCCTATGTACATAAAAGATGGTTATTGAAGGGAAAGCAGAACTTAAAAAAAAGAAATGATTTCAGCAGGTTAAAGGATTTGTAGATATTTATATTAATTATATTTACAAAGGCAGGAATAAACATTCTTTCCAAGTTTGTTTTTGTATTGTTATTTTTCCATCAGCAACTAATGATTTCATTTTGCATCTTGATTAGAACCTAAAAATATAAAAATTGAGATAGAGAATTATGAGTTAGGCTGAGTAAATGTATAAAGCTAGGACTCCTCAAGACTTAGGATTTTAAAAATAAGATCCTAAGTCTTGAACTCCATCAAATTAAAGAGGCTGCCAACCCTCCTCTTCAAATATCAGGGTGGAATATGATGGCTGCTCAATGGCCAGACATGACTGGTCACAGCCAACCAATCAACATATGACCAGTCAAGAGGACCAGCCTAAGAGGCATTTGGCCAGACAAGTGCCAATTTTGGTCAGACATTGTTCACTGAGCAGCCATTATTTTTTAGCAAGCATTTATTACTGGTAATTTATTAAAGCTCACCTTCGTTGGTACTCTGTCTTGATACCATTGCCACTACCAGGAGGGCTTGGATCAATATCCCCTTGTGGGACAGAAGCAATAAGATCTTCTGTAGTAGTAGGTGGTTTGCCATGAATATCTCTAATTGAGTTAATTGTATCAATAGGATAGCTTTGGGCATGGGATTCCAGGTATTTGAGGACATACTCATCAGCATTGACAATCCTGAATCTGTGTTTAAAGATCTGGATGACTGATCCAATGCTGAAATCAGCTGGAGTATAGAATGATGGGTTGTCTACAGAAGAACCTGGTTTTGTTGCTCTTGTTCTCTCCAAGAATTTTCCTCCGATGATACCAGCATTCCTTACTGGGGGCTCATAGATTGTCAACATGTCGTCAGCAAGGCGCCAGGATATTATAAACCGACGGTTTTTGTCTTCAGGTCGGACAGTTTCCTAATGATTGAATTGATTTAATTCTTAGAATTTCTTATCTCTTTCAATCCCTCTTTTAAAATTTATTTACATGTACACTACTTTTCAGATAAAAAAAATTGGGATAATGATCATCTACTAAGTTACCCAAGTTTGCTATCTCAGAAGTAGGGAAATGAATAAGGAAAAACATTCTTACCAAATTTGCAGCATATCTTAAGATCTTGTGGTCATTTTCTAACATCTTGATAAAGTCTTTCTTTGGTGGTTGAGGAACAAGAGACAAGCAAGACTGTAGGCTGTCTTCCAGTGATCCAAAGCCATTGTAAGGAGGAAAGACCTTTATAACATAAAAACATACATTTGTTAGTATTTGAATGGATCTCTTCTTGAGTGGAAATGTGGTAAAAAAAAACATAAAAAATAATTAATTAATTACCCTCTTGATTGCTTCATACTGTTCTTCTGTAACCTCAACTGGAGCAAACTCTGTGATTCCAAACTTTCCCCTGTAGTAATCTTTAGTAAATTCATCACACTGATACAACAAGAATCTCCTGCCCATCATGTGAATAGTACGGCCAACCATGAAGTCTCTGGGTGCAAACCAATTCTTAATTTCGTGGTCTGACAATTCCAACACACAAGAAGGAAAGGAAGCTGCAACATGTGAAAGAAAAAATAGCTCATTAATTGTGTCAAATTGTGAAACAATCAAGCCTGATAAAAGTCTAGAAAACAGGTGTGGCGGGACAAAGTGAGGGGGCTGAGGCATCAAAAACCTCTGAACCAAAACAAACAGGCATTACTTCACTTTTGTCACAAAATACAAGGTTAAATTTTCAAAACATGGGGGTGCCAAGCACCCTATCTTTATAAAGTGGGGGTGCTGAGAGCACCCCTGGCTCCACCACCTTTGGAGAACAACTATTACAGATCAATTTAGTGGTGCTGAGGTCTGAAAAAGGAACGCAATGCCATTGAATCATGATTTAGGAGGCACTATCACGAGGCACTATATCTGTTATAAAGATTCACATGGTTGATATCATCACTATCAGTACGCTTACTTACATTCTACCGTATCTCTATTCTTTGCAAGCCTCTGTCTGCAGATAAGAACTGGGAATGGATCTCGTCCATCATTAGGCTTGTGCACTTCTCTTACTTCTACTGTGTCATCAACAAGGTAGTAATGTAGGATCTACAAATAAAAGACACATCGCAATCAGTAAAAGTATGTTGAGTACATGAAAGAGCTTCAGCCATAGTCTATAATCATTGGTATAAACAATACATGGAGATCATAAAGTCCTGTCCTCCCTCTGGATCCATCAAGCTCTGTATATAGTCCCTGCCACACAAAACTAGGATCAATGGATCAATTCCTTTTTACTATGAATAGCATATGAAAATGATGCATTTGCAGACTGTCTGTGCTTATAGCACCTAAGAAATTTTATTGGAAGATTGGAGATTTAGTGTACTTGTTATCCCACTTAGTTTGATAGTTATGTGCATGTGTTTTGGGTAGGGTGGGTATGATGTGAAGCAACCCCCCCCCCCCCCCCCCATAGGAAAACCTGGATACGCCATGGGTAGTGTTGTTTCACCATATTATATTGTTAATATTAGTACTTACACATGGTCTTATTTCTCCAAACATGCTGTCACGGTCATCCCAGACACAGAAGAACCTCAAAACCTGTCTGTCCATTTTCAGGAACTGCTTGAGTTTGTCAAAGTCAGTTGGAGTGACATAGGAACGAAGTGGTTGCTTTCTAGATTCAGTATGTGGGTCTGGTTTGATTGGTTCAGGGAGATTCAAGTCAATTCCCTCACTGGCCATGAACTCCTGTAAAATATGAGGACTCAACATTAAGCAGGGTCACATACAGCATTTTACCTATTTCTGATTACAGAATGTTCCCTGCTAAGGCCCTCCCCTCCCAATCTTTTGCCAAGTACTTTCATGGTCACAACAAAATAATACCAGGAAATTTAATCATGAAGACACCCCTCACACCCTTCCAACCCTATAATTTAGTTATTTTTTCTTGGGAATCTTGGCAGAGCAATCTTACCCTAGTCCAGGCATCACAGTCACAAACAAAGAAGACTTTTCCATAGAATGTTACAGTGATCCCCAGATTGAAGTCCTTCCAGTGCCAGTAATCACCAAGGTCATTCTTGGGCAATCGCTGTCTCTTGATTAGCTTGCCCTGTGGAATACCACTGAAAAACAAAACAAATATATGCATAAATTATATGCTAATTTTCTGATAATATAGATAAACATAGATACGATGTAAACAGTCTTTATATATATTCATATATTTAAAAGTTTTCATAGTCTTTTGCTGTCTTTGATAAAAGCCAGCAAACACAGAAATTGCTCAAAAAATTGAATATAAACTTAAGCGTAAACGTTTTTTTTAATTATAGCAAGAAGGACTAAAAATGGCTGCAGCACAAACCTGTTTTCAACAATTGGCTCAACGACTGATATAGAATCATCTTCCAAGTAATAATATATTTTCACTGGTCGCACTCTATAATACTCCTTAGGAGACTCGTGTACTGTCTGTTTGAAGTAAGCATGGAAGAGTAGGACCTTCTTATCAAAGGCAACATGGGCAGGGACGAAGGCTTCTGGTGGGGCTTGGACCTTTTGGCCATAGGTAAGACTTGGTTTTAAGTTGGCTAATTCGTCTAGTTCTTCCTGAGTTAGTTTATTTTCAGGTATAGGGTCGCCACCAATGCCTACACTAGGAGCTACAGGGACTGAATAGCCATTTCTCCATCCTAAAGTCTGAGATCTGTGGAACTTTGCTTTCTGAACAGAATTGAAGAAATACAATTAACTCTTAGGCTGAAATTGTACAAATCTATCTCAAGCAATTATTCTCGTTTATTTTTACTAATACTAGAATAAAAGTTCGTAAATATGAAGCAAAGATAAGAAACTTTTGATGATGATCTGTACAAATTGGAGTAAGCTTTCAATTCAGCGCTGTAAAAATCACTTTAAAGTTTGGTTTTCTGGTTAAAAAAAGCTCTTACCGTTGGATCGTTGAAGGTATTTCCCGGTAGAAATGGAAGAGCCATGTTATTTGTATCTTGATATTTTTTAAAACCGTCAAAATCAGAACACAAGTTCTTGGTTTGAGGAAGGAATTCAAACTAAAGCAACATGGAGCTTGTGGTTGCTATTTGGATAGCGTTCGTTGGCATAGCAACAACAGACACAAATCGATGAGGCATTGTGGGTAATAACACAGGTAGCCCACAATACTTTATGGCTTTGACGTCCATTTTGTCCATTATTTTCTTTTTTTCCTGCTCATTTAAGCCGAGTAAGAAAAGTGCTTATTTTACAAAGATTTTATCTTTCTAAGATATAGATATCTGTATTTATTTTATCATTTTTTCCCCTCAGTTCTTTTTAAGAACAAAAATTATTGAGTATCCAACTTATACATCAACAATTTTTCCCTTTCTAATTTTCACTGGAATTTATGGGCATCAATTTTTGGATAAACAAAAATTAGCTTTTTAAGACGCAAATTCTATATTTTTTGTCATTTTCATTCATTCAGTTTCTTTCTTTCCCTTTACTCCCATTTTCATCCATTCATTTTTTTAATCATTTTTTTCCTGTGTTCTTATTCATACATACATTTAAAGGATAGCAGACTGTATAGAAAATATATGCCTGCTTCAACAATCAATAAGAACATTAAATTCTTTGGACACCAGACGGGAAAAACATAAAAATACATCATGCAAGGCGATTTCATTTGGTTTTGTTTTATTGCTTTTAACAGTATGTATACAGTCTTTCCTGATCTCTTCCCTGATCTCTTCCCTGCAGACAGAATCCTTCATTAGAGTATAATAAAGACCCCAAGTTCTAATTCCCAATCTGGGGGTCAAAAAATAGTTTTCTTCTCTTAAAATATTTGGTGGTATATTTTCATTGTTTTGACCCCCTGGTATAGAAATTAGTGCAATGGGTCTAAAATTCCAAACAGAAACCAAACATTATAATTTGTAGGTTAATATATAAGCATTTATCCCACACCATACAAAATACAGCCAATAGGAAAGCAGGAAAGCTGTTGTATATTCGTCGGTATTTCACTCTTCCTTCCTTCCCATCATGCACTGCGCGTTGAATCTACGTATTCGTATTTTCTATGGTGTGGGATAAAATGGTTATACAATGGTTTCTCATGGCATACCGTGGATATCCCACTCGTCACTTGTATTTCTTTGTATACACAATTGCCTAGAATATAGTATACTAGAAACTACAAGTGACTCGTGGGATATTCTACAGTGTGCCACTCAAAACCATTGTATAACTAGTATATATTATAGATCATGACCTAATAGTCCCCTTTCACATGACGTCAAAGCAGCTGAATTTGGAGGACAAAAAAAAAAGAATTTCAATCTCCAGAGAATTGGAACCTATTGTTTTGTCCTCCAAATTGAGCTGCATTCCGGCATTCTGCAAGAGGTCTATATGAAGGAGATATACCAGTATTTAAACATATATACACACAGGAAAATATAGAGATCAAATAAATGTTGAATATTTATATTTTGGACCTTGAAATCTTCATCAATATACATAGTTCAATATTCAATTATTTAATCTTTATATTTGCTATCTTTACACCAACGACATCCATAATAGTTTTATTGACCCCTTGCAGCACTTATAAATGCAGCTCAATTTAGAGGACAAAGAAAAAAATAGAATCTCAATTTACTGAGAAATGAAAACCTATTGTTTTGTCCTCCAAATTGAGCTGCATTCCAAAGTGCTGCAAGGGGTATATACTTGCTTGGTGTTTCATATACATATGCACAGTTAGAACAATTTTTACATAAGTATGAACATCTTGACCTATGGCATTGCCACGGTGCCTGTACAACCAATAACTACCCTAGGTTTCAGAGACTTGGACAGGGAATGAGAAATCGCTCCTTCCTACTCCCCACCATGACTTCGGGTACACAGGGGTAACCAATTGCAGGAAAAAAAGAAAAAATGTTTTGTTACCTAGAGAGCCTCCAGAGTATTCCTGACAAGATAGTGTCAAATCATCAAGTATCAAATGAATATGATGTTGAATCAGTAGTTGCCATATTCACTCAAATATGAGCTGCGGCGCTTATTAAATTTTTCACGCCTCAAATGATGCACTTATTCCAGGGCTGCGTTTATTTGAGGGCAGCCATTATTCAAGTAAATACGGCAATCAATTTTTAAAGAACCTAAACTTCATAATCAAAACCTACCGTCCTAACGGAATATTCATGACGACATCCTATGTGGATGTGAAGGCTAATAATTGTTTTGCATAAAAACCTAGTCAGATGATGATAAAAATAATCAAAACCTTGATGGTTTCTTGGCAAGTCAAGTGCACTGTTCTGATTTGTTTGTCTCTACTAATAGCCTATTGTGATCAATCCACACTGTACAAACTTATAACTTACTGACCACTAATTACTATTAACCAACTGACACCTTCCCAATCACTTACAGACACCTTCTTCTTCTATGCAGATGATACCAGTATGACTTATGCTTCTGATGATCCTGATGCACTAACACAAATTATTTCTGATGATCTTGCTAATATTTTTCAATGGCTTAATGCAAACAAACTTAGTCTAAATATTAGCAAGACAAAGTGTATGTTCCTTGGTACACGTCAAAAGCTTAGTCTCATACCAGCAAACCCAGATATCTCTGTAAACGGACATCAAATTACGACCGTTTGTACCTACGGATATCTTGATTTCTGTGTATAATTCCTTAATATTACCCTACTTTGACTATTGTAGTTCAATCTGGGATTCTATTGGGAAGGGCTTAGAAAACAAAGTACAAAGTCTTCAAAATAGAGCTGCTAGGATCATAACCGGCTCAAGTTATGAAGTTAGGTCCATAGATATTCTCGAACAACTCAGATGGAAATACCTTGTCGAAAGGTGCAAGGGTCAGTTAGCCTGCCTCATGTTTAAAATTCTAAATGGCCATGCCCCTAGCTACCTTTCTGAGATTTTTCAATATACGCACGAAATTCACACCCATAACTTGCGTAGCTCCCAAAATGGTCTTTTTATTCCGAGACCCAGCACAGAAGCAATGAAAAGAAGCATTTCATATAGGGGAGCCAATTTATGGAATAATCTAACAGAATATCAGAGATGTGCATCTAGTTATAGTCAATTTGTTAATAGACTATGATCCACTTACAATATTTATTATTAGTTTTAATTAAGAGTTGGGGGATAGGTTGTTTAAGTATTATATAAATAAATTTATTGTATGTATTATCTTTATTCACGGCTCTCTGGAAGAGCATTAGTTGTATGAATGAGATTCCGTGTTGAAATAAAGTGTTGACTTGACCTTACAAACCACTTACCAACACCTTTAGGTTACCAACCACTTACTGACACCTTCCCAATCACCTACTGAGACCTTCCCAATCACTTACAGATACCTTACCAGCCACTTACTGACACCTTAACAACCATCTACTGACACCTTCCCAATCACTTACTGAGACCTTACCAATCACTTACAGATACCTTACCAGCCACTTACTGACACCTTAACAACCATCTACTGACACCTTAACAACCACCTACTGACACCTTAACAACAACTTTATGACACCTTACCTTAGTTTGCAGAGTGATCACAACAGCCAATAAAGCATATGGTAGCATAAACATTGTGGGATAAAGCATTATTATTTTTCATGTTATTTTCAGGTACAACAATGTGGACATTCTTGTTAGACCATAGTTTTTGCCCTACTAGCCTCACATTGAAGCATATTAGTATGTTATCAGAATAACAAAGTTTTTATATGGAATAAACTAAGGATGTGATTAAATAAGTGATAAAGCTTTCAACACAATGAAAAGCATAAAAGATGTCAAAAAATAAACTAAACCCCTGCTTGAGATTTTCTTGATCTCAAACGTGTTTGCATCCCACGATTCATGTTCCTGCCTCCCTTTTTCTTTTCCTTATGTTCGGCACTTGAGGGGTGCAATAAATCTTGTCCATATCCATTCTCTTTCAGCTCCACATGCCCATTAACATAACCATTGGTTTGTTTGGGAAAATCAAAGTTTTCATCGTCAACTATGGTTCCATTTGTTTGTAGATAGTGGATGGTCTTGGTGGTGGAGTCCTCTACAGGGAATTCTTCGAGCTTTTTGCGCCTTGAATTAAACTGGTAGGATAAAGGTAACTTAGTTTTATAATTGAACAATTTAATACAGGGGCAAAGGATGAGGAAGGTAGCTGAGTCAGAAGGTGTCTAACTCAAACCCTTCAAAAAAATAAAAAAAGAAAGAAAAGAAAAGATAAGAAAAGAAACAAACAAACAATATCAAAGAGATAGTGATATATATTGTTGGCAACAGGGAGGGAAAGTAGGGATGGAAAAAAAGAAAGAAGAAGCAATAGAATAGGAAGAAAGATAGACTGAAAGGGGAAGGCTACAACCTTTCAAACAAGGAAATAAAAAAGAAAGATACAGATATATATAGAGTTTGAGTAAAAAGGAGGGAGAGAGAGAGAGATAAGGAAAGGAAAGGAGAGGAAAGGAGAGTAAACAAAAATATGAGGAAAACAATCAATGCAGTGTCTAAGTTTATGGTCCATTTATAGCTTTCCTTTTATCTCCCCACCATTCAATACTTGCTCCTGACCTTATTTTTTTGTTTTCTTTGTTTATATTTTTAATCAATGGTTTTAGTTTTCGTTTATAGGTTTTCATTCCTCTTGTGTAAGAGTCTTTGTTTGGGTTTCATTTAAAGTTATCGTATCTTTGAGTTATTTAGATAAAAGATGATGTTATGGAAAGTGAACGGGAAAAGGTCAGAAATGGGAAAGCATTATTTCCAAACAGAAATATATTTCAGCTAGTCTTACTTTCTTGAAGAATCTGACTCTTTCCATTATTGCAGCTTTGACTTTCTTTCCATCCTGTTTAAGTTTGTTTTAGTAGTATTTAACAATCTAACATTTGACATTCATCAAAATTGAATTTTAAAAAGTTTATAGTTTAATTTAGATTTTACTATAATTATTTTATCAATAATATTGACCATTTATGAATTCAAATGTAATTGTAAATGAATTATCTTTCTTTTAATTTTTACTATAAGGTTTATTTTGTTCTATTTAGTTGAATCCTGCTTCTTTACTTTTTTATTATAAGCACTTATTGAATTCAAATATAGGCCATTTAAATAGCGTCATATGTACAGTCAATTCAAAAAACGCTGTTGTCGACAGATTGAAGCCTATGTGACTGGACCAAAAGTATGGGTAGAAATCACAGAAATGGTTTAAATTTTCACTGATTATATGAGCCGGGCTTACAGTACAAAAATTTGCTGTCAAAGTAGTATTTTAATGACTTAACAGTTTCAAAATTGGGAACCTCTGAATATTAGCCATATCAACTTTTGTCTTCCTTTTGCAAAATCCAAAGACATACATCTGAAGGGTTGCTGCTTGTATTATCTTATTAGTAAGCAAAAACATCTACATCAGAGTGAATAATCAAGCGCTTCAGAGATTTCTACCCATACTCCGTTTCAGTCCAGTTGTGTAGTTGCTTAGCTAGACAACGGCCACATTTTTTCAAAAGACTGTATGTATGCATACCACTACCAATATACTATTCAAATCTGTATTTCCTCATGATAATGCCAGGTAATAAGAAAAAATAGCAATCCTTTACTGAACAAAAGAAAGTGTGCAAAGGATTATGGTAATGGTAGTACATTGATACTATAATAAAAATGGCCTATTATAATGCTTTACACTTGTTGGTGTCTTTATGGTTATCACCCACTGTTTAAATTTTTATTTTGTTTGTTAATAATTAAACTTCTTATTTGTATCGTTTAAAACATTTTAGATTTTTAAGGTTTTTATGTTTTTAGTAAAATTTTAAAGTTTTAAGAATTTGTTCAGTTATTTACTAAGTTATTTAAATACTTATTTAAACATACAAAATAAAAACTTTACAGAAGTTTTTAAGGTTTAAAATGATAGAGTTGAGCTGTGACTGTCATTGGTCAAACTGCTCAACCAATCAAGAGTCAAGATCACTCTGCCCATCCAATCAGAATAATTCATCTGACACATATCTGCATATAAAATGAGGTTACAATAAGCTAGTGATCTCAAAGCACAGTTGATGTACACTTACCTTTGTCTTGGTCATCACCATAAAGTACAAGATACCCATACTAATCACAAGCTAAAATAAAAGACAAAATAAACCTTAAAATCTTACTGATACAGTACCCTTAAACTTCCTTTAGGTTGATCAAAGTCAGGGCATGGCTAACTCACAGATCAAACCCTGAAACAACCTCTGGGCTGATCTAAGTCAGGACATGGCTAACTCACAGATCAAACCCTCAAACAACCTCTGGGTTGATCAAAGTCAGGGCACGGCTAACTCACAGATCAAACCCTCAAACAACCTCTGGGTTGATCAAAGTCAGGGCATGGCTAACTCACAGATCAAACCCTCAAACAACCTCTAGGCTGATCAAAGTCAGGGCATGGCTAACTCACAGATCAAACCCTCAAACAACCTCTGGGCTGATCTAAAACAGGACATGGCTAACTCACAGATCAAACCCTCAAACAACCTCTGGGCTGATCTAAGTCAGGGCATGGCTAACTCACAGATCAAACCCTCAAACAACCTCTGGGCTGATCTAAAACAGGACATGGCTAACTCACAGATCAAACCCTGAAACAACCTCTGGGCTGATCTAAGTCAGGGCATGGCTAACTCACAGATCAAACCATGAAACAACCTCTGGGCTGATCTAAGTCAGGGCATGGCTAACAAACAGATCAAACCCTGAAACAACCTCTGGGCTGATCTAAGTCAGGGCATGGCTAACTCACAGATCAAACCCTCAAACAACCTCTAGGCTGATCAAAGTCAGGGCATGGCTAACTCACAGATCAAACCCTCAAACAACCTCTGGGCTGATCTAAAACAGGACATGGCTAACTCACAGATCAAACCCTCAAACAACCTCTGGGCTGATCTAAGTCAGGGCATGGCTAACTCACAGATCAAACCCTCAAACAACCTCTGGGCTGATCTAAAACAGGACATGGCTAACTCACAGATCAAACCCTGAAACAACCTCTGGGCTGATCTAAGTCAGGGCATGGCTAACTCACAGATCAAACCATGAAACAACCTCTGGGCTGATCTAAGTCAGGGCATGGCTAACAAACAGATCAAACCCTGAAACAACCTCTGGGCTGATCTAAGTCAGGGCATGGCTAACTCACAGATCAAACCCTCAAACAACCTCTGGGCTGATCTAAGTCAGGGCATGGCTAACAAACAGATCAAACCCTGAAACAACCTCTGGGCTTATCTAAGTCAGGGCATGGCTAACTCACAGATCAAACCCTCAAACAACCTCTGGGCTGATCTAAGTCAGGGCATGGCTAACTCACAGATCAAACCCTCAAACAACCTCTGGGCTGATCTAAAACAGGACATGGCTAACTCACAAATCAAACCCTGAAACAACCTTTGGGCTGATCTAAGTCAGGGCATGGCTAACTCACAGATCAAACCCTGAAACAACCTCTGGGCTGATCTAAGTCAGGGCATGGCTAATCACAGATCCAAACCTGAAACAACCTCTTGCTTGATCTAAGTCAGGGCACAGCTAACTCACAGATCAAACCCAAAATCTATACACCACAAATAAACCATATGCTTACTAACCTGGAAAAGAAGCCACAAAAAGATCTGTGTGAGCTCAGTCTTCTTGAAAAGGGATAACCCATACTTGATACAGATCAGGGCCTCCATCAGCATGATAGCACTGAAAAAAACACAAGTACATAATGAATGGTACAGATAAAGTACAGCTACAAATCTGCAGCACCGTTTCCCACTCATACAAAAATCACTGTAAAATAATCAAAAGAAATACTCACATAAATACCCAGCACTGTGTCCCAACTCTCTTACTTCTGGTGTCTGTAACATAGGTATAATACTGCCTGAAAGAGAAAGTCAATTCTGCACCATTACAGTCATGATAGTGCTTTTCCAAAGGATAAATGCATAGATCATTTTCATGTGATGTGGCCATATTGGTGTTTCTAAACATATATTTTCTATCTTCTGGGAATAGACCTTTATAGCTTCGTATGCAAATTGCCTATTTCAGACCACATGACATTTCCTTGAGAAATGTTTTTTTGTTAAAATATTTACACATGAAAGAATCAACTCCCAAGAGTGGCATCACATGGTCTGAAATGTGCACAACAAACAACAAAGCTAAAAAGGTCTATTGAACTCTATTTTTTGCATAAACTGTTCTATAGACCCCTTGTAGCACGTCGGAATGCAGCTCAATTTGTTGTACGAAACAATAGGTTTTAATTCTCAGGAGATCGAAACTCTTGTTTTGTCCTCCAAATTGAGCTGCTTTAACATCACATGAATGGTGCCATTGTAACTAGTGTAAAATGGTAGCCTTATCACATGAGTGAAAACAATCTGTTCCTTGTTGAGTTTTGTTCTTGCAGTAGTACCTGATTGAAGGTGCCACAATCAAACTGATGATGATGATTCTTGTCCAGTTGATCCAGTGTCGGGTAGGAATAAGAAGAATGTGTTTGAGGAAGAAAGTATTCAGTTCTATGACCTGAAAATAGATACAAATAATTCACTTTCTAATTCAGCACTACTATGTTTTTACCATCCTGAAATAAATCATGAATATTACATGACTGTATGTACCTGTGAGACGATAAGCATAACACTAATGGCAAAGTAACGCATGTAAGAGCACTTGGGATCCATCCACCTTACATGGGTCCAACTGGAGAAAAATGAATCCAATGTAAAATATTAGAAAACCTTATTAGAGATTATTAAATAATAATTATGATAACAAATGCAGAAAAACTCTGCAAAACTCCAGGTCCTCATGTACTATGTTGCTAGAGCATGATTAATGTTAGACGTGGCTTGGTCATGTCATACCCATGTCTTTAACACAATTGCCTTGCCAATTATTTCACTGGGAACCAACAGGGTGCCGTCGCCCAGGCAAGCAACATTGGAGAGACACAGTTATGACATATCTACAGGAGACCAACATCTCCTTCGAGGAGGCAGTGATGACAGCACAAGACAGACAACCCTTTGTGTTGGTGCTATGTGGGCCTGCCCCACGACAGCAATGATGATGATACTATAAACTAACAGACATTTAACGTATAGTACATGGTTTCTTTACCTAACAGGAGTGAACTGCATGACAGCTCTGTTAATTTTCCCTGTAGTAGTATGAATATCCCTAATAAAAAGAAAAAAGAAAACAAATTTTTTTTTTAATTTTTTTAATTATTTCAAAACAAATAGCAGTTGAAGATCCAGAAAGAATCATCTAGAAAGCATGCATATGGCCTCCTCTTTAGATTTTGCAGCAACCTTTTGATATCTCAGAGGTTATTCCCCTGGATCTATCTTAAACAAGAGTAAACTTTGCTGTGCACATTAAACAAGGGAGGCTGTACTATAAAGTATGGGTGAATAATTTCTTACTTGATACTCTCCCAGTGGTAGTTGCGCATCTCTAGTTTTTTGCAAATGTACATTCCAAAATGAATGCCAAGACCATTACAAATCAAGACGTCAAGAACCAGAGCATCCCACCAACACTCTTTGAAGTTAGGAAGAAGATGAGAAAAGAATACCTGAAGAATGGAAGAAGAGGATTACCAATTCTGTATATCATAACCTTAGTGCAATTTTCATAATTACATGGACATGGACACCAAAGTTCAAATTTCAAACTGCAAATGCTGTTTTTGGTTTCCGTCAGTCAAAAATAATCAGTTGGTACCTTTTACATTTTTGACTGGCAGCAGTGAAAAACCTAATACCAATGTGAAACTCAGAACTTCAGCGTTCACGTAATTATAAAAATCACAGTAAATTTTAACATATGACAGTAGGTACAAGGATCTAACTCACAACAAATAAGCAGCACAAACCACGCTGAGAACATACCTCTGTTGCTTCCCAAGTAACACTTGCCGTCCAGCAGATCCCAGCATGTCTGATCAGCATTGCCTTTAGTGCCCAGCCAAAGAAATGAGCAAAAGCAAAAATGTCGCAGCTTTCCCATATTCTGGCCAGAGAAACATCTGAACAATTGACAGCATACATCTGGGGGAAAAAGAAAAAAAATATTGCACCCATTACTTTCCATATAAGATTCAATTTTAAAACAAACCTTTATGACTATCTTAGCAGGTTGAATGGTCTTTATATGTGATAAGTGAACTGCAGGGCTCGAAATAGAAAAGATAAATGGCCAAACAGTTTCTTATTTTCGGCAGGATAAATAATTTTGGAGCAAAATTTCCCTGTCATTTTATTTCCATTTGGCAGTTCAAAATAGTCTTAGCCTGACAGTAGTAGAACTTGACCTGCATTTTGGCCATTGGCAGGCCCCTATTTTGAGCCCTGGAACTGATGTATGCAAAGTTGATCAAATTATCTTACTGATTTGGCAATGTCAGAAAAAAAAAGCATCAACAACATCAACTCCATCCATCATCATCATCACATAACCCTCCTCATCTTCATTGTCGTCATCAATCATCATCACAATGACAACTACCTTCATCATCATCCATCGATCACCAACATCTATCATCATCATCATCCTCTTCTTTATCATCACCATCATCATAATCCTTCTTAACATCAATCATTGCCATGACTACCATCATCATCAAAAAATACAATGAATAAGTTTCACTTACTGTTGTGTCTTCCCCAACATGAACTAACTCTGGGTCAAAGAAAAATAGAATCTTTCTGAAGTCTTCTCTTGTTTGGAACAACGCAAAGGACAGAAACATCAGATACAGAACGCTGCAACCTGAAATAAAAAATAAATGAATGAATGAATGAATGAATGAATGAATGAATGAATGAATGAATGAATGAATGAATGAATGAATGAATGAATGAATGAATGAATGAATGAATGAATGAATGAATGAATGAATGAATGAATGAATGAATGAATGAATGAATGAATGAATGAATGAATGAATGAATGAATGAATGAATGAATGAATGAATGAATGAATGAATGAATGAATGAATGAATGAATGAATGAATGAATGCATGCATGCATGAATGAATGAATGAATGAATGAATGAATGAATGAATGAATGAATGAATGGAATGAATGAATGAATGAATGAATGAATGAATGAATGAATGAATGAATGAATGAATGAATGAAATAACATTATGAAACCAATAAATATAGTAATAGCAAAAGTGATACATTAAAACCAACTTACCAAACACTAATCTCCATATTGCAGGGTGAGGTCTAACAAAGGGTCCTGTGAAGTAGAAACAGTCAATGTTCAAGTAATAAACAACTGATAAACTTGTGGCCCCCTATGTTTAACACCTCTATATGAGACATGACCCCCATAGTTTATGTGGTCATTGTAAAGGAACCACTGGTGGCATAGCTGTGAGATTGCTTGTCTCTCATCAAGAATGCCAATGTAAACCAGGTTTGATTCCAGGACTTGGTGTTGTATTTGAGAAGAGTTGCTTGTTGGTTTTCGCTTGTGCTTCTAGGGTTTTCTCTGGGTTCTCCAGTTTTCCTCTCTCCACAAAAATAAACTTTTAAATTCTAATTTGATCACAGAACTAGGTCACAGGTTTGTTAGCCACTGACTATTAAATGCTATCTTTTTTCCGGCTCTAAACAAGGCCATTGCCATAGTAACCAAGACGTACTCACCATTAGGCATAACAAGAAGACCAAGGACTAAAAACACAACAATAAGAGATACAACACCACTGTATATGTTCTCATCACGAGTAGCATCGGGATTCCTGTCAAACAATATTCTATCATGAGCAAATTATCAAGTTACCAAAAATATTTTGAATACAATTATTGGTTATGAAGAAAATTACAGTCTGTGTGGTCTTGTTATCTCAAACCTTGTGGGGACCAGGGAAAAGGTTTCAAATAATGGGGGTTCAAGATAGAGTGCAAACAGTTATATCCATGAAACATTAGTTATATATATACTAAATAGTACAATTTTATGCAAATTCTGTTGTTTTCTATTGTTTAATTACTACGCTTCTCAGTTGAGCTTGAAACGACCGAAGTTTTGTCTCGAAGTTTTGTCGTTAAAATGTGCATGTTGTCAGGGGCAACGTCAAGAGAATTGAAACGTATAGTGTGGGAAAAATTCACGAGCTTAATTGCCACCGCGGTGACGTCAGTATCATGCTTGCTTCCCATTGAATCTTTTAACGTTGCCCCTGACAACATGCACTTTTCAACAACAAAACTTCGTGACAAAACTTCAGTCGTTCCAAGCTCAACTGAGAAGCGTAGTAGCACTATTTTGTACTATTTAATAATTTGAATTTCATGGATATAATACTAAGGCATTTTTTTAAATAATGTTTTTCTTAATTATTCTGGTCTCAAGAGCTTATTCTTTCTCACAAATAAATTTGATAATTTCAAATGAAATTGCTTGACATTACTAGACATAATTTCCTCTCTCATTAGTGTAACTTTATGCTTTTATGCTCTTAGTGTATTTTTATAAAATTTACAAGTGGACACAGACGCCTACATTTGAATCCTATCCATCTACTTGAAATATTATTGAAACCCCTGTATATTCTTATATATTTGGATGTATTGTTATTGTCAATTTGCAGCTGAAACCCCCTTTTAGGGAGATGCAAATTAAGTATGTACGGTATATACATGGTGATCATTGCTCAACCACCATTTGGAGCAGATAATGAAATTCAAAGACTTTTATCAGCTGATTGAAAATTAAGCAATTAACTGATAAATTTTCTTCTGTAAATGTGACTCATGACTTTTTTGAGAGCATGACATGTACCATAACCATTCTTTCTCCTGAGAAAGATAGTGTGATATTTCTCAGCCAATAGGAAATGAGATATATTTAGAACAAAAAAAATGAAAATTCATATTTAAATATTT
This sequence comes from Anthopleura xanthogrammica, assembly GCA_964019055.1. NCBI lineage: Eukaryota > Metazoa > Cnidaria > Anthozoa > Actiniaria > Actiniidae > Anthopleura > Anthopleura xanthogrammica. The sequence continues at coordinate 13,074,992 of OZ025208.1, read as the reverse complement.
TTTTAATTAATGCTGTAGGAATAATATTTTATCTTTATTTATGATCGTGTGAGTTGGAAATCATTTCGTAGAAAAATGAGGGTAAACTATTTTGAGTTTTTGAAGGGGCTGTACTGTGTATTGTTGCCAGGACAAAGGACAGGTTGACCACAATAAACCACAATACAAGTCAAACAGTACATGTAAAACATCTTGAAAACCCTGGAGCGTTTTCTAATATTCAAAATATTTTAAATTAGCTTAAGAAATATAGGCTTGCTTTCAAAATGATAGAGCAAATAGATTTTTTGAAGATCTCTCGATAATCCCTCTGATAAGACATACAATGCCTCCTGCAAGTAAGTTTATGTAAATCTGTTACCCGTGAGGTTGACATATTTATTCATCCAACAAACCAACAAATCTGGATTTATTTACTTAATAAAATCCTAGAATTTAAAGGGAAAAAAAACTAATTTTTTTTCTCATAAGGTATCAAATGCTATTTTTTCATGTCAAAATGGTTTTATAGGAACATTTGGATTTCCCCTCGCACCACACGAGTACCTGTCACTCTTCACTCACCTGGAAAATGCGGAGTAAACCAGGTATAAAAAAAGACAACCAAGCAGAGTCAATGAACGCGGCTTATAGAAGAACTCTAGGGTAACCTCCTCGACTATCTGTTCACTGGCATCGTTGTAATCCTCGGAAGAAATCGTAGAACAAGAGGAGAACGTTCTCTTTCTCCGTACGTCCGCCATCTTTGATGCTGCTTCACTGGGCGGAGTCGATGACTGGGCAGGACTGGGTCGAGAGGTCTCATTTATTGGCGCCCAGGCTACTCTCGTCCTCTTTTCGCCAGGATTCAAAATGGTGGTGAGTGTTTTTTCGTCCAAGTTCTAACACGATTTCAATCCATTATCATCCGTCATTCTAAACTAGGAATTACTACATTGATTCATTGAATGGCACGGTTGTTCATCTTTTGATGATTCTAAGTCTTCATTTTCGTGATACATTATAGGAATTGGCGTATTTTATGGATTCTTTACGTACGATGTACTACATACCTCTTTTTGCTTTGTCGCGTAGTTTATAAATCGTAAAGTTTATCTCTGCTCACAGATTGCTTAAATTTGCTGTGAAACGCATATCTAAAATTCGATGAATTCCCCCCTAAGATATTGTGAATTATAAAAATCGTAGGGAAATGTTATTATGTTTCTATATAATAACTTTGAAGTAAATGTGCTATCCACGGTGATAATTTCCCTGGAGATAGAAGATTTTGCTTTATACTTATGTTTCATTTCGCGTCCACATGTCTAATACCAATATGATAGATGTAATAAAATATTATTTACAAATCAGCCTTGACATTTTTCCCTTCCCATATACATGATGATCATTGAAGATTATAGTTGGTGTGGTGTCCTTAGACTTTTACAAACTAAATAGAGCAGTTTTAGTATGACTAGTATGACTATGAAAAACTTATGGCATGAACTGTGCTTTACTGTGTTGACCATGTCAGTGCTGTACTGTGTATGAAAATATTCGACATTCACTGCCGTGTCTGTGCCAAATAATGACCATGACTTTCCACACTCATACGAAATCTGCTCTAGAATGTAGATGTAGATGTACTAATACTGCATACTCACTGTTATCACTAGGGTGAAACCAAGGTAAACCCTATGAAGGAGTTGAGGATCTCCAAGTTGGTCCTTAATGTTTGTGTTGGTGAGAGTGGTGACAGGCTGACCAGAGCTGCCAAGGTCTTGGAACAGCTTACTGGACAACAACCAGTCTTCTCTAAGGGTAAGCCAGTCACATGTGCGAAATCATACAATTTGCTGTCACAACAAAATAGGGTTTTAGTGGACGTCAATTAAAGTGTTTTCATGACATTGTCAGAAAACACAAAGTTTCCAAAGGTATGTATGTACCTTTAGAATGTCATGGAAGCACCTTAAATTGATGTCCACCAAAACCTACTTAAATTCTGTGCATACTATTGATATAGTAGGGTAGTCAAATTACATGTCAAACTCTAGGAATGGAAAATTTGTTTTTAAAATTATTGGAGAGGGCAAAATATTTGCTTCCAGTACCACTCACTAAAATGCTCTAAAATGAAAGATGGATTCTAATGCTGCCTTGTTTTTAATTCCAGCTCGTTATACTGTGCGATCTTTTGGTATCAGGAGAAATGAAAAGATCTCTGTCCACTGCACTGTCAGAGGTCCCAAGGCTGAAGAAATCCTTGAGAAAGGACTGAAGGTCAAGGAGTATGAATTGCCTAGAGGATGCTTCTCTGAAACTGGAAACTTCGGCTTTGGTATCCAGGAACACATTGATCTTGGCATTAAGTATGATCCCGGCATTGGTATCTATGGTATGGACTTCTACATTGTATTAGGAAGACCAGGAATGAACATCTCTAAGAGGAGACGTGCCAGGTCAAGGGTTGGTGCTCCCCACAGGCTTAGAAAGGATGATGCCATGAAGTGGTTTCAACAGAAGGTAATGGCAGTAAATAATTGGATGAATTAGTAGAAGGCTCAAAATAACAGCTGTTCAATGGCTGGACATGATGACTGACCACATGGGTTTTAGCTTGGACATTCTACATTTCTAGTATGACTAATAAACTTGTGGCCCGTCATTGCAAGAGGACCAGACTAGGAGGCATCTGGCAGGATAAGTGCCAATTTTGACTGGAACTTGTCAGTTGACTAGCCATTATTTTGAGCCCTGAGCATAAGGCTGGCTCACACTTGACATAAGCATAAGAATTGTTATGTTGTTATGCTTATGTCAAGTGTGAACCAGTCTATAGGTCTTGAGGCATGTTGTGTTGTTGGCAATTTGTCAACTCTATACATGTTATTGTGCAACCTTTTATAGAAAATTAAAGTTGAAAATAGTTAAAACTAATTGATTTTTTCACATCTCCCAGCCAAGTAATAATTCATTTTCTATTCTTGTTTTTTCAGTATGATGGCATCATCTTGAGAAAGTAATGTAACCTGTAGAAAACCACAACTTGAAATCTTGAAATAAATCATTACCTTGCCATCACTTTGTGTTATGCGTTTTCTTTTTACAACTGTTTCCACTGCTACGTGATGATCAAGACAACAGTTATGACATGGAAATCAGGCAATACATGACTGTCAATCATAGTATGTCAAGGTACAGAACAATTTGTTTGATTGAAGGCAGTCTATTGCCCTATTTTCCTGTCACGACGGTTGTCGTAATCAGTGCCTAGCAATGAAAACAGTAGTATTGGCTGCCACTGGTTTTTGCAGTGCACTGAACTTATCCTTCTAAGTTATATCAATCATCTTTTTAATCATTTATTTGATCTCACACAATTTAAACTTCAAAATCTTCTATCTTAACGGATTTAAATTAAATTTTCAATAAATAACTATAGCTTGAATAGGAAATCTAACATCAAATTAAACTACAATATATCGTCATAGTAGACTAGTTACACTGTGACTGCTCTGTCAATCTCATGTCTACAAGCAAGAGACCTATGATCAATGGCTAATGATTAAAGTATTATGAAATGTTCATTTTCTTCATAAGATGAGTTACCTTAACATCTACTTTGATTATAACTAATTACAAGTAAAATCCCTCTTGTTGGCTTCACAAATCAAATTAATCTCCTTTGCAACCCTCACGTTAGTAAAAGACTCGACTTGGGATCCCCTGAAATCACTGTTCCTTGGTACAACTAGTTGTAGTGGACAGCCGGTATACTTCACATATCTATCTCTTCCTACACCTATGAATCAATCAACCCTCCTAAAAATGATCTTGGATGAGAAGAAAACATGAAAGTACGAAAGAAATCGAACTTTTTCTCGATGAAATTTGTGGCGTTTCTTTTGTATTTCCATGTTAGCCTCACATTCAAGATAATTTTGAGAAGGGTCAATTCTAGGTTCTCATCTACTCATTCTTAGCTGAGCATATAGATCCTCTTGGGGTCATGTCCTTCAACAAAGGGTTCAGAGCCTTGTGGCACCCCTTGGAGCCCCCTAGGTACGTCTGGATGGCTTTCTTGACGTTATAAGTGGACTGCGGTGGAAGTTGGTAGATTTCAGCCAGGTTCATTCTGTTCCAGTCGTTTACTGTTCGTTTGTAGTCAGCTTCCATTCTGCGTTGGTACTTGGTGTTCTGAACATTCTTCACGTCGGCTCTGTTAACAAGAAGGAAAAAAAACCTTCCTGAGCATGGGATCGGTTATAAGGAAACTTGGCCACGAAAAAAAAATAGTCCTTTTTAGCTCGGGCGGTTTGTTTACCCATTTCAGACCCCAATGTCATTCCCTAGAGTATCATTTCTTTGTTTAATGGTTGCATATGAGAAGACACAGGAATATGGATACAACTCAAACAAAAAATCTTATTATCAAGGGAACGACAAGTGAAATGGGAAAACATTTTGCCACTTTTGCTATCCATGCACGCTTGGATCGTGCGTAAGCCCTCCTGGATGGTTGCGCTCTTGCGTCAAGCAATGGACCTAATTTGCTTTCTTGTCATTTCAGATCAAGTGTCTGCAACGTTGTCTTGAGGAAATAACGAAAGTAATAATAATATTCACCTGAACGGCTGTACATGGTCGTAGTTCATGTTAAAGTGTCGATATTTGTTATTGCTCAGCTTGGGGAATGTGACCTTGGGGATAGGCGGTAACCTTGTGCTTCCTTGATTGGGATCCAGTCCTGATAGGTTTTTACTCCTGAAACATTTGAATGTGAAAATCACATCAAAAAGGGGCTCAAACAACAGGTAGAGAGTTGGTGGGTTTACCCCAGAAACAAATTTCCTGTAAATCTTGGGCAAAAAAAGCCTCCCAAGCCTGTGGCCCCTCTTTCCGTGATTGGAATACATGGGAGTGTTGATTTTTGCGGAGGGAGGAAAACCGGAACACGAGAATATTAAAGTCGTTTTAATCAGCAAGCGCGGGAGCGTCAAATTGTACTATTCCGCGTGGTAACCCAACGAAGTGGAGGAAAGCAACTGTATTTACATGTGATGGAGGCCAGGTCTGAGGATAGAAGCCACGCCCACAGCGATATCATGTTAATATATTCGATAAGGGTCTATTTTTATTAATATTTCTAAAACTATTTGCTTACCACAAGCCTTCCTTGTAGAATCCTCTCGGGACAACCGAGTCGTGAACCGGACCTGGGAAACTGAGATGTGAGAGGAAGAGACATTACACCCAGCTTGATATTGATCGAGTTCCTCGTGGGAACATGCGCTCATATACTCCCCATTAAGAAGGGTAATCCCACATGCATCAAAGTTGGGTAGACCAGGTGCTTTAATATCTAGTATCCAGTATAACCGGAAAGCTGCCATTTTGTTTGTTGTCTCTGCACATGAAACCACCTTCCCTTCCCCCCCCCCCCCAAAAAAAAAGGTTCTTCATGAGGTGCCTCTGGACATTATAAATATCAAATCCCATTATCAGTTTATCGTCACAGCCACATTGTTTTAATATTTATCACTCCTTTTCTTACAAAGGGGGTTCGCGGGCACCCTAGGATCCCCTTAAATACGCCCTCGTAGAAGTCGTCTGTCTGTCTGTCTGTCTGTCCGTCTATCTGTCTGTCTGTCTGTCCATCTTTCTGTCTGTTTGTCTGTCTGTCTGTCCATCTTTCTGTTTGTCACTCAATCTTTCTGTCTGTCTGTCTGGTATATAGATTACAAATTACTTGATTGTTTACTTACGTGTCCATTCTCCAGCTTACTTCAGGTTCTATAATGTTAATAACAAATTCAATTAGAATTGACATCAAAATAGACCACACGTACGCTGAGATTTCTGGGGTTCATATCACGTGACCCCTTGGAGCAAATGTACAATTTTGATGGTACAGGGTTCCACTTCAGGCAAATGTCTCGAGCACTTACCAACAATTTTTAAGGACGTTGCTCTCATGCCCCAGCCTGGTCTTGGTACGTAATCGTCCTGTAAATATGCAATAAGACATGAACGGCATGTTTAATTATATTACTTTACACTGCCTCACGCATCAGTAAAACCATGTCATATACTTGTGACTAAGTTTATTTCAGCTTACCTGATCAGCTATCATGTAGTCGACAATGTACTTGTTGTAGTACGATCCTAAATCATTCGCTGTATCTGGAGTGAAGGCCTTACTGAAGATGTAAAGGAAAAAACTAAAGTTATTATTGTCATAGTTAAAACTAAGTCCTGGTAAAAGAATTTCACGTAGTCTTGTAATATTGAGCGCTTTTCAGACAAATAAGTCTTGGAAAAGTACCGTACGGATCATGATTTACAAAAACGTGCCATAACATTGAAATGGCTTCCCATGCATGACAAGCCATTTCAATGTCGGATTCCTGGATTGTGGCTTCAAAATGGCTTCTTTGTTTTCACTGCATCCGGATGTGTCTGATAAAACCTGATATTTCTTGCTTTTCTTGCTATTTTCTTTTTTGTTTCATACGTGTTTCAGGTTGTTTTCCATTCTTCTTCTGCCTTTATTTGCTCAATATAATTAACAGTGCTTTAAATTGAAGTAGTTTTTTGTGTTCTGTTTCTATACTTACACCGTCGGTGATTTGCCAGCAATAGAAGGTCCTCTATCCATCTCCTTCTTCACTCGCAGCAGCTCACCGAGTATCTGTGATCGCGCACGAGTCTTAGCACGAGTTGGTGACTCCATACCTGGAGTGTCGCTCTCTACAATGTGCTTGAGCTCTTCCTCGGTGCATTCCGTGCCTATGAGTTGAAAAACACATAAATCAAAAGAAAAAATAAATAAACCAATCAGAAGCGAGGAAAACGCAAACCATCCAATCAGAGTCAGTCCTGGATTTGGGCTCCGTGTGGTGCCTATTCATGTCAAATCCCTGTTCCATGTGCATGTCTGATGCTTAGGGATTAAAGTACCAAAAACAATTCTAATAATTGCCAAGTTTGGCCAAGATTAAAAGTTGTCAACTAAGCTAAGTAATAATTTAATTAAATTTGATAAGAGAAACTACGTAAAAGAGGAATTAAGAGAACTATCTTTGATTTCTTTTCTTGGCGTTGGCTATTTTTTTTTCGGGTTAACTTAATTAGCATGATCACACATGCTTTTGGCTGACATTTTTGAAATAAGTTAGCAAAGTGTTTTTATCCTCCAAAAAAGTTTATGAAGTTACTTTCAGTCCTGAAAACCCTTTCACAGAAAGCTGATGTACATTTTTAACGGTTTTGAATCTAAATAAGCATGAAAAAGCTCACAAAAACGTGTGAACAAAACTTCTTTCAAAGCGATTTTGAATTGAAAATGTCGGTCACTTTTCCATTGAACTATCAAGTTATTTTTGTACATAAAATAATACCAACGTTTATGGTTATTTTGTACTTGCCTTTTGTTGGGGATTCAGCGTAGCTTACTTCGCCATTTTCTGCCATTTTTCCTGACAAAAGCAAGAAAAACATCTCAGTTACATCTTGGTAAACAAGACGACAATAAGCAACACTTGTGTAGTGAGTATCTTGTCCTTACATCCACGCTTCCTTTGTCAAACATTTCCACATTCTCCTCGTGTACAAAAACCATTTTTTTCGTCGTTTAAACTTTTTTCAACAGATTAAATTTATTAAATTTGACCTACCTTTAAAGAGTAATCCAAACCGTGTCTTCACAGCAAAAGTTGATTGAAAGTTTGATTGAAAAACATTAAATTGGCTTCTTGATGTTTCCATAGAAACGTCCAAAATGACTCCACCACGATTCCCAGAGGACTTGCGCAAAGGAGTCCAAATAATGAAATATTTACATATCGCTTAGAAGTCAGTTAGAAGTTAATTAATAGAACTTGATGAGTTCTGCAAATATTATATTCTAGTGATTGTAAAGAGCTAATGACGTGAGTACTTTTTGTTTAAATTGTTTACCTAACTGTCAGCTCGGTTTTTTCTTCTTGTACAAAGAGAGAGTCGTTGTTTGGGACAACAAAACCTTACGTATGTTCTAAAAGGCATTATTTTCGTTGCCATTTCTGAATTCAGTGTACTTAAATTAAACCGTTTAAAACTTTTTTAGACTGCATGTATGGCTATGTGTTACTAAAAAGTTAGAAAATCTTTATCAGAGTTTTGCTAAATGTCGTGGCCTTGTGGCACTGTTGATTCACTACACTAAGAACGAAAGCCACTTTAAAGTGACTGCTAAAGAAAATCTACTTGAATAGAGTAAAGTTTTAAGATAAAAAAAAAGACGATTTCACAGACCACACACTTTTATTACCTCAGCACACTTGAGTCTATCAGTAATAGAATAAAACATGCTTAATTCTAAAATGAACTCCATATATTTACAATTTTTTGTTTAAGATTTGAATTTTGTTGCACGCTGATTTTTTCTTGGAAAAAAATCCGACTCCAGGCAGGATTTTTTTGTTCACAAATCGTCCACAAATTCGACTCTAAAATACACTGAGTTGGCTGGTATAACTCTGGCAACACATTCCAAATAATTCATAAAAGTACTGAGAACACTGAAAAACTTTTCACTCGAGAAAAACCTACATATAAATCACATCACGTAACTGGAAGTTTTGTTTCTCCAGAGCGGCTGATGAGAAAAATATACAAGTTGAGAATCCTTGTTACTTTTTCTATCGATAAACTATTTCAGTTTCTAAACTTGGAAAACACCTACTCACTGAGTTCAATAGAAGTTGCCTCAAATAAAGCGTTCAGGTGCAATTGATTGAGATTGATTCGGAAGCCTTTTTTAGTAGTAATTATAGCTAGCCACTAAACCCGGTTTTTCGAGTTCTGTTTGCATGTCATTCCCTTGATTGTTATGGCTTTCTTTACCAGATAGCTCGAAAAATACTGTGTCGATGGATAAAAGTCAAACTAAAAATACAATTCCCAAGAGGTTTGAATAAGAAAACAGTAAGTTTCTGCACGATTTTTGAATTCAACTACGTTCAGTCACCAACTGGTCAGACTTTTCATCCCATATTTGTTTAGTCAGAGGTTTCAAGGCCTTGGCTGAACCCTGTGTTGTCCCCAGATAAGAGTGGATTGCCTTCTTCACATGGTACCGAGATTGAGGGGGCAAGGTCTTTAGTTCTGACAGGTTCATTCGTTCCCATTCCTTCATCGTTCTGTCGTAATCTTTTTTGGCTCGTTTTTCTTCCATTTCGACCAATACATTCTTCATTTCAACCCTGAATTTTGAAAAATAAGTACAGTCTTATTGACATCCTGTTTCAAAACTTAGAGTTTGGCTGGTCCTGGCTCTCTCGGCTCCCTCAATACACGAAGTCCAGAAGCACTGGAGCATTCTCGACTCCAATGCCCTGTTATTCTTACTGCGCATGCTCGACGAAGAACATGCTAAGAATGTCAGGACAGAGGTCTTGAAAACAGGGTATTTCGTTATTTCGATTTTAACCCGGAATATTCGATTTTTCCACTATTCGATTTTAACCCAGAGTATTCGATTTTTGCACTATTCGGTTTTAACCCAGAGTATTCGATTTTTGCACTATTCGATTTTAACCCAGAGTATTCGATTTATGCCAGTGGCGGATCCAGAAGGATTTCAAGGGGGTGACTGGTACCTAGCAAGGCATTACATAGTGTATTTTTTGATCCTTTATTCTTATTATATTCAACAACAAGGGGGGTGACTTGTCACCCAAATCACCCCCCTGGATCCGCCCCTGTATGCACTATTCGATTTCAACCCAGAGTATTCGATTTTTGCACTATTCGATTTCAACTCAGAGTATTCGATTTTTGCACTATTCGATTTCAACCCAGAGTATTCGATTTTTGCACTATTCGATTTCAACTCAGAGTATTCGATTTTTGCACTATTCGATTTCAACTCAGAGTATTCGATTTTTGCACTATTCGATTTTAACCCAGAGTATTCGATTTTTTCACTATACGATTTTAACCCAGAGTATTCGATTTTTTCACTATTCGATTTTAACCCAGAGTATTCGATTTTTTCACTATTCGATTTCAACTCAGAGTATTCGATTTTTTCACTATTCGATTTTAACCCAGAATATTCGATTTATCCACCATTCGATTTTAACCCAGTGTTTTTGTTTCTTTTCGATAATCGACTTTAACGCGCCATCTTTGATTCCCAATAAAGTAGAAACATTCTTAATGCATACCTAAATTTCTGTAGCTCATCGAAGTTCATTTGGTGAGGCTGGAATGTTGCTTGATTGAATTTGGGAAAAGAAGGCATTGGTAGTGGTGGCAGACGTGTACTCCCAAGACTCTTGTTTGGATCCACAATATTCTTAGCCCTTTATCAAAAAGAGTATTTGGGAATTATTTTAAAGAAAATCACCAGAAAATTATACTTGGTGCAGGGATAACCGTAGCCTCCTTCGCAGACGTTCTTATGATCGTCACGTTGTCACGCAAAGAGAAGCATTGCGTGACGACCCTAAGAGCGTCTGCGTAGGAGGCTAGGATAACCGGAACTGCGGATAAGGCTGGGGATAAGGCTGCTGTAGCTTAGCCCCCCTCCCTGATTAGCCCCCCCCCCCCATCTCAAAACTTTGCTCTGCAGTAACGCTACCGAGAAGAACCCACCATGATTTGGAACGGAACAGTGTTCCTGGAATTCTTGATGGATTGACTGGGCCTGGAATTCTACAACGAAGAGACAAATATATCAAATGATGTAAAACTGGGGGTGGCCAGAAGTAGCGGGTACATGCTATGTCCCCTTTTCACCACTGTGTCCTACGGGTTGGGTCACAGGTTTGATTCTTGCGGATGTTGCATGCGAATAGAGTTTGTTTGATTTGTTGTTACTAACTCCCTTGATTCGAGGGTTTTCTCTGGGTACTCCAGTTTTCCTCCCTCCACAAAAACCAATATGTGTGATGAGATGAGCCTTTAGAATAAGATTCTTCGTTTGAGGTCTACATCTTCTCAAGCATGACTGATTTGCAAAAGAAATAATACTCAAGGGAATGAAACATGGTCTGAAATGGGAAAACTGTGATAGGGTTTAAATTATTGGGAAGTGTTTGCAAACATACTTGTCCATCTTTAATGACAACTCAGGATCTATGAGACAAAAATAAATACATTCAGCACTAAATCATATTTTTATCTTCATCATGGATCATTTATGATTGTCATTATTCGTCATTATTAATATATTCATCACCATCACTATTACCACCTGACCCAGCTGATCATCATCATCATCCATCATCATCACCATCATTATTGACATTTTCATCACTATCACTATTACCACCTGACCAAGCTGATCATCATCATCATCCATCATCATCATCGATCATCATCACCACCATCATTATTGACATCTTCATCACTATCACTATTACCACCTGACCAAGCTGATCATCATCACCATCCATCATCATCATCATCATTATTGACATCTTCATCACTATCACTATTACAACATGACCAAGCTCATCATCACGATCATCATCTATCATTGCCATCAACATGAACATGAACATGAAAGACCTTCACCAACTTCCCTGCTAGATCTTGGACTGCTATTGGTTGCCACCCCCCCCCCCCCCACTTTTACCCTTGCTATGCCACTGCTCCCTTCCCCCACCCACTGCTTGAGTGTACTTTCAACAAGCCCATCCACCAATTACCTGGTAATCCAAGGGCTGTTGCTCTATGTCCCCATGGTTGTCTGAGAGGACTCTGATCCTGTGGATAAAACAATGATATGAGCCTATGTATCAGCTCAAGGGGAGGGAAAGGGGGTGAGGGAGGCAGGGGAAGGGGAACTGGAGGAGAAGGAGGGCTCAAACACAATATGCCAGGCTTGAAATAATGGCTGGTCAGTCACCAGTCACGATGACCAGCCAAATTGGTCTAAGCTTGACCAGTCATACCCCATTTCTGGCTCAACACTACTGGTCGAAATGACCAGCAAGACAAAGATTTGACCAGACAAGTTCCAATTCTGGTCAGACATTGTCTGCTGACCAGCTTGTATTTCAGGCCCTGGTATGAAAAAGGTCACTTCTCTAAAACTGTTTTCATAATACTTACCTGGTTTTCTAAATCTTTTAGTAGATAATTGACTGTGTAGACATTGTAGTATGGTGATAGACTGTTGAATATATCTGGTGTGAAGGGTTTTCTAGAGAAAAAATGCACTCTTGACAATCAAAATTAGGTCAGTTATCATACTTGATAAATGTTTATTATTATAATGATATGAAGATGATGAATAATTATGATGGTGATGAATATCGACAATGATAATTGTGGATATGTATGTGGTGGATTTGCTGGCCGCAGCTGGTGATGATGATAATGGTAGGTCCCTCAAAAGTTATTGCAATAATATGTTGCAATTGCCCCTCCGAGAGCATGTGGGCATTCCCCCAGACACCAGATAACCCCCCTCCCCCTACCCACCACCCAAAACTATGCTTCATGGTCCTTGAAGTGCAAACATTTGAGATCCCTCTGAATGTGTTCTGCTCTGTCTTTTAATACTTACACTGGAGGCCTCTGTATAGCTTTTTTTGCCTCTCCCATTTGTATCTTGCATCTTTTTAAATCAGCAATAAGCTTCTGTGTCTTTTTATCTAGTTTTGATTCAGGTCTTTTGCTTGACTTTTCTTTTCTATCTCCCTTTTTCTGGGATTCCTTCACCTCCTCCTGGGATTCCTTCACCTCCTCCTGCTCAGGGGGGACATCTTCTTTTGAATCTGAATATAATTGACAAAAAAACAAGAACTCTAGCGTCAAAATGTTTTCTTGTGAATGCAACAACATAATGCTGTTGTAAAATGCACGTAAACATTTTTAATGTTTAAAAGTGGTTATAGAATTGTGTTAAGATGTGGGCCTCTCATTTTCCCTTACAGTCCCAGCTGTCATAAGTCAGTCACATCCCATCTTGGGCCTTCCTCTACCTCCTAGCTACGTCCCCCCTCCAATATTGGGGTTGGGGGGATATTGATGATGGAGTCATATGTACATGAATTCGTGCATTTATATGTATATGAATTACAACCTCAGAAGTTAATTTTTTAACCAGAAGAAATTCATAAAAGGCTTTGTTTGCATATTTTTGGGTGACTACCATTGATGAAGATTGAAACATGCAGAACGAGGCACTTTGTGTTAAATCTTTTTACAACAAGCAACAATACTTCTTTACAACGATATCATTTCTAATGGCGCAGATACCAGCGAAGAAACCTGGTCAATATTCTACACTAATTAGGAATTTATAATACACTGCAAACAAACCTATAATTAATGCTATATTGATCCTTTCAGCTCTTATAAACCCTTAAAATAAATCAACACAAACACTGCTCGACTACTCCTTGAAACTCAGACCATTTACACGATTCTAGTTCATGCAAATAAAATCTCCAAAGGAAAGAAATGTCGTGTTTAGATAACTCTTTCTTTGCGCTGTCTTATCTCGTGTTCTTTTTTAACGCAGCTGGATGACAATTACGAGCCAAAGATCCCTTGATAAAATAAATTTATACGAACATAATCTCCGAAATGCGCTTCAAGCTCGACACACGGCAAGGCAACGCGAAGTCCACGAGTTTTACTACTGACCTTCCATTGGAATTATCTGTCCTTTATGTCCTTCGTTTCTACTTTCTTCTGATAGAGAATTTCACTCTGGAGCACACTGAATATAACAAGACAAAGTATAATCCATTAACCGCGAGTTCTTTAGACCAATTTGAGCCGAGTGAATAAAAAACAAAGACTTTATCCCTTGGGAGTCATTCAACTATTGTGCTTAGAAATTTTTTTGTTGGTTTAAAGGCTTTAATCAGATCTTCGTGGCATCGACAAAATCTAAAATATCTGGTACTTTACCTCGTGTTATAGAAATGGTACAAAATTTTCTAGAAAAGTCTTGGCTGATGTGTATATTCTTGTTACTTGTAGACCATTTGTACTTGATGGAGATGGATACACTCGGTTGCTATGGCGAACACTCAGACGGCCCCATATCAATTTACATATTTTAGTGGGTGAATTGGCCAACCAAAAATCGTTTAAAAATCCTATCTCAAGTAATAAAATAGTATTTAATACTATACGGATTAGCGAAAAGGTCTAACATCATCGTCAAACATAAAAGTAGCTCCACTGAACATGTTTTGAAGAAACAGAAATATTTAGGTATTTTCGATATAACGTGTGAAAATTACTGTATTACGCTCTCTTTTGTTAGAGCACAATAAACCAATATTAGTACTACAACCATGTATGATATTATTGAAAATAATTAAATCTCGGAGAAGATAAAAGCGGCACCCTTACAAGGGAATATTGTCCAATTTAAAGTAAAAATTTAATAAGGATTGTTGCCAGTTATAAGCCCACTTCTCGTGTCTCGAGTTATATTCTGCCGCTGATTACACATGAACGTATTGGAGATATAAAAGAGATGCGCTTATTGAGGTTTATATCGACCTGAAATATATAATTGGGAAAATAGAAGAAAGAAATAACTGATCGTTTCATTTTCCTCTCGACTTCTCTTTTCCCTTACAGTTATAAGCTCCCCAGAAGATACCCTTCTTCCTCCGTTATAAGCCCATTAATCCCCCCCCCCCCACCCCCTAGCAGGGGCATGCATATCTTTGTGCCCCTACTTCGAAGATAATCAACAACAAAAAAATTTGTTTTTTTCCTTTGATTCTAAGGGGTTCACCCGGCCCTCCCTTGGGTCAACTTTATGTCCCTACTGCAGCTTTTTAAGATACCCAACCTGGGATACCTACGAAATAACGAACTTTCTCTTTCTGGAATTTGGATATTATCGGTAATTCTATTTTTCCTTTAAGTTTGGTGTTCCCTTAAAACGTAGCACCCCAGCCAGATGAAAAATCTTGGATCCACCATTCCGCCCCTGCACAGGAATGAGTATAAGTTAAGCCCACCCGGCTGGTTTTTAGGTAAATGATGGGTTACCGGTACCCACTACCGGAAGTGAGATTCTGGATAATAGTCAAAAAACAGTGTAACATTGTATCAACGGAAGAGGATGTAGTCACGCTCGAACCTGAAAACAATCCAATCTCGTTCCCAGAGGGAACTAGCCTGCGTGCAGGCCGACTTTAACTCTGGGTTTTTTTCAGGGTATCGATAAAATTTGAAGGTTTTTTGAAAGTGTAGCGAAATTAGTTCAATAGAACTTAAAAGTGTTTGTATTGTTGAAGTGCTTTTATACCCTATTGTTTATGAAAAATTTTAAAGGTTAAATGAGTTTAACCCTGAGTAAATGAGTCTGTAATCAATAAACACAGCGGTATTTTACACTTTTATACTTTTATAATTTATTTATCAATTATTTATTAATTTTAATATTCAAAAGTATCCTTAAAATATCTATAATTTAAATTATTAGTTATTTATCGCAATAATGAAAATTTGATTAGTTTATTAAAAAATTAATTCATTTTAATTAATAGGTAAATCAGTCAGCGACTAGCTTCTCAATATTTGATTGGTCTTGCCAACCACAGGCAGCCCACATGCTTAGTGTGATGAACTTCTCTTCGCGTTTCTTGATCACTCTCGACCCCAGAGCCCTGTCATTCTTACTGCGCATACTCGAAGAAATGGCATTCGTCAAGCATGCGCAGTAAGAATATCAGGGTTCTGGAGTCGAGAGCGGTTTCCGGATAATCAAGTCATTTGGATCTGACCAACCACAGGCAGCCCACATGGACATGGTACGTTCTTTTTGCGAAAGTCCAGCCTCTGTGAATCATTCTAACATGCCGTTTCCTTGTTAATCAATATTTCAAGCGTACCACATACTTCACTGAAGTCCAGTCTTTTACTTGGGTTGTCATGGCGACAGTTACTTAGGAGGGCATACCTTGGATTAAAATATAAACATTATAATTTAATATTTGTGATTGGGCGAGATTAGTTTTCGTGAATTTTGATTGTTCATAGCGAAAGTCACTTGGATCCCACAGTATCGTACGAAAGTAACATACCCACCCAACATATACTTAAATAGGACACACCCACCATCCACCTACCAGCCCACCAACCCACCATGTCACCTACCTACCCTCTGACCTACCTACATACCTACCCTAACCACCCATTTACCAACCTACTCACTCACCATCCACCTATCCCTACCATCATCCTACCTAATTATCCACCCATTCATCAACCTACCCAATCACCCACCAACCTACCGCCGAAACTACCCGCCCACTGAACTACCTACTACTGTAAGAACATTATAAATGTAATAAAGTAATTACTTACAGATCATCTGAGCAATTCAATGGCTGCTGCAGCTTGTATCCAGATTTCAATTTGTCAACAATTTCAAAGGGTTTTAAATCAGAGTACGGAACTGAACCTGGAAAACGAAGATTAGGTTAAATTATATAAAATATACACCTTTCAGAAATCCTTTTTCAACCCTCTTTTCCTATGGCTACCATTCCCTGGCTCCCCCTGTACAGTCCTGTCTAAGTATTTCAACAAACGAAAATAACAGAGTATTTTTTTCTGATATTTCCATTGATTTTCCTCAGTTCTATTTTTTGCAGGACTTAGTTTCCCAGAGTGCTTAATTATTGTTAGATTTGATGCACACTGTTTATTTGATTCGCTACCTTCAACATATTTTCGACGCAGTTTAAGTAGGTATTTTTGTTGTAGATAAAATATGAACCCCAAATGTCGTCATGGCGAGAAATCCAGAAATGATAAATAAATAATATACTTACAATAAAACCTTCCTTACCTCCTGTTTCTATTTCCCATATTAGAGTTCCATATGACCATCTTAAAATTCACAACAACAAAAAACAGTGAATAAAATAATTTAACCCACACAATAGAAAATACAGCCAATCAGAAAGGAGGAAAGCCGTTGTATATTCGTCGGTATTTCACTCTTCGCCTAAAGGCTCGTGTGTATACTAGAAACTACAAGTGACTTGTCAGGGATATTCCACGGTATGCCACTCGAAACCCTTATATAACTAGTATTTATCCCACACCATAGAAAATATAGCCAATCAGAAAGCAGGAAAGCCGTTGTATATTCGTCGGTATTTCACTCTTCGCCTAAAGGCTTGTGTGTATAGAAACTACAAGTGACTTGTGGGATATTCCACGGTATGCCACTCGAAACCATTGTATAACTAGTATTTATCCCACACCATAGAAAAAACAGCCAATCAGAAAGCAGGAAAGCCATTGTGTATTCGTCGGTATTTCACTCTTCCTTCCAATCATGCACTGCGCGTTGAATCTACGCATTTGTATTTCTATTGTGTGGGATAAAATGGTTATACAATGGTTTCACGTGGCATACCGTTGATATCCCACTCGTCACTCGGGCCTTGTATGCAAAATGCAACATGCATCAAAACCTTCACCAACCTTTTTTTGAAATAGCTGTATACAAAATACTTACGCATCGCTTTTAGAGGAAAAGCTCATGTTTTTTATACTCTCAGGAGCCATCCACCTCAAACTCACATCGTCCTGAAAACAGCGAAGAAAAGATGTCAATTTTCAAGTTTGGATCTCCCAATCACTGCTATCCAGTTAATCCACAGGCAGCCCAAGCAAACTTTCTGTGTTTTGCAAAGTTTGCTTGGGCTGCCTGTGGATAATCTAACAATTAATTAACCAATCAAATTTGACCGGAAGTGGTTTCTTGTTACCTTGGTTACTTTAGAGTCACGTGCTGTTCCAATACTTGCGATCTTAACCGTGCCGTTCTTACCAAGATAAAGATTTCTTGCCGCTAGATCACCATGAACACACTGTAAACAACGAAAAGAACAATATTATGGACAAAAAACGATAACGATTTGTGGTTATGCGACCTCTCTTTCGCGCACCAGTAGAGTGCAGGGCCGGGTATGAGCAAGTTTTGTAGCGGTTTTTGTAGCGGTTTTTTAACCGTTTTTTTTAGCGGTTTTTGTAGCGGTTTTTGTAGCGTTTTTTTGTAGCATTTCCCCAGGCTCTCCTCCCTCCTTCCTCGCATATAATACCAGTTCGATC
Source organism: Anthopleura xanthogrammica (assembly GCA_964019055.1). Classification (NCBI taxonomy): domain Eukaryota; kingdom Metazoa; phylum Cnidaria; class Anthozoa; order Actiniaria; family Actiniidae; genus Anthopleura; species Anthopleura xanthogrammica. The sequence continues at coordinate 13,056,905 of OZ025208.1, read as the reverse complement.
ATGGAACGAGGGCCACAGGTTTGTTAGCCACTAGCTATTAAGTGCTACCTTCGTAAAACATGGACGATTTATCCAATGTATACCTTTTGATCGGCGAGCCATCTCATGCCGATACTCACATCCATAGCTATTCTAAGCCGCTCTGCCTTGGGTAGAGAACATGCCTTGCTCTCGCATCTATTGGCATTACCGTCTACAGTCGTCTGGTGACTTCGCAGATATCGCAATAGGTTACCGTTCTGTGGACGCTCAAAAACCAACTGCAAAGGTCCTGCCAAAGAAAGAAAACCATACTGTAAACCTAGGGTCCCTTTTGTTTTTTTATCTCAGCCAGTTACGTGCAGTTAGAGATAAAGTGGAAGCCAACTGATTTAAAGTCAAATATTCTGACTAGCGGTTTAACAGGAAATTGCATATTGGCTAAACATCTCACGCCATTGCGCATGTCAGGAAGGGCAAGGAAGAATCTACGGTATCTGTCCAGCGGTTTACCAAAACATCGCATGTCATTGGCTGAGAGCATCCCGCCATTGCGCATGTCAGAAAGGGTGCATGGGAAAATCCACAGTTCTCTCCTCAGCGGTTCAAGTAAAACATATTTTATTTTTCAAAATCGTCATTACCAGGAACATTTCATGGAAGAAATACGACGGTAGACGCTAAGATAGTAGGTGAGTATCAGTCAGAGTCTGTATCAGTGGTATGTGATTGACTTACCTCTTAACGTACAACCACCAATCATAGACAGAATATTTGGATGTTTGTCCAGACGAGAAACTGTCAGGAGCTCGTTCTTTAAATTCGCTGAATAACTACTATTCTTTGGATCTTCAAAACAAAGAAAAAGAATCTGTAGTTAGTACGTTAAGCCGCTGTTACACGTGGTTTTTTTATGCAACTTAAGCCGCGCGCAAAAAAGTCCAAGCTGCACGCGAGCATGTCACACATAGTTTCGTCGTTGCAACTTTCGGAAATTGGTTGTGAAAGAAGAAACCAAATCAACTTTTCGTTGATTTGGCTAAAGCTGCCTATAGAGGCTTTGCACCATCACGTGATGGAGGCCATGACAGGAGGCACAACAATACTAGTAGAGTCTTTTCCCCTGGGAAACTGAATTCTTTTCCATTCTCCACTTTCCATACATCGGTTCATTGGTCAAATACAAAGCATTCAATCGAGGCTGCAACTTAGGTTCAAATTTGAATAATCCTTTGAAACTACCTTGCGGTCTCGATTGAATGCTTTGTGTGTGTCCAGTGAACCGATGTATTGGAAATGGTGAATATAAACTAGATTAGACCAGATTCAGTTGTTCCTGCCTCCTGTTACGGCTGCCACCACGTGATGGTGTAAAGCCTTTATTAAGCTGTTACTGACCTCGAGCTGTTTTCACCATACAGTCCCTCATTATTCCCCCGTCAGTCTTCAACCTTCCATTGTATATAACCGTTCTATTGTCGGAGCTAATATCTACATCTAATATGACGCAACCTCTAGGGATCTCCCACCAGTCCCTCTCGTCTGGTAACCCTTTCACTGTCCAGCGGTCGTCGGCGTTCTCCAGGGCTAGGTTTCGGAACGAGTAGGAAAGATCGCTGTTTTCTGTATACTATGAATTAGAGTCGAATAATTACAGTTTGTGGAAATTATTATAAGTAAAACTCTATCTCTATCTTATGAGGAAAATACTGATTGGAGTTGCAGTTATGTATGCATACCTACAATTTCATCGTTACCCTGAAACAGCCTGCGGGCTGATCTAAGTCAGGGCACGGCCAACTCACAGATAGAATGTAGCTTGTTTGTTTTGGCAGAGGGAGAAAAACCCTCGAATCAAGGGAAAGAACGAACAAACTCTACTCACACAATGTACGAATAAAAAAATATATGCAAGAATGAAATACCTCTAGACCATCAAGTGATACAATAATTTTTATCAAAATATTAGCCTTTCCGAAATCCAGAGGGAGACTGTAAAAAACCTCGTGGTGCACAGGATTATTGGGCAGAGATTCAGACCCACAATCCTTTGCACCACGATGTCGTTACCAGTCTTTCTCTGAATTTTGGCAAGGCGAATTGTGCGCGTTAGAGCGCTTGCGTACCTACCCCGGTGACGTCATCCATTCGTATGAATTCATTATTTGTATCGTACTTTCCTCTTTTCTCTCTGAAGACGCGTATATAGCACACAAATATTATCAGACAGACGAGCAGTCCAAAAAGCACAGGGAGCCCAACGGTGATAAACCAGTTGATTCCCGATTCGCCATCAGTAGTTGTACCTAAATAAGAGGGTTTGTTGATAGAGGGTTGTTTTATCGACTAGTTTTGGAGTTGCTTAGTTTGATGTTATTAGGCATTCTAAGGACAAACCTTTTGAAGTCGGGCAACTTGTTGGGTGCGAGGTCGTAGCACGTAGTAGCCCTGAAAAAATTATTAGCAAAATAGTTAGTGGAATGAAGGGAAATATGCCATGGAGAAAGGTAATAAGAGAAGAAGGAGGGGGAGATGGAGAGAGGAATGGAGAGGGAGCTGAAAGGGACAGGGACAGGGACAGGGACAGGGACAGGGACAGGGACAGGGACAGGGACAGGGACAGGGACAGGCAGAGGAGGAGATTATTATTTTTTTCCTTGTTTACTGATAAAAGAGCATCTATATTTACTTGTTTGGTTGCACTCTACTCCAGCCTCGGGATAAACACCGTGATAATTCTTCTCAAAGTAGCAGTCACCAATACTCGATTCGTTTCCAAGGCAACGAACATGCGTCATCCAAACAGGTCCATTACCACTTCCATATATGGTAGCTGCATTCCATAATGTCCTCAGCACGCCTATGAAACCAAGCTGTCTGCAAATCACGTGTCCAACACGCGATAACTGGTCTCGTCTCACGTGCACAATGCTGCCCCAGATTCCCTTGTATTGAACTTCCACGCGACCGCTGGTGTTGCCACCGACGAGACGAACTGAAAAATCTTGGAAACGTTAAGTAAAAGTTGTTGAGTGTTTATATCAGATTTGACTTTATTTGAACTTAAATTGTCCCACTGCGTTACACCAACTTGCCTTGGCTCTCGGCGCACTACAATATGGGATGAAAATAACTAGCCAATTGACTTTCAAATTCAAATTTTCCACGACCTATTTCATAAGATAAATTCTAATGGAGGGAAATGAAGCTTCCGTATAAGCCAGTTCAAAGTTTAATAATCGTTTTCAGTGCACATGCGATTTTATCCCTCACCTTTTGTTTAAACCTTCTTTTGTTTAAACCTTCTTTTGTTTTAAATTAAACAAAAGAAGGTGAGAAATTTGGGATAAAATCGCATGCGCACTGAAAACGGTTTTTAAACTTTGAACTGGTTTATAGACCTCTTGCAGCAGGTTGGAATGCAGCTAAATTTGGAGGGAGATTGAAATTCTTTTGTTTTGTCCTCCCAATTGAGCTGCTTTGACGTCACGTGAAAGGGGTATATTGACACATCGTAATTGAATGGTAGGAATTTTTGTGCTTTTTCATTGGTTCAGAGTAGAAGCCATTTAGAGTAGGAGTTAATTCCTATTCTTAAAAACTCTGAATGAACCCTTTTTCCTTGAGCGTAATGCTTTCCCATTACAGATCACGTGTCATTCTAATAAGATTCTTTGTTTGAGTTGTATCCATATTCGTGTGTCTTCTCACGCACAACCGTTAAGCAAAGAAATGATACTCTAGGGAATGACATGGAACATGACATGGTCTGAAATGGGACAACATACCGTCCAGGCTATAGAATCCTTACCATTATCCATAGTTTTACTTGTCTTACATATCACAGCAGCATCGTTCACATGTGTTGGATACACCGAGCTCAACCCACCAATCAGACAAGAAGATATTTTCTTCTCGTTACCAGTACACCTCATATTGTTCAACCACACCGGCCCAGTCCCCGAACCAAATGCGCCGTACCCTAAGGCCGCTATGGATGACGGGTAGCCGAGCTCATGACAAATTACGTCAGCATCTTGTTTTGTAAAGTTATCACCGTCTATTGTGCCCCAGACTCCAGAGAACCACACTTCTACTCGGCCATAATAGGATCTGCTGAGTTGAATTTTCATGTTTTCTAGGGCAGCTTAAAGAAAAATAGAATGTATTATATAAGATTTTATAACATGAACTACAATGGGTACTCCCCTAACTAAATATGGGTCACCCTCAGCTAACATGAACTACAATGAGTACTGCCCTAACTAAATATGGGTCACCCTCAGCTAACATGAACTACAATGAGTACTCCCCTAACTAAATATGGGTCACCCTCAGCTAACATGAACTACAATGGGTACTCCCCTAACTAAATATGGGTCACCCTCAGCTAACATGAACTACAATGAGTACTGCCCTAACTAAATATGGGTCACCCTCAGCTAACATGAACTACAATGGGTACTGCCCTAACTAAATATGGTCACCCTCAGCTAACATGAACTACAATGAGTACTGCCCTAACTAAATATGGGTCACCCTCAGCTAACATGAACTACAATGGGTACTGCCCTAACTAAATATGGTCACCCTCAGCTAACATGAACTACAATGAGTACTGCCCTAACTAAATATGGGTCACCCTCAGCTAACATGAACTACAATGAGTACTCCCCTAACTAAATATGGGTCACCCTCAGCTAACATGAACTACAATGAGTACTCCCCTAACTAAATATGGGTCACCCTCAGCTAACATGAACTACAATGGGTACTGCCCTAACTAAATATGGTCACCCTCAGCTAACATGAACTACAATGGGTACTCCCCTAACTAAATATGGGTCACCCTCAGCTAACATGAACTACAATGGGTACTCCCCTAACTAAATATGGGTCACCCTCAGCTAACATGAACTACAATGGGTACTCCCCTAACTAAATATGGGTCACCCTCAGCTAACATGAACTACAATGGGTACTCCCCTAACTAAATATGGGTCACCCTCAGCTAACATGAACTACAATGGGTACTCCCCTAACTAAATATGGGTCACCCTCAGCTAACATGAACTACAATGGGTACTGCCCTAACTAAATATGGGTCACCCTCAGCTAACATGAACTACAATGAGTACTTCCCTAACTAAATATGGGTCACCCTCAGCTAACATGAACTACAATGAGTACTGCCCTAACTAAATACGGGTCACCCTCAGCTAACATGAACTACAATGAGTACTGCCCTAACTAAATATGGGTCACCCTCAGCTAACATGAACTACAATGAGTACTGCCCTAACTAAATATGGGTCACCCTCAGCTAACATGAACTACAATGGGTACTGCCCTAACTAAATATGGGTCACCCTCAGCTAACATGAACTACAATGGGTACTCCCCTAACTAAATATGGGTCACCCTCAGCTAACATGAACTACAATGGGTACTCCCCTAACTAAATATGGGTCACCCTCAGCTAACATGAACTACAATGGGTACTGCCCTAACTAAATATGGTCACCCTCAGCTAACATGAACTACAATGGGTACTCCCCTAACTAAATATGGGTCACCCTCAGCTAACATGAACTACAATGGGTACTCCCCTAACTAAATATGGGTCACCCTCAGCTAACATGAACTACAATGGGTACTCCCCTAACTAAATATGGGTCACCCTCAGCTAACATGAACTACAATGAGTACTCCCCTAACTAAATATGGGTCACCCTCAGCTAACATGAACTACAATGGGTACTCCCCTAACTAAATATGGGTCACCCTCAGCTAACATGAACTACAATGGGTACTCCCCTAACTAAATATGGGTCACCCTCAGCTAACATGAACTACAATGGGTACTGCCCTAACTAAATATGGGTCACCCTCAGCTAACATGAACTACAATGAGTACTCCCCTAACTAAATATGGGTCACCCTCAGCTAACATGAACTACAATGGGTACTCCCCTAACTAAATATGGGTCACCCTCAGCTAACATGAACTACAATGGGTACTCCCCTAACTAAATATGGGTCACCCTCAGCTAACATGAACTACAATGGGTACTCCCCTAACTAAATATGGGTCACCCTCAGCTAACATGAACTACAATGGGTACTCCCCTAACTAAATATGGTCACCCTCAGCTAACATGAACTACAATGGGTACTCCCCTAACTAAATATGGGTCACCCTCAGCTAACATGAACTACAATGAGTACTCCCCTAACTAAATATGGGTCACCCTCAGCTAACATGAACTACAATGGGTACTCCCCTAACTAAATATGGGTCACCCTCAGCTAACATGAACTACAATGGGTACTCCCCTAACTAAATATGGGTCACCCTCGTAAGGGCGTAAGGTTTTCCCATTTCAGACCAAGTGTCACTCTCTTGAGAATAAGACTCTCTGTTTGAGTTGTATCCATATTCATTTGTCTTCTCACGTGCAACCGTTAAACAAAGAAATCATACTCTAGAGAATGACAGGTGGTCTGAAATGGGAAAACAATACACTCAAACTAAAAATGCCTATAACTAAAAATTACCGCCATTATTTCAGTCGAACTGCATAATAAACACTCACTCTGTTTTGAACTTGTTTTGCACTGAACACCAGCATCATAATCATGGCTGAACGAGTCTTGCACAACTGATGCATGTCTACACTGCCAAAGACTTGATTCGTTCCCCTCACACTTCAAGTCCCTCAGCCATAACGGCCCGCGACCGGGCCCATACGGACCAGCAGCGAACTTGATCACGTGAGACACCCCTTTGAAGCCCATACTTGTACATAACACCTTGGCAGCATTGATGTCCCAGCCTGCATTGTGAACTGTTCCCCAGACTCCTGCGTAGTAAATTTCTACTCGACCAGAAGAGTTAGTGCCTCCTGCCAGGCGATATCTAGTCTCTGCGAGTTAAAAAAAAACCCTTCAATTCAGGGCAAGCCTATAACTCATGGATTCTAATACGAATGAATCATCATTGCAAAAAAAGGTGAAATATGGTGGTGGTGATACGAGATGACCGACCTTTATTGGTGTAGCAACAGCTGTAGTTAAGAGGGTGTATATGTGAGTGGAGTAGAATGAGCATACAATCGAAATGAAAACTTTGCAGTCTTGCAACTCTTGATTCCACTTATTGACGCTTGATACCTCTACTACCAGAATCCTTTCATAGTTCCTTTTGTTAGCCTAATTAACACCATTGTTGAGGCTAACCTCAACAAGCCATCCAATCCATAGGTCCGCGTTTCATATTCCAGTTTCCGTTGCACCATCGTAATTTCCCGTAATGCTTTGCGCGCAAAGTATGTAGCATGTGCTCATATCGTGGTGTGTGTGTGTTCGCCTGTCGTGTCGTCAATTTGGTGAGTTTATCTAGTCTTTTTTGCATTTTATTTTCCTTGTATGTATTGTAATTTTGCTGTATTAATTGCTTTAGGTTTCACCGGGTTTTCCAACCGGGTTTCCACTGTGTTTTCCCACAATTTGTAAGCTAGAGAATAAAGGGTTTGTTTACAACCAAGTTGTGCCCGCGTAGAAACCAGATGACTCGACATTCCACCCGCATTCCTTGTATGTAGTCCGCTACAACCATTATCTTGCAACTCGCAAAGGAGTTCAAACATTTGAATAAGAAAAAGAATTCGAAGAGGATTCTGGGGATACTGGTATCAAGACGTAATAAGGGAAATGGTGAATTTCCTCTCACCGAATTTCAAGTTAAGCGAGACTATACCAAAGCAACAAAAGCGTTGCTGTTGAGCAAAGGAATAACACTCAAGGGAATGACACAAGGTGTGAAATGTTACAACAGTAAATAAGGTCTATAAGGAAGAGAACTATCACACTTAGGTTGGCTTTACACGGTACTGGACGAACTTTTAACAGTTCAAAAAGTATGTGCTATCTGAATAAAAATTCAAATTTCGGTCCGGATCCGAGTAAATGGTATGTACTGGTCAAATTTTGAACGGTTAAAAATTCTCCGGTAGCGGGTGTACGACCAGCCTTAGTTCCCTTACCGGTCTTGTTGGTGGAGCAAACGACCCCTGCATCGTCATAGTACGGTCCAAATTCAATCGAATAGTTACAATCATTCAACGAGTTTTCTAATCCTGAACAAGAAATATCGTTGATCCATCCATTACTACTTCCTTTGTAGTTAAAAACCACCGTTGCTCCCAGAATGGCCATTTCCGCGCCTGCGCGGTAGCCCAAATGTCTACAAGTCACGTTGGCTGCGGCAAGATTCCATTGGTTGCTGTTAATATTGCCCCAGACTCCAGCCATTTTGATTTCAACTCGACCAGCATATGACGAGACATTGTTATTGTTATGAGCCAGTCTGAATTGGTGAACTAAAGAACAACGAAAAAAAATCTTGGTTTGTAATCTTTCCCAATAGAGCAAAATAACAAAAGCCATGGCGGCCATGTTGGAAGATACAACAAGAGAATTAATAGATTTTTTACCAATACAGCGCCCATCTTGAATTCTATTGTTTTAAGTAAGACATTATGGGATTCCGAGGGAGCAATTATTGGAACATTTATAGTATGCACATCTGTCAGAGTGTCTTTTTTATATGATTTAACGTTATTCACTAAGAAGCACATCTAAAAACAAATTGAATTTGCTGGTAGTTGGAGCAATATGTGAAACACGAAAGCGTAAACTTATTTGAGAAAGTAATTCCGCCACTCTATGCTTTAGAAATATGTTCCGGTTTGTCCAGTCAGAATCCCCTAAGATGGCTGCCGTATCGGTAAAAAGGTCTATTGAAAAATATTTTGTCAAATTCTTCCAACGTGGTAGCCATGATGTTACGTGCGAACGAAGAATAGGTCAGTGTAAATGATTATTTTAGGCGCGGATACACGATGCGAGGTTGCAAAAACTAGATCGCTCCGTATGATCATCATGTACAACGTTGAGATTCGCTACCGGCAATGTCGCATCGTGTGCTCGCGCCTTTACACTAATTCCCAATTTGGGGGTCAAAAACAAAATAATTCTCTTCTTTTTAAGATTGAAATCTTTCTTGTTGGTAATATTTTTCATCGTTTTCTCCCCCAGGTAGGTCTTCGTGCTAAGGGTCTCAGTATTCTAATTTCTTCATTGTATCAAACGACTTTCCTAATTGGATAGAATAAACATTGAACGTGAATCACAATGCACGGCACGGTCACTGCATTTTCTGAATTGGGCGAGATTACTGCATGCTCTGGGACAGGGCACGTCCCAATGCAACCTCGTTCCCAGGGCTTAGTCTCCTTCTCATCCTTGGAGAGTGGGCCCTGGGTACCACACGGCACGTCCGTATACAAAACGACTATAAATATGCTTTTCCTTACAAAAGGAAAAAAAGTTGAAATAGCGGGCTACCTGTGTTATTTCCAGTATTGCACACCACACCACCGTTCATACCACCAGAAGTCATTCTCGTCTCAAGCTCAAATTGACAATCAGCAAGAGACAATTCGTTGCCACGGCAACGAATATTATCCATCCATTTGACGAATGCTGAACCTGAAAAAATGCCTGGAGACCGAGTGACTGCGGTCAGCGCCCCTGCTTGGTAACCAGAGCTTCGGCAGATCACGTGACCAGCGTTGAGATCCCAGCCATAGTTATCCACATCGCCCCAGACACCTCCATACAGAACCTCTACCCGGCCAGCATAAGGGACCCTGCCTCCAACAAGACGGGACGTAAAGTCTACAATTTGATATGCAAATATAAACAAGCAAGGAATCAGTTATTTACATGAGAAGCAGCAAGCTGGTTATCTAGGTGCCTTGGATACGGAATCGGGAATAGAGGGAATGGTAGACTGCTAGCAGTGTCTATATTTTTCTTGGGGTTTGATGTTTGCTTTGGGCAACTTGGCCGGGTAAGGATTAATAGTAGTTTAATATCCCCTGCACATCTCAATCCCCACACTCAATCCAATAAAGCAAACTAACAAAAGCTAGAGCATATTTCGTATGAGCATGAAAAGTCACAGCGCACGGCACGGTTACGGCGCGGCGCGGACACGGCACTGAATATCGAATGTTTCCATACACGGCACGGCACTGACACGGTCACGGCAAGGCGTATCCGCACGGTACGTTTTTCATAGTCATGCGAAAGCTGCTCTATCGTCAAAATGGTTGGCGCATTTAAAACATCACAATGGCAATGTCTTTAAACATACGTCCACCTATATATATTCTTACTCTTTGTGAAGTTTTTTGGTCGACACACCACGTTTGCCTGAAACCTCACAGAACAGTCATGAACTCCCCATCCGTTATGATCACACTGGCTTATGTCTGTCTCGTTGCCTTGGCAACGAACGTCATCAAGCCAAAAGGGCTTGGTTTTATTAAAACCAAATGCCGAACAACATGGGGCAGATAGTGCATCGGTAAAACCGAGTTGTCGACAAACCACGCTAGCATCGATGGTATCCCAGTAGTCATCACATATGGCTCCCCAGGTGCCGTTGTATAAAACTTCGACGCTCCCAGCGTTGGATTGGTTGTTGGGATATATATATTTACTGGAAAGCCGTACTGGGATGCCTGTGGTAAGGGAATACGGTAAAGAATCAAGATATGAAAGAAAGGAAGGATGAACGAATTGGAGGATGGGTAGGTGGATTTTTTTTTTTGATGGATCAGTTGGGGGATGAGGGGATGGGGATGAGGGGATGGGGGATGGATCAGTTGGGGGATGGGGGGATGGGGGAATGAGGGGATGGGGGGATGGATGGATGGATGGATTAACAGATAGATAGATGGATTGGTGGATGCATGGGTGGATAGATAGATGGATGGATGGGTGGATGGATGGATGGGTGGATGGATTAACAGATAGATGGATGGATGGATGGATGGATGGATGGATGGATGGATGGATGGATGGATGGATGGATGGATGGATGGATGGATGGATGGATGGATGGATGGATGGATGGATGGATGGATGGGTGGATGGATTAACAGATAGATAGATGGATGGGTGGATGCATGGGTGGATAGATAGATGGATGGATGGATGGGTGGATGGATGGATGGGTGGATGGATTAACAGATAGATAGATGGATGGATGGATGGATGGATGGATGGATGGATGGATGGATGGGTGGATGGATTAACAGATAGATAGATGGATGGGTGGGTGGATGGATTAACAGATAGATAGATGGACGGGTGGATGCATGGGTGGATAGATAGATGGATGGATGGGTGGATGGATTAACAGATAGATAGATGGATGGGTGGATGCATGGGTGGATAGATAGATGGATGGATGGGTGGATGGATGGATGGGTGGATGGATTAACAGATAGATAGATGGATGGATGGATGGATGGATTAACAGATAGATAGATGAATGGATGGGTGGATGGATGGTACTACGTGATGAATGTAATAGAATGCATGGATGATGTATCAAGTTATTCCACCAGTGATAAAATGACAATGGACAGAAAGTTCTAGATAAAACATCACCTGAAACAATATGCCACAAACAAAGACACACTACAACAGTGCCCCACTCATTCAAGGATGCCATTGTAGACAGAATCCGTCTTTCACCCCTGAAAATCAATCAAAACTCATCAGTCCAACACTTATGACCTCGAGCCTCCCTCGTAGTTTTTAAAAAGAAATACCAGAGAACTCGACGAATGAAAACAAAACGCATGTCAATAATGTCACAATTAAGTCGTGTTTCTTTCGCGCTAGTGACCAAAGGTTGTACCCAGGACTTCTTTAGTGTCTAAATAATCGCGATGAAATCTAGAGTTGTAGGCGTGTTTTTCTTTTTCTTTTTGCGCACGCAAGTTGAACGAAAAATAGAAAGCGCTACTTTATATAAACTAAATGCTTTACATTGCATGTGTTTATATAGTCTCCTTTGCAGCCAATTTTTAGGGTATTTTTAGGAACATCTTGAGAGGATTTGACACCCAATTAAGAATAGAACTGCTAGCGAAAACGCGCGCAAATTTCACACACTGAATACGAAAACAGGGTTTTCAAAAAAAAAAAAGGGAAAAAACCTGGTAAAATATAGACCCTCGCTTTTTATCGGCAAATCAAGAGATCAAAAAGGACTGCCTTTTATGGTCTCTCGGCAAATATAACATCACAGGAGAAGCAGCAAGATATTGTGCTAAAAGATGCAACTAAAATGACCACATCAACTCCTTTGATATTGTCCAGACCTATATTTAGTTTCAAGCTATCAACACATCGTTATTTTGGAACCGTGCAAGATTGACAAGCGTGGGAATAACAAGAAACCAGCAAAACAACAAGCACATGATATTTTGATGGTCAATAAAACGGGTTTTCTTCGAGATAGTTGAGTAAACGAATTCATAGCATCTCACGTTTCTAATCTATTCAAAGGTACTTCAAGATGTCATTCTTGATGTTCTGTTCTCAAGTGCCAACTATTGAACGGATTTGATACAAACCATTACAGCGAAATTTCTCAACCAGAGCAATATAAATAACCTCAAAACAAGACGAATGTAGGAAGCAATCTCAACATTTTCTTGGCCATTTCTTCCTCTTTGATGGATAAACTTTAGTATTTTCAAATTTTGCGAAAAATATTCGTCTTGCGTAAGATATTTTTGAGAGTAAATCAGGTCTGAACAGACGCATGCGAACAAGATAGGAGTAGGTTTAGGTCACTTGGACTCAAAAAGTTCAATTGCAGCGTAATGATATGAATTTCTCTTAAAGAAGCTTTTGGGCGATTTGTGCCATGAATGTATATACAGGAAACAGGACAACAAACTCGCAAGAACCTATGTTTCCGACACGTTTCCTGATCAGTCTTGGTCGTAACAATCGCACTAGAAGGGCTCCTTCGGAAAAGTCCGTGAACATAGCTTCAGAAATGCAAGGCGTGTTAAAAGATATCATATTAACGTAAAGCAGAGGACGTGGTATGATAGAGTTTTCTACAAGAAGGCAGAATATCTTCTCCTAGACTACTGTCTCAAGAATACACGCCCATATATTGCCTTTCAATGAGCTTGTTTCCTCAAGAAGTAAAGAAAACTGTTATAGAAATTCACCTACGAAAGAAGATTAGATAGTCAGGGTCTTACTTGTAGCCTGGTCCTCGAAGATATCCTTGCCGCGTTCGTCAGAGGGATTCAAGATTTCGTTCAAAGAAGAAACTATAACTGAATGATCTTCACCGTCAGGATCTTGGGTGATCCAATGCACTACGTTCGCTTGTAAGGTTAAACTAACTAACGAGGTTAAACTCACGCAGTAAGATCCCGAGGCAATAATTCATCATTGATTACTTCAATCAACAGATTTTTTTCTGCCCTCCTGCTAACTTCTCACAGGAAATCACTCGTTTCCTCGTTACCATGGTTACCGGCTTTCTTCGGCCCTGAGCCGCTAAGAATATCCAATTAATATTTTTGAGTTTATTTGATTAAGTTTTTTCCTCATTTATTCATTATTTTGCTATGGCAAAAGAACAGTTCCATTTGATGCTTTCCCAAAATGCATTTTTCGCGTAATTTTGGAATTTTTGTCGTCGTTGTCGTTTTTGTCAGAAATTTTTTTCCTTCTTCCTTTATACATGACAATCCTGTTTTCATCTCTTCAAGGGAATCCATTTTTACACATTCTAAATAAAATACATCTCTTTACAAACACAGAATCTATTGTTCTAGGGTGTATAAACACGCATAACACCAATCAAAGCCAATCGACAGGATTGAATGCGATCATACGTTCAACAATGCAAACACTGTAACACTACATCTTATGAAATCGTACCTTTATGTACACTTTTCATGAGATATTCACAGGAAACTCCTGAACAAGATAACTGTAATTATTAATAACTGAATACCAATTTGATTGGAAGTTTTATTGGTAGTGTAAACTAAAGCTAAGCCGAGATTATTAGAGTTCAAAGTAAAAGAAAAATTCCACGAATTATGTGAAGTATGGTGAAAATACTTCAAATTGTAGCAAATGTCAACAAGAAGTAGAAATTTTTAGGCATATTGCGTAGGACTGAGAAGAACGAAGTTTTTTTTCAAAACAAATTCTTTACATACTTTTATCACTGATAACAGCACCTGAAAAAGTTTGCTCGGAAAACAATATTTTCAAGTATTTTCAAAGATTTAAAGATAAGTTTAAAATTTTAATTTGTTAAAAGTTGATAGCAATTTTAGTTTGTTTTTGTCACTTCAGCTGGTGAAGCTGTTGCTGTTTTGTGAGCTATCGTTAGTTGGTTGGGTTGGTAAACATGGCAGAAAGAAAGCCAACAAGATGGACAGGATTAACCATCGTTTGCTTTTCTCATGACCCGTGAATGAAACTGTATAATTGAATCACTAATGGATTCACTTCAGCAAGTTTCGAAGACCGTCTCACGATTTTAATTCAACCTAGTTCAACTCACATTACGATATAATAATTATTCATTGAAGAAAATTAAACAATAAGGTCTTGACTGTCCAATTTGGCGCCAATTTTTCAAACAGAGTTTTGTAAACTTTCAAGTAACACCTTTTATTATTGGATTGTTTAGATGTAATAGCTGTGCAACAACAGATTGTTGAAGTAAAGACGCGCGTTTATAATAATTAAGCTTGCGATTTTAACTATGCTATACTTGTATACTATCTCAGTGTTGAAAAGAAAGGACACATCAGTGCCAAAGCCTGCTAAAAGAAAAGTTATAAACTTACGTTTTGTGAATCACAATCTCAGTTAGGAATCTTCCACGGTGCTGTTACATTTGCTTGTTGTCGGGGTTTCAAACTGACAAACCATTGAAGCGTGGTTCCTTGAAAAACTCTTGAATTGAAGTTTGTAAATGAGCTCTTATAACAGTTCGGTGAGCACTTAATGTTCTCTAAGAAGTCGTCTTTACAGACCACGCCGACTGAAATAAAGTAGTCTGTAAGAATCAAAATGGAAGTTGATCCACTGTCAGATTCAGCATTAGATCTAGCTATGCCTTGGTCAGTTCCTTAGTTCTGATAGAGATTATTTTGTCAATGAATTCAATCAAATGATAGGCCTAGACTGTAGGCATTCAGTGCAAGAGACAGACTAGTCTAAGACTTGTAAAGTGAAGTCAGTCATCGATCGATCATCTCATGCAAAACAAACACTTGATCTGTGAAGACAATCAACGGTTAAGGCCTGGGGACAAGGCCTGCTGCCCCTCTGCTAAAAATCAAGAATACTAGAGCTTGGAAACCTCTCTTTCTGACTAAAGTGGGTGCGGTTGAGTGCATGACCGAAGGCTGGCAATGTGAAAGGCAAACGAACAGCTAATACACACAGAACTATAGCCAATATGTACCTGGCCTTTTGTACTAGATGATTGGAAATATCTAGAAAATACGATGAACTAAAATATAGAAAAAAAAATGAGGAAAAAAAGGGTTGTCATTTTGAAATTTTGAAAAGGGCAAACGAACAGCTAATACTCTGTTATGCACACAGAACTATAGCCATATGTACCTGGCCTTTTGTACTAGATGATTGGAAATATCTAGAAAATACGATGAACTAAAATATAGAAAAGAAAATTGGAGGGGAAAAAAGCAAACTGAAAGGGGGCGAGAAGGAGAATTGATGTTAACTTTATACTTATATAAAGATTAGTGAGGCTTTAGATTTGAGAGTTTGACAGACCAGGGAGGTTTTGACAGACCAACTACTTGCATATTTTTGGACATATGGCAACTTCACGATTCTTTCACCGCTGTAATTCGAATTCAGACCATCCAGACGTGACTTTCAGTATTAGTTTTCCATCTTCTTGCTTGAATAGCTATGTAAATATTTCAGATTCATCTCGCAATTATCACTTTTCGTTCACCTTGATATATTAGATTTGACCTAGCGCCGGATCTTTACAAAGCTTCTCCGAAGCAAATATTTGTATCTCATTACCGACAGACAATTTGATTTCTTGGCAAACCCTAACAAGGTAAGATTTGGTTGTGAAGTGGGGAAAAACTGCTGTTTTATCTGTGACAAACGGAAGTAAAAACTAATCTCAATGAATATAGAAAAATATTGAAATAAAATCTGTTCGAAATTCGAATCATTTTCCTCTTTTTTCATGCCCTTTTTTCGCTTCAACACAATTCGACAATACATGCATTTTATGTGCCGAAGAAGGGTTGTGATTTTGAAACAAATTCTAAAATCTAAATTTGTAGCTCACTGCAAACATTTTGCGGATTTGAATACTGAATTCTAACTTCTGCAGTAATTCATTTCACTGATTTTATGCCTTTTTTCCTTAGTGCTGACTGAAAATTTTAAGGTATTTCTTGATTTATTATTAGGCTATATTATATATGAATTGTTATAGTGCTTCAAGTGTTTTTTTTTTTTGATATTTGTTGTTCTCAGTGCTAGCTTACTATGTGCAGAAAAGAAACCCTTGCTTCCAAAAGAGTAGCTGAAAAAAGAGCTGCCAGATAAGTGGACGTGAAAATTAAAGAAGAAACCATAAATTAAAACAAGTAAAACTCCTAGAATTTTTAGGTTAGACTAGACTCCGCTGTCAAATTCCATTCTATGAATGCTTGTCTTTCTTCCTTCTTACCTGCTTTACACTTTGAATGCAATTCTTAAATTCTGCACCATTTAAGAAACCTTCCTTTCGTTCTTTCTCTGTATTCATCGCCTTCTGCTCTATCTTGAAGTCCGTTTTGCGTTCTTCTTTCTCTTTTCCTTGACCCACAATGCCTTGCGCTTCCCATCCCAAGGCCTGGTTACATCACCACAACAAGAAATCAACAAACCTGCAAAGAAATCGAACGAAAAATCAAATGGAATCCTAAAAACATCGAGCCTTGATTTCTTAACTTTCCTAATACAACAGTTTATATTTCTGTAATGGTTTACGCTTTCATCTTACATACTCTCAGTACTGGTCCATGTCGAGTTCTATTTTCTTCAGTCTTCGTACACGAAGCTCAGTCGGTAAGAAAAAGTATTTTTCCGGGTATTTTGCAACCGATTATTGGAGAGTAACTTGAAGTTTGGATATATGATGGTTAAATAATCTACGATTCTGATTTCTATAGGAAGCAGAAACGATTGAAGATGCTCGAGAGAGAAGAAAAGAACAGCTTCTTCATGTGGCCAATAGAGTCCAGTCAGAGTTTTCTTTTCGGTTTGTCACGTCAGGAAACATTCAAGCTGTGGACAACAATGGGCTAGCTACAACAGAAGAGTAAGGATCACATTAGATGTAACGATTTCTTGTCCCCATAAGAGCAGCTATAACAAATATTATCCTACCCCCCCCCCTACCCATATAGGAACCACTCAATATTGTTCCACGCCCCCATCCCACCTCACCCAAGGAAAAAATATGTAGCAGTCACTATTGTTGTCAGTGTTGCTTACTCACCTGTGATACTTAATCAGCTGAGTAAAAACAATGATTATCAATGAGTAATCAAGAGGACCAGCCTAAAAAGGTCTTTTGGCAGACAAATAGAAATAATCTGTTGACTGGCCATAATTTTGAGCCCTGTCAACTATAGTCCTACCATGACAAAACTTACATTTTTTCATGACTGTGAAAAATTTACTCTTATGTACTGTGATGGTGCAGTGTCGAAACATTCTGATTGGATGCTCAGCAATCTTGAGCACTGTGATTGGTCCAAAAGTTATCCCCAAATTGCGTCCAATATTGGCCCGATGACTAATCATCATCTTTTCACTATCATTCTTCAGGCTCCTATCTCAACTGGAATCAGGAATATTTAGGTAGAGTATTTTTCAAGAGGTGCTAGGGGATAGAGTGCTTCAGTATTTAATCTGTGAAAGAGTACTAAATATATTTTTGTACTAAATAGTGTAAAACAGACTGTGCGATGTCTGTTGTTTCATCGGTGCTATTTAGTTCAAATTAGTGCTAATTATATAGTAGAGTCATTCCAATAAATCTGAGCACTAGTACTAATTAAGCAAATAGAAATTATTAGATGCTAAAGTTTGTCTCTTTTTGTTTTTGGCATCTAATAAACACATATACTAACAGGTAATTAGTAGTGTCCAGGTTTATTGGAATGATTCTACTGTTTCATGGATATAGCGCTTGCACTCTACTAATAGGCCCCTTCACAGTTCCATGTGCCATCTTGAAAGGTATATAACTGTGCATTTGCATCGAAGTGAGATGAACGGTGAGCTTGCAATGATAGAGACCTATTTTTAAAACCTTGGACAATTATTCATGTCTCTATCATTGCAAGTTCACTGTTCATCTCACTTCCATGCAAATGCACAGTTATATACCTTTCAAGATGGCACAGGGAACTGTGACTATAAATTGCCTATGTAGTTAGTGGCAAGGAATAATCTTTAATTGGGATCACTCCCCTCATTTTATGTATGTCTTTTTTCACTAGGCTTCCAGATGGCAATCCTTTCAAGTCAGACAAGGTTATAGTGTGGAAAGGCATAGCAAAGTAAGCACCGGTACCATAATTATGATTTTGGATCCATTCATAAACATGTTATTATATGCCCAGCTTGGTAAAATGTTTTTCCTTTTCAGATGATGTCATTCTCTTGAGTATTATTTTGTTATTTTCCAGTGACGCTTTGCAAAGTTGAAAGGAAAATAACAATGAATCTCATTTGTAATTTGTAATTTGTAATTTGTAATTTTTGTCATCTGAAATGAAAAAATGCTAAGCTCAAGCTGATGGGTCAATTGGATTCAGAGAATAAATACCAATTCATAGAGGCTTTACATCATCACATGATGGCAGCCATAACAGGAGGCACAACAACATAGTCTCTTTTCCTTTCAAAATAGCATTCTTTTTCATATAAACCAGATTCAATTGTTCCTGCCTTCTGTCATGGCTAGCTGCCATCACATGATGGTGCAAACCCTCACATATAACTTTTACTTTGGCTAAGGTCAAACATCAAACTTCAAACTTCCCATGAGCCATATGCATTGAAAACAATGGATAATAAGGCAGTCTTCTTTTCATTAGGTTTGGCTCATGTGAAGTTTGATGTTTGACTGTAACTTTTTCAATGTCATTTTTTAATTTATTCCAGTTGTGGATTTACATTAATTTGTGAGAAAACTGAAAACAGAGTACTAGCAGAGAATGTGTTGACACTACTCATTAGATACTTACAAGATTACTGTAGAGTCATCTTTCAACCAACCGAGGTTAGTTCTGTAATAGGAAGATAAAGTACTAATATTTATTTCTATTTATGTCAAAGTCTATTTTTTGTCACTTCTCATTGGCCAAGAATTCACTAGGTTTTCCTGGCAACAATTCTGAGCAGGCTACAGTGAGCCCCCCTCAGTACAGCAGTTTTCATATGACTATGAAAGACTTGCTGCATGGACCATGCCTTGCCATGACCATGCCATGAAGTTTATCCAAACATTTAAGATTTGGTGCTGTGTCAACACTGTGCCATAACCATGCTGTGACTTTTCACACTCATATGAACTCTGCTCTATTTCTGAATTTCAATACTGAGAAGTCATGCTGCAGCAGTGCCACAATTATTTTGTCTAGCCCCCCCCCCCCAACCAAAGTCCTGCTCCCCCTTCCCTGAGAAGGATATATAAATAAGGGTACATTTGTAAGGGGTTTTGTTAATGTGTGTGTGATTAGTGGGGACAACTTTAGTTCTGCGAGAGATAATATGGACTTAAATTCTAATGTATAACATTACTTTAAATTCCAGGCAATATTAAAGGCTGATAAACTGACAGTTATATTATTCCATTTTTTACCAAATGGCCAGGTTAGTATCAATAATGATTAAAATTAACACCCTCTTATCATAATTTAATAATAGAATTTCATTTTTGTCAAAATAGAATAATTTTGCATTTTCTCTTTTCTAATCCACTCCAAATCTAAAATGCACAATGTGTTATATTGAGATGGTCCCCTTTCACGTGATGTCAAAGCAGCTCAATTTGGAGAACAAAACAAAAGAATTTCAATCTCCTGAGAATTGGAAGCTATTGTTTTGGTCTCCAAATTGAGCCGCATTTTGACATGCTGAAAGCCATACACGCATCAAGCATTCCGCGCTACTGCTCTATAGCTAAGTGCATGCTCAGGGGATTAAAAAGTGAGATAATATTTTGTAAGACATGTTATATTTTAGTTGTATTTTTCTTGTCAAACACAATTTTCATTAAATATTTAAGATCACGTACTGTTAAGCAAATTTTGAGTCAAATATACCAACAAATTGCATATTTTACAAAATATTATCCCACTTTTTAATCCCCTGAGCATGCGCTTAGAGCAGTAGCACGGAATGCTTGATGCATGTATATCCAATAGAGTATTGTGTGTGTATAGCTATAGTATGAAGTAGACCTTTTCTGAGTTCAATGAGGATGCACTGTGATCTAGCTTAGGTACAAACACAATGCATCATAATTGCCATCTTGGGAAAGGTATATGCTGTGGCACACAGGACAATCATGGTACAGAATTGATGACATCCTTTCAACCAATCACAGATTGTAATATCATTGCTTAGCCAAGAACAGCACCTTCCTAATCATGGCATTCACAGGCTGTTCACACTGTTAGTAAAATTTTACTCTGCTCTAAATTAGCCTCAACTTATAAATTTTTCTTCTTTTGTAGCTGCTGTTTATGAACCACAGGTTTGTTAGACAGCTTGAGAAGGAGTTGGAACAGACAATGGCAATGAAGTAGCTAAAAATGTGTACCAAATGTAGAGAATTTACTTTTTTATTTAAAAATATTTTTAAAACAAAATTTAACAAAAATCTTGATATATATTAATAAGATCATAACTATTTACTTTATGAAGTAAATGTGAAAGAAAGAATGAAATAAAAAAAATGAAACATTGTAAGAGAAATGAAATTTTTAAGCTTTCAAACAGCAGTTATGGTGGAAAAAAATAACTTAATGTGAGACTGGAAGGCAAAAAATGGACTAACTGACCACTAGTGTTTTCATCGCAATGCACAACAGTCTTGACATGGAAATTGGGCACTAAATGTACTGCGGTCAATAATAAGAGTATGTATTAAGGTAACGAACATTGTTTGATTGATGGCAGTGTATTGCCTGCTTTCCCTGTTCCGATGGTTGTCTCGATAAGAAATTTCATCTTGAACAGACTGCTGAATGTTTCCCCTTTCTGTTGCAGTAGTATGCGCAAAAAAAGTCATACAACTTACTGCATATTGCATATTGCATCACACAAAAATATTAGATCAAACTGGGTTGCTCGTAACTTAGCGCAATTTTTGAAAGGGAAGTCATTAACTCCAACATTTGGATGACTCTAATGCAGAGCTAGTCGAAAGTGATCAAATTGGAAGCTCATTATTCAGTTATGTGGATCATGTTGACTCATCTGAGACCAGGGTGGTTGATTGACCCAGAGCACTATTGAGACGGCTAGCATCTGGGTACGCTTTTTGCCGGAGCTACCGAACATGGTGCATTCTGGTCTAGCTTGGGTACATCTTTTGTCCATCTACCCTATATGGCCTTGCCTGTAACCAAGCTAGACCAGAATGCAACCTGTTTATCAAACTCGGGAAAATCCTACAGAATCATGCAGCTTGACAACGACTTGAGTTTTGCTGAAGAGAGGACTGAAGCTCCTGCTGTATATGTTTCCCATATATTGCGTCTTTATAAATGTGTTTCCTGATGCTCAGTTCCTTCCTCTTTCTTTCCTTTCGCCTCGAACTCCAGCTGAATCTCTTCCAAAGTTTTCCCCTTCGTCTCGGGAACAAAAAAGTAAACAAACAAAACAGATAACAACATGATACCAGCAAACAACCAAAACGTTCCCGCCGGTGTCAAGGTCTTGAGTAAATCACTAAAAAATCTCGTCAGAATAAATGAACAGGACCAATTGAAGAAAGTAGCAATACTGCTAGCTCTACCTCGGGCTCGTACGGGGAAGATCTCGCTCATGATTATCCACGTGCATGGACCCCACCCATATCCAAACGCAATTATATAAATCGAGAGGCTTGTTACCGCTATCCAGGAGAGTGAACCGGCGCTTTCAGGGCTGTTTTTGGTGATTTGGAAGTACACACCAGTGAGGGTACAGCTTATACTCATGATGATTCCTGCAGATATGAGAAGGAACCGTCGACCTCGCCGATCCACCAATGAAAGAGATATAGCAGACGATAAAACCTGGACTGAACCGATTATAATGGGTATTAGGGTACTCTTCTCATCGAAGCCTGCCTTCTGGAAGATGGTGGCACAGTAGAACATTACGGCATTAATACCGCTGAACTGTTGGAAGAAATGTAATGCCAAACTGATGATGAGGGGCCGCAGGAGACTGGGTTGAGCGAACTCCTTGAAAGAGAACTTCCCCTCTTCGGAAGCTGCAATGAAAAAAGTCGTTGAGAACGT
This sequence comes from Anthopleura xanthogrammica, assembly GCA_964019055.1. NCBI lineage: Eukaryota > Metazoa > Cnidaria > Anthozoa > Actiniaria > Actiniidae > Anthopleura > Anthopleura xanthogrammica. The sequence goes on along the minus strand of OZ025208.1, from coordinate 13,034,439 downwards.
ATGGAACCAGACAAATACTGCACTACGGTCTACGGAGTTTTGACGAAGCGCACAGAGGGAACGATACCCTAGCTAGAAAACGAAATAGCAAAAAACATGGCGGCAACTTTGGTTGGTGTAACACTGAAATTAAAAGAGCTTTCTTAATGAAAAATCTTTTCCTAAATTTAACAAACGTGGTGGCTATCAAAACCAGTAATAGAGTGCATGGACTTCGTAGAGCAGATTTTGTATGAGTATGTAAAGTCACGGCACACGGCACGGCACTGACACGGTCACAGCAAGGCGCGTACCGTGTCGTAAGTTTTTCATAGTCATACAAAAACTGCTCAGTGTAAAATATTTAACAACCGGTTAGACTACAACACCAAACAGGTTTTCTTCAACTCACCAAGAATTTGTCTAATTTCATCAAGTTCAACTTCAACGTCAACGTTAGGTCCACGCAACCACTTCAGATTCTTCCTTGCTTTTTCTTCTTTCTTGTTGGCCATCAGCCACCTGGCTGTCTCAGGCATAAACGCCATGAGTACAACAAGAATAGCTGGAGGGAATGCGCCTGCAAGGGCAGACCATCGCCATGTCGTGGCGAACCCAATTATGTAGGATATAAGGATCCCAGACGTGATTCCTAGTTGATTGACAGATCCAAGTGCACCACGATTACTTGATGATGCTGTCTCTGATATATAGACCTTGAAAACATTGAGAATGGAATCAATTAGATTCAGTGATACACGTAGAAGTACTAGGCAAACATGCACTCTGGTTCCGCAATTGTGCCACATTTAGAATCATTCGGGAGTGCCGAAATCTCCAGAGCTATTTGTGGGAGGAGAGGGGGGGGGGGGGGGGGGAAGGGGGGGGGGGGGTACGAAAGTTCTCACCAAATCCACAGGAACTCCAATCATTGTAACCCAATAATTCATTTGTTTCAGGGCTTTTTTAAATCCAGAAATGTGATGTAACGACAAAGCAGACTATGTAAAACTTGTGGCACAGACCACGCCTTGCCATGACCATGTCAGTGTTGTGCCGGGTATGAAAACATTTGGTGCTGTGTCCACACTGTAACCGTGCTGTGTCCACACTGTAACCGTGCTGTGTGCTTTGAGTTTTCACACTCATATGGAATCTACACTTTAGAGTTTCTCAAACATTTCGACTTTTTTTGGTCAAAATAGTACATAGAATTGAAATCTGAATTTTGTCTTATTCTCAAGAGAATAACACGTGATTTATAATGGAAAACTGATATTAGGGGCTGGTAATTATTCATTGTTTGGAGAATTCAGCTCAATATTGAGATCTATCAAAAGTTGGATTCACTCAGTAGCAAACACTATTGAGGGAAGACCATAAAAAACTTAGATAATGCCTCTTGGTATGGGGGTGGGGGGATCGGTTAAACTTTAAGATGATCCAACAAAAATCTTCCAGCCCCCTCCCCCTCCCCCTCCCCCTCCCCCTCCCCCTCCCCCTCCCCCTCCCCCTCCCCCCTCCCCAAGACAATAAATAATGATCTGTCCTTTTCGTCCAAGAATATAGGGTCTACTGGATTGAAGATAAATAAAACAAAGAGATTATTCATTACTTACAGGAACATTAAGAGAGGCCATTCCTACTCCCAATCCTGACATGAACCTACCACTGTTTAACATTACAGCATTACCACCAAAAAAGATCAAAAGATATCCTGAGCAGAAAGGAATCGAGGTGAGAATAAGAGCAATCTTGCGGCCCAGTAGGTCAATCAAGAAGCCTTGTAGTATTCCTCCTATCATAGCACCAATGTTTAAAAGAGACTGAAACAGGAATAACATGAATTTTATTATCAAACTGTGATGGTTTAACGAGTCTCTGTTTCTTTTTGTAGTGATGGTACACTGACTTGAGCTTCGCTACGGGGGAAGGGGGGGGGGGGGGCATACATTCCAGCTAAATCAGCATGAATATTATGGATGGGGTGAATGTAAGCAAGCCATTGATAGCACATTACCCATTAATCATATACATTTTGAAATCTCAATATATTCAAATACTCAACAGTTATAAGTAGCTTCAAAAGTGATTGGTTGACAAAATGATGCTATTAATGCTTAAATCGTACACTTTTTAGCCAATCAGATTGCAGGATTTGCTAATGATTTCGAAATGGATATGATTAGGAACAAAATAGTATTTCCTACACCGTTTTTGTGTCAAAAGTTATGAATAAAATTAGAACGAATTTTAACAGGTGGTCGGAAACCCCCATCACCCCCTCCTCCCATCCTCACTGGTTTTGGTTTCAATTCAATGTGTTTTTCCCTCATTAATATATATTTTTTGTAATTAAATAGGATATAGACCCCCTCAATTGAGCGACTTCGCTCTTGGCGTTAGTTTGTATAAATACATTTAAATAAAAAAAAATTCATGGACTCTGCACCACATGTGACTATCAGAGATCTTCCTTGATCTGAGAAAAGAGTATTTTTCCGGTTCTCTGGTGAAACCCAACATGCTACCATGTATTCTGCTTAATTGTGGGAGTTTTTCCAATTACAAATTACAAACTATGTTCGTTGTAATCTATGATCATTGCCTGATTTCAAGTCGAGAGGGGCTGTGACCTAGCTTTTGGTTTTTTTTCCGGATTGGAGACGCCGAGAAAAGAAAAGTGAGTAATGATAATAATGGGTTTGCATTTTGTGAATTTCGCCCCCCCCCCCTGGTTTGAATATCTTCCGCCGCCACTGCATGCTTCTAGAAAAAGTCTTTTAAAGAGAAGCATTGCATCTCTGTACGCGATCAGAACACGGGAAACGACGACATTACCATATACCGCGCGATAGACTGGGCTTAGACTCGATCTATGTGTAAAATTCAGATGTAAATGCGCGCGCAGTTTCCACCGTTTTTGTCAACCGATAAAGACTGTAGTTTTACAGTCAAAACGTCTTGAAGTAAAAAAGGTTATTATCAGAGTCAAATACTATTTAATCTTACAAAAAATTCAAATTATTCATGATTATTTCTTTATTTTCTTACCCCAAACCAGCTGATTTCAGTAACAGTCAGGTGTAGTTCGGTGCTGTTTATATTCTCATCATTTATCTCTAACTGTGTGGTTGCAGCAGAAGAATAACCCATGCAATACCCGAACGTTAGAGGACCGAGAGCTGCCACAAAGGTGGCCATAATGACGCTCCATTTTCGTTCTTTGCCTTCCTTACCGTCTTCGTTATCGCTTTCCACCGAATCCAACTCGTAACTCGCTTCCTTCGACTTCATCCTACTGTTTGATATTTTCAGCTAGGATTCCTGCAAACTGTGCAAAGTTCATGAATAATGAGGTTTTGATAACGTTGGGTATTTATGATGCGACGCGCCTAACCGTGGCCACCCAATTAAATTCTTTACGAGTCAGCCAATCAGCGAACGAGGAATTTGTACATTTTCACGTGAGGTCAAAGTCGTATCGGCAAATATTCTACTTATATTTGCAACAGAAAAGACCGAAAACATGCCAAGTTGAAATAATTGAGCGAGTTTTTTTGTCAAAATTCGAACCTTTACCTCAGCGATATTGATGATAGTCTCTTTGCTGGCTAATATGCCTCATTAAACAACTCGTAAAAAAATGATTAATTGTACGGCCAAGGTTAGGCGCGTCCCACTGTAAATATAAAGTGAGGAACCTGCAAGTCATGTTTGACTCGGTTCCACTAGCAGGACGCGTGATATGGTGATTCAAGGCCAAAGATCAAATGGCCGATAAATTACATGGTTTTTATCAACTCTTTTAAAAATTTTGTTAAATTTTGTTAAAACCTTATCAGAGAGTCTGAATTTTTATACCTAAGTGAAGTGAGGCTTTATTGTTTTAACTTGTTTTATTGTTTATTTTTCCAGCAAAAAGACACTCTTATGTCACACTCGTAAAAAATTGATGCCAGTCATCGTCATGTGAAAGTGGAGAACTTGTGGTGGTCATGCTAAGTTCAAATTCTGACTGACGCTTCCTGGTCAACAGTCACATACACACGCGTAGGTGCGAAGGTGCAGGACTTATGATGGCACGCTAAGTTCAAATTCCGAACTGCCTCGTGTTGCTGGCTTTCATGTTACATTATCAAAAACTCAAATTCTAAACTATACAGTGTTTAAGACATTTCTAAAATATGTTTTAGAAATCAGTGAAAAAGTGAGAGGAAAAAGTTTTGAGTCATTTTGATGTTTGGTTCCCGAGTTATGAAGGTTGAATTTGTGTCACGCAATACCGTCACGTGTACGATGAAAATGAAAATTAATTTACTCAAATTGAAAGATTTTGCCTTAGGCATGTCTAAAATGTCTATTTCAAGTATTTTTCAGTAAAATATAATCAAAAATATTGAATAATCTTAAGACCTTAAGAACTAAAAACGGCTGCCAGAAAGGCTGCTAAGGAGACTACCCCATACACTTTTACCAAAAACTCCATATTTTTTCTACAGAACGCGTTTGGGATTCCTTTGTTGTGATTCCTGTATTGAAATGTATGGCAGAGAAGAACTGGGGACGAGAAAGAGAAAGAAAAACGAAGAGGACGTTTCTTACCTATATCATCCCATTCTCGTACCTCTGATTGGTTAAAAGGTTAAACAAACATACCAACGGTAACCAAGCAAGCCAAATCAACTACATTGGAAGGACTTCCTGTACGTGTCACAAGTCATGCAAGTTTGAGTTGATCAGAAAGAAAGATTTCAGTTTATTATTGAGTGAATTTCAGTATAGTTTATAGTTTAAGGTTTTCAAAAAATATTTTTCCTGGAAGTGAAGCGTTGTTCGCAAAACATGAATGCAAAGTGAGCAAAGAAGATATCAAAACAAGACCAGAGAAGAAGCTTCAGAAGAAAACTGTTGTCAAACTACTTCAAACCTTTTTAGACTTCAAGAGTCCCAACCAAGATCAAAAATGCCACTGTCTTTTGTTTTTTTGTCGTGTCTATGCAAAATTACATCGAACGTGGATAGTTTTTCGTCACTTTTCGACGTTTTCACCTGATTTCTGAGCAGTTGAAGCAACTCATTGAAAACTGCCAAATTTTCTTCTCACAAATACTTTTGAATTCAACTGACTATGAAAAATTATGAAATATGGATATAAACTTGTTCAATTCAAGAGAGGATGCATCGACAAGTCAACGAAAGAAACCACTTGCTTCTTCACCGGACCGACTAAGATAAGTTCAAATTTGACGTTGTAAGCTTACAAATATAACACTTTTAATAACTTTATGAAATTGTGATTGGAAAACTCTTCTTGCAAATTATCTTTATTTCATTTATACCGCCCTTCGTAGTTTCAGCCGTAAGCTTTGAGTTTTCATCGACAAATTTGTCGCTTATTTACGTTAAATGTGGTGAGTTTCAAATTCCTTATGATTTTAGTCCAACAAGTAGGTAATCTTTGAATAATTGTGTTAGGTTTTCCGGCAAATTTCATTCAGAAATGTCAGATATTCCTATAACCTAACAAAGATTTGACGAGTCATTTTTCTTTACCTGTACATGTGGATTTACTTCCGGTACTTTTCCGGCAAATTTCATTCAGAAATGTCAGATATTCCTATAACCTAACAAAGTTTTGACGAGTCATTTTTCTTTACCTGTACATGTGGATTTACTTCCGGTACTTTTCCGGCAAATTTCATTCAGAAATGTCAGATATTCCTATAACCTAACAAAGTTTTGACGAGTCATTTTTCTTTACCTGTACATGTGGATTTACTTCCGGTACTTTTCCTTTGTTTTGATAGCCAATCAAAATGCGTAACAAATCCGATTCCCCCAGAGTCTCTCCATTCGCTGACGACAGGGAGGCGCTAGAGGACTCTGGGTACGAAATCTCGAGATTGATCTTGAATCAAATCTTATTTCCATTTGTCGAACATATACACTTTTGCAAATAGAAGTCGTAAATAAGCCGTTAGAAAGGTTGAGCCGGCATTTTATATTCAGCGATCCTGAAATATAGCATGCGCCTTGACGACCTGGCCGCAAGATTCTGGCTTCCGGTCAGAAAGGTTTCGGAATTTCACAGAGCCTACGATTTGGCTAATGAGTAGGGTCTGGGAAGGAACCAATGATATTATCTAAACATTGCCCGCCATGTCTTGTTATTTTGGGAATGATTGCAAACCAGCAATGTACAACAGTGTTCTTGAGCATACAGCTATTTCAAAAAATGTTGAATACTGATACTGCATACTGAACAGTGCATTCCAAGACCGAAATGCATTTTGGGATATACAATATTGTCTTAAGTAAAATAAATAATCATTATAAATAATAAGTGCATTCCATCCGAAATAATTTACTAGCTACGTATAGAGAGAAAATCACTGTATATTTACTTTTTTTTCCAAATTAATGACACCCTTAATGCCCTTTTGTCTTGGAATGCACTATTCAGTATGCAGTATTCAACATTTTTTTGAGATAGCTGTATACTACCGACTTCCGTCCGGAAAATACAATAGCTTGGTCGCAGCCTCTGGACTAACTTCCCACGGTTTTTATTGCTACGCGCTGATCAAGACTGACAACAGTCACAACATGCAAATCAGTGGGCAATAGAGGCTTTGCACCATCACGTGATGGCAGCAATGACAGGAGGCAGGAACAATTGAATCTGGTCTAATCTGTTTTACGTGATAAAGAAGGGGAAAAGACTATATCGTTCCTGCCTCCTGTGATGGCGCAAAGCCTGTATACGCTGCCGTTAATAAGACTATGTAAAGCTACCGAACAATCATACATTTTGCACGATGACCGACGTGAGAAAGAATGTTTGCAGTTAATTGAATCTAAGCATGCAATGTGAAAGAAAGTATATAAATTTTAATTTTGAATTTTAGAAGACCAAATATAAATACCTCTATGCCCGATACTTTGATCATAAGGAGAAATTACAAAGATTTTAATCCTGCCCGAATCTCATGGTGCAACAGTTGTGTGCAATGTCACTAAAGTAGGATCGTTTTCTAGACTTCAGCAACATTGCATGCAACAAATTGCGGGCGTTGTGTTAGATGGCTCGCAATAAGCAATTATTGGACGATGAGCAAAATATCATGGATTTGGTAGTGGTGAGCAAGCAATTATTTGCCGATGTTGAAGGCAGAGAAATAATTGCTTGTGAGACACTAACAAATCATGATATTTTGTGATAACCGAGTTCAATAATTGTTTTATCATATCGCATGAACAGACCATTATTTGTAGGCAGTTGTTCGCAGTTCTCTCGGCCAATCAAAACGACGGAAAAAATAATTTGAATGAAAACATCGATTGCCTGCAACATTGTGCACGATGTTACACCGTGTGTCCGTTGCTTTATGTTGAAACAATATATGTAAAAAGATTTATTGTCCAACTTATTATCTTAAGATGTAAGCTGCAGAGTAGCTCTTGTCACTTCAAGTCCAATACATTTTCTTTGCTGCATACAAAACACCCAAAACGATTCACATTTGGCAAAACTTGGTGCATGTATTGTATCTTTGGTTTTCTGCATAAACTTCAACCCACACATGATGTTTGAACAACAATATTGACTTGAACATTGTCAAACAAAGGGTCACAATACAAGGAAGTGCGCAGCAACTAATTGGCATTGTGACGATTTTTTGTGTCAACACCACTTTGTCGCATGAAGTAAGTGTGCTTACCCCTCCCTCTGACAAAACACATTTGTCAGGAAGAACATACTCGGCCACGCAGAAGAAAGAAACGGATAGAAACACTATCGTTTAGAGTTGCAGAGATTCAAGCATCTCCATATTGCACAATACAAAAATATTAGATAAAACGGAGTTGCTTGCACCTTGGCGCAATTTTTTAAAGGGCAGTCATTTACTCCGACATTTGGATGACTCTGATACAGAGCTAGGTTAATGTGATCAAATTTGTAAGTTCATTAAAAAAAAAACCTTAATCTAAATTCAGTAGTAAATCGACCCAGAGCCCTATTGAGATGGGTAGCATCTGGGTACGTTTCTTGAGCTACCAAACATGGTGCATTTTGGTCTAGCTGGGGTACATCTTTTGTCCACCATACCCTATATGGCCTTGCCTGTAACCAAGCTAGACCAGAAGGCCACCGGTTTATCAAACTCGGAAAAAGACTTGAGTTTTAATTGCCGAAGAGAGGACTGAAGTTCCTGCTGTACGTTTCCCATATTTATACGTCTTTATACATTTGTTTCCCGGTACTTTCTTTTCCCTTTCTTTCCTTTCGCCTCGAACTCTAGCTGAATCTCTTCTAAAGTTTTCCCCTTCGTCTCGGGAACAAAAAAGTAAACAAACAAAACAGATAACAACAGGATAAGTGCAAACATCCAAAACGTTCCCGCCGGTGTCAAGGTCTTGAGTAAATCAGTAAAAGTTTTCGTCAGAATAAACGAACAGAACCAATTGAAGAACGTAGCAATACCGCTGGCTGTACCGCGGGCTCGTACGGGGAAGATCTCGCTCATGATTAACCACGTGCATGGACCCCACCCATATCCAAACGCAACTATATAAATCGAGAGGCTTGTTACCGCTATCCAGGAGAGTGAACTGGCGCTTTCAGGGCTGTTTTTGATGATTTGAAAGTAGATACCAGTAAAGGTGCAGCTAATACTCATGCTAATTCCTGCCGTGATGAGAAGGAACCGTCGACCTCCTCGATCAACCAAAGTTAGAGATATAGCAGACGATATAACCTGGACTGAACCGATTATAATGGGTACTAGGGTGCTCTGCTTCTCAAAACCTGCCTTCTGGAAGATGGTGGCACAGTAGAACATTACGGCATTGATACCGCTGAACTGTTGGAAGAAATGTAATGCCAAACTGATGATGAGGGGCCGCAGGAGACTGGGTTGAGCGAACTCCTTGATAGAGAACTTGCCCTTTTCGGAAGCTGCAATGAAAAAAAGTCGTTCAGAACGTATGGAGTGGTCGCATGAGTGGTCACACGGTGCGATCTCTAAATTTTTGCGACGTCGCATGAAAAGTCGCATAAAAAATTGCGTCGTGTGTCTGCTTCTTTAGGGAGCTCAATGTGCATTTGAATCGACAAGAAATGTACAGTTTATTTACAAATATTCTATAAAAATAAAATTTGTCATGCACGCATTTCCATTTCCATGCTATCAAAACAGGTTTGGTTCTCTTAATAAACAGGTTAGGTCAGTGTAAGATATTTAACAACCGGTTAGACTACAACACCAAACAGGTTTTCTTCAACTTACCAAGAATTTTTCTAATTTCATCAAGTTCAACTTCAACGTCAACGTTAGGTCCACGCAACCACTTCAGATTCTTCCTTGCTTTTTCTTCTTTCTTGTTGGCCATCAGCCACCTGGCTGTCTCAGGCATAAACGCCATGAGTACAACAAGAATAGCTGGAGGGAATGCGCCTGCAAGGGCAGACCATCGCCATGTCGTGGCGAACCCAATTATGTAGGATATAAGGATCCCAGACGTGATTCCTAGTTGATTGACAGATCCAAGTGCACCACGATTACTTGATGATGCTGTCTCTGATATATAGACCTTGAAAACATTGCGAATGGAATCAATTGATACACTTAAAAGCAATAGTCAAACTGTAACTTTGGTTCAATTTTGCCACATTTAGAATCCTTTGGTAGTGCTAAAATCTCCAGTGCTTCTTGGGGGGGGGGGGGGGGGGGGGGGGGAGAGGGTGGGGAGAAAGGGGTATGAAACTTCTCACCAAATACAAGAGTCTTCAATCATTGTATTCCAATAACTCATTTCTTTCAAAGGGCGGCTTTTCTTTTATTCTGACATGTGATGTACTGAAGTGAAATCTGAATTTTGTCTTATTCTCAAGAGAATAACACATGGTCTGAAATGGGAAACTATAAGGGACGGGTCATTGTTTATTGCCTGCAGGGTTTTGGGGGATTTTAGACAACTGGAAGGGAGAATCAGCAATAAAGACCCCTCAATTTGGAGGACAAATTAGTCTTCCCACAATCCCTTATGATTCGAGCATGAGGTCGAGGTCAGGGTAAAATTTGCATAAAAATATATAAAAAATTTGCAAATTTTACCCTGACCTCGACCTCACGCTCGGATCATAAGGGATTGTGGGAAGACTACGGAAAGGAGCATTGTTTTGTCCTCCAAATTGAGCTTTGTTCCAACTTCAAGGGGTCTATATTGAAGGTGAGGATCACTCAGTAGCAGGCACTGTAAAGGGGGTAGGGTCATAAAAAATACAGTGCCTTTGGGGGGATCAGTTAATCTTTAAGATGTTCCAATAGAAATCCCCCTCCCCCCTCCCCAAGGTAAACGGTTCTACTGGATGAAAGACAAAGAAAACAAAGATTATATTATTTATAAGTAGTTTTGATGCTTTCGCCTGTGATAGCCATAATATAGTAAGGTTTTCATGGTTTTCATGCGTAAATAGCTTTCTGATGAAGGCAGCAAACAAGTGCTACCGAAACGCCAGGCCAAGGTATTTACATAATCATATGCATGAAAACCATAAAAAATTTACTATATCATAGATTATTCATTACTTACAGGAACATTAAGAGAGGCCATTCCTACTCCCAATCCTGACATGAACCTACCACTGTTTAACATTAAAGCACTACCACCAAAACAGATTAAAAGATATCCTGAGCAGAAAGGAATCGAGGTGAGAATAAGAGCAATCTTGCGGCCCAGTAGGTCAATCAAGAAGCCTTGTAGTGGTCCTCCTATCATAGCACCAATGTTTAAAAGAGACTGAAACAGGAATAAGACAAATTTTATTAGCAAACTGTGATGGTTTTAATGAGTCTCTTTGTTTCTTTTTATAGTGATGGTACACTTGACTCCCACTAATGGGGGAGGGGGTGTGGTAGCAAAACATGCCAGCTAAATTAACATTTCATGTTTTACACACCCCCTCCCCCTTAGTGGGAGTCAAGTGTACCATATAAAAACATGGTGAGGTGAATATAAGTAAGCCATTGATAGCACAGGGGTGACCTCAAAAAATCTGGAGAGATACAGAAAACGAGCTGAGAGGACAGGGATTCAGTTGGGTAGATGTAGGTAGAAGAGCCCAGAATTGTGTGTGTTGGAGAGAGAGATTATCAATGGCTTATGCTCTGCAGGGAGCCAAGGGCCTAAGTAAATAAGTATTGATAGCATAGGGCTTTTCAGTTGAACTGATATGGAACAAAATATAATTTCTCTCATCTATTTTTTGTTTTAAAAGTTATAAATGAAATTGAAATGACTTTTAAAATAGGGACACCCTATCACCCACTCCCAACCTCGCTGGTTTTGGGTTGAATTCCAGGACTCTGCATCACATGTGATCAGAGATTGTTGGGTCTCTCCCTTGATTTGAAACCAGAATTTTCCTCCAGGTTCTCTGGTTATCTTCCCTCTGTAAAACCCAACATGCTAAAATACATTTAATCTGCATCTGGAAGTTTCTCAATAATCTTATCATAACAAATGAAAAAATGGGAAAGCATCTTCTACTAATTTCGTATGCCAATGCCAAAAAGGAGTTTGTCATATAATTTAACCATATTTACCTTGAATCTCTTCGATTGACTCCTTCGACACTTCAAAAAGTCAAAACCTCTTCTGAAGAGGCTTGATTTCTGCAATCCTGAGTGTCGAAGGAGTCAATCGAAGAGATTCAAGGTAAGTATGGTTAATAATGGGAAAACATTACACCCAAGTTAATTATGGAATATCGGAATTTATAAAATTCCAAAAACTTGGCTTAATTTCGTTATAACGACAGGAGACCCCAGGAGCTTAGGTATCAAGTTCCGTTTTCATATAAAATTGCAATTAAAACCAACAAATTCTGTTAGTTTTTCTCCATGATAACTGTAAAGTTTTTATAAAAAGAAAGCTAAAGATATATTAAGATTTCCTTTTGTCTCATTGTATAAGATTTATAATACAATCTGTCGTACGAGTTCCAACACATGCACCTTTACCACACAAACATGTCAGAACGGAAATGACCTTATTTCCATTCTTTTAAGATATTATTTTTTTAAGCATTACTAGATTCTTTACACATTAATATTGCCGTATGATGTGAACTAAATGTAATTGAAAGCCAGAAAATATTTTTTTTCAAAGTTGATAAAAAAATATATTGAACGCGATAGACGTGACGGGGTCATTAGAAAAGTCCACACATATCTTCAACAAAATAAACATAAGCTAACGCAAAAAATGTAAATAAAAGTAATGAAATTATAAATGCCTCACAAATTTAACCATAAATATTGAATTAAAAAAATGCATTGTATTTTAAAATTGTGTTATATTAAGAAATTGCGTTGTATTTTGAAATATAACTGAAAAGAAGTGTGTAAAAGAAGTGCGTTACATAGCAGTTTATACATAGTAACATTTATCAGCAAAGATGCTCTTTGATAACATACTAAGTTTCGACTAAGTTATAAGTTATAGTGTTTTGGTTCCTCTTGAAAATTTTGACTTTAAATGAACTACGCATAGTGTAAAGAAATTAAACTCTAAAAATAATCAAAACGAACGGGAATTACATTATGAGAGAGCGAAGTTTCATCTTTCCTCGAGTTTCCGGCCGGTAACCAGACCCAGGGTTTTTATAAGCAAAATTTACAGTCTTAATTCATAATTATTACTTTATTTTCTTACCCCAAACCAGCTGATTTCAGGAACAGTCAGGTGTAGTCCGGTGCTGTTTATATTCTCATCATTTATTTCTAACTGTGTGGTTGCAGCAGAAGAATAACCCATGCAATACCCGAACGTTAGAGGACCGAGAGCTGCCACAAAGGTGGCCATAATGACGCTCCATTTTCGTTCTTTGCCTTCCTTACCGTCTTCGTCATCTCTTTCCACCGAATTTACATCGTATCTCTTGTTCTTCGCCATACTGTTTGATATTTTTAGCTTTCAAGGCAATTTAACAGACTTCCTTCAAAGTCTCATGAATAATTCAGGTTTTGCCGAAAACGTCTGGTATTAAAATAAAGAGAGAATGCTATAAGTCATGTGCACTCGGCTACACGAGCAGGACACGTGATCGTGATCGTGAGAAAGCCGAAGGTCAAATTGCCGATAAATTACATAATTTTTATTTAATTATTTATATAAAAATTTATTAAATTAAAACCTTACAAGAGAGTCTGAATCTTACCACCTAAATACTGTCACGCTTCATTGTTTTAAACATATTGCTTTATTGTTTTATATTTTTTCAGCAAAAAAACACTCTTTTGTCACACAATCGTCCATGAATGAAGCATGTGAAAGTGCAGGTCTTGTCATGATGGTCACGCGCAGTTCCGGCTGGTTTCCTGGTAAAAAAATCACGTCCACAAGCGTTATAGTGCAGAACTGCATTAAAATACCTAATAACATTTTCCATCTTACCGTCTGGCTCCTAATACATTTTCTCTTGTTTTTGAGCCGGCATATAATTAGACTGAACAGAAGTCCATAACTACCAGCTGAGTTGATCGCCTTCCCCGAAAGGAATTATGGGTCACTATTTTTGGTTAGCATTTTCCGAGTACTAGTGAAATGAAATGCGTTCGGTGTGAATAATAGAATAAAGAATTTTCCGAGTATACAATGTAGACTTTTCTTTTTGATTGAATTATAATCCCGCCATGAGTTCGACTAGCGTTTACGATTAGCTTAAAGAAGAAAGAACTTGTATTTCATAAATTCTCTTGGCAGAATAATAGGAAATGCTAATCAAAATACGATGTCGAATCCTAAATTTTGATTGGTTGACCTTGAGTTTGTTCTGAAGGTCAACTCAGCTGGTATGGACAACTGGAATGAAAGAAAAAAAATCTTCTACGATGTACTGGTTTTTATCTTAGTATTATTTTAAGTAAGTTTCATATAATTAGTCCTACCGTCGCAAATTTCCAATATTTCAATATTTTAAAAATACTTGGGGGGAAAATAGAAAGAAAAAAAGTACCGAGATTTGTAAAAAACCCATGCCCATCAACATGACGTCTGTGACGTCTTTTCCGCATTCTTGGCGACTCTTCTTTACACTTTCTTACCCATAAAATATCAATTGTTTATTTCGTTTTTCTAAAGTTCTTACAAAAAAGTATTCTAAAAGATTATAGAGTGCAGATAACGATTAGCCTAGAAAACCTTTACCCTGCGAGCAGTCTCCTTTTACCTCCTCCTAAGCAAGTTCGTATGGTAAAAAACCTTATAACATTATTTTACTGTTAGTAGTATTTTTATTATTCTATAGGTTCGTAGATTCTTCTGTATCCACCATCAAATAACCTCTCAATTTCTTCAAGACTCTTGCCTTTAGTCTCGGGTACCCGCAGCACCACAAACAAGAAGGCAAGGAATGATATACCAGCATATACCCAGTAAGTCCCTGGTGGGGTAAATGCATCCTGGAAGTTAACAAAGGTCTTTGTGACAGTGAATGCCAGGGACCAGTTAAAGAGTGTTGATATACTGCTTGCGATACCACGAGCTCTTAGTGGGAAAACCTCAGACATCAGGAGCCACGGCACTGGACCCCAGGCCAAAGCAAAGGCCAGGTTATACAAGATCAAACTCAAGATTGCAATCCATGAAATTTTGTTAACAGGAACAGAGTGGTGGATAGAGTCCAAAAGACCAGATACTTCCTTGCCTTCCTTTAAAATGGCCAACTCGAAGAAGAACCCTAAAGCAATGAGACTTGCAGTCATAACAAGAGCTGTGGTCCACAAGAGAGTCTTACGACCTGCCTTGTCGACAATCAAACATGCACACCCTGTGCCGAAAAACTGCACTGCTGCAACTATTATGGACACATCTTTGCCATTCTTGAAGCCTGCTTCTTTAAATATAAAAGCACAGTTGAAGAGGACAGCATTGATGCCACAAAACTGTTGGAAGAACATTACAGCCATGCTGAGAATAAGTGGTTTGGTAATGGATGGTTTGCAGAACTCAGAACATGACATGGCTTGCTGTTCATCTGGAAGAAAAAAGATAGAACATTTCTATTACCCTTCTACTTTACACGGACAAGATTAACCAATAGGCAATGTGCATCAAAGCTCACAAAGAAAATGTAGAAGGAAATATTTTCAGATGAATGTTTAGAGAAGCCAAAAAAGTGTAAGGACTCGGTTTCCCATCATGCTTTGTGCACATTAGCTATTCAAACAAAAATTCAAAATACTGGGAACATGTTAATTTATTGGATTAGAAAAACATGCCTCATATTTATAACTAAAGTCTGCAAAATCAAAGGTGCCCTATTGCCAACTACAGTAGTTTAGTCAGATTTTATGAAACTACTTGCACTGTTTGGAGATTGGTTTTCCTGTGCCTTTCCTATCAGTGTTGAGAGGACAGAATTTATTTCTTTTAGCTCGATTGAAATGTTTTATTGGGCAGTTTTTAGTGTTATAGGAGTCAAACGGTTAATCAGTTTGGGAATGATGACATACCAAGAGTAGCCTCAATAGCGTAGCATTCCTCTTCTACATCAGCATCTGGCCCTTTCAACCATTGCATGGCCTTCATTGCATCACCCCTTCTGTTATGCCCTATAGACCAACGTGGTGTTTCTGGCATAAAAAACATGAATAAAGCCAAGAGAGCTGGAGGAAAAGCTCCAATCAGTGCTAACCATCTCCACTTTGCTACGGTTCCCATGACGTAAGCTAAGAGGAGCCCTAGAGTTACAGCAAGTTGATTGACACTGCCTAACATTCCACGTAGCTTGGCACTTGACATTTCAGCAATGTAGACCTAAAAGACGCAAAATTAATTAATGAAACCAATCAAAACCAGAACCATTCATGAGAGTAACCATTTATAGTATTATGCACAAAAAGTATGACTCTTCAAAACCAATAGTCCCCTTCACAGTCCCCTGCGCCATCTTGAAAGGTAGCCTTGGTTTTGCATCAAAGTGAGACGAATGGTGAGCTTGCATATATAAATATGGTCTCTATCATTGCAAGGTCACCTCATGTCTCACTTGTAAAGGCATGGCTACCTTTCAAGATGGCGCAAGACTGTGAAGGGGACTATTTACAGCGCGACGCGCCTTACCGTAGCCACCCAACAAACTTTTTTACAAGTTAGCCAATCAGAAAGCGAGAATCTGTAAATTTGCATGTGAACTTGCTTTGTTGTTACCGCAAATATTTGAACTTCGGAGCAAGAACTTGAAGAAAATGCTTAAAAATCTCTATTTCTAAAACCAGTTTTGCTCTTTTGGCTTGCTAACACTTAATACTTTCGTAGGCAGTCTTTTTCATGTGGAAATTCTTTGCAAAAAGTGATTTATCGTACTTGTACGAAACTTTGGCAGGGTGGCCATGGTAAGGCGCGTTGCGCTGTAAAATCAAACCAAACATAAATTTTGTTAAACACTTAAACAACCTCCGAGATGATCTAAGTCAGGGCACAGCTAACTCACAGATTGAACCCTGAAATAACATCTGGCCTGATCAAAGTCAGGGCATGGCTAACTCAAAGATTGAACCATGTAGAAATTAGCATGATGGCTTTTTGTAGGGAGGAAAACTGGAGAACCTGGAGAAAAAATCTTGAATCAAGGGAGAGACCCAACAAAGTCTCCTCGCATGCCCAGTTTAGGAATTGATATAATATAAATAAATCATAAACATATGAACAACTTACTGGCACTGTCATGGAAACCATCCCAACCGCAATGCCGGTGATCAGTCTACCAAAGTACAACATCCAATGATTGAATGCAAATGAAATAAGCAGCCAACCAAGTTCAAAGGGAACAACACTGGACATTATGGTTCCTTTTCTGCCCAGGGCCTCTATTGTCCAGCCTCCAAGAGGACTTCCTAAAACAGCCCCAAGAGCTATCAAGGCCTAATAACAAGAAAGCACATAAATATTAACTTTATTGGAATAAATAAATAAACTACAATTCAGTCTCAGTCTTTTTTTTGTTTACAGAACTTTTCAATGTTTATCAGGATTGGGGGAGATGGGTGAGAAAATAGTGATCCTGCAAAGAGGGGTCTTGAAATAACTTATAAGTCATATAAAGGCATCAAAATGTTGGAAATAAACAGGGGGGGCCTGTACGCATTTGAGTAAAAATTCCCAAAAAGGGAATGAATGTCTAATTTCTTTGGTCTTAGAAAAGGGCTTCAAAGGGGAGAATTTTTCACATACACACATATTAAGTAAATTTTACTTTGTTTTATCATAACATCAGTTACTACCACTAACAGAACCCTTGAACACTTTTTTTGTTCAGTTAATTAGCAGCAATAGACCTCATCGGCTTGGGTGTAATGTTGTCCCATTTCAGACCATGTGTCATTCCCCAGAGTATGAAATGGGAAAACATTACCCCAAGCCGAAGAGGTCTATTCAGGGCTCGAAATAATGGCCTGTCATAATTAAGCTAGTCAAGATGTCTGGCTAAATACATTTAAAAGATCTGAATATTAAATACTGGAGAGAATATGGCAGAGAAAAGGATATCATATGTTGAACAAATACACTCGATTGCAGAAGATTAAGATGTTTCCCTCTCTTATTTATGCTCTCTTGATATACTGTAGTGTATGTAAAGGTCTCTTAGTCATTCATATTAAATTTTTTAACATTTATGTGGTTGCCCCTCTTGATGCAAAGTTATTTTCTTAAAGTAAATAAATTTCTTTAAAATTGTCATGAAGTTGCTTGATTCAAGACCTCTTGTCTTTTTTTAAGAGAAAAAAATGTCTTATATCAAGCAATTTCAGGCTTGCCAGACGACATTATTAAGAAATTTACAACATTATTTAAATATTATTATATAGGATAAGTGGTATATTGTTAAGGCTGAAATTTAGAGTTTTGGGTAGACTTGATGGAAAAAGCACCTTGAAAATCAAACATAAGCTTAGTTTAGAAAATAAGGCCCAATACAAAGTAAAATGTTATTGGCTCCAGTAAGAAGTACCAGCTAAATACATGTATGTATCAAGAAAATAAAATTAACAAACAAAAAAAAAACACAAAAACTCCACTCCAAAGCTAGGTGTTTAACTTATCAGTTTTCGAAATCATAGAAAAGAACATGTGAGATGTAAGCTTTAGCTCAAGTCAAGTCTACTTTAATAAAATAAAATTTATATCATGTTTATCGTAAAATAAAATTTTGTCGTTGACAAATTCCGAAACATTTGACAAGGAAAAGTTGGACTTACCCCAAACCATGAGCCTTGACTGTCATCTAGTTTAACGTTTTTATCTTCATTTTGTAAATCCAACAGAGCTGAAGAGGAATAGCCAAGGCAGTAACCAAAGCTAAGAGGACCCAAAGCAGCTACGAAGGTCGCCAAAACCATACGACTGGTCCGTTCATTATCACTATGTGTCATTCTCCTTTCAGTTTGTATCAAAGGAGTATCTCTACTTATTCGATCTATTCCACTACCGTAACTAGAAGAAGCAGCAGCAACATCGGCATCGATCATGCCAAGATCAGGAGATAATTCGAAGGTTTTGCAATACTGGAAAAGAACCAAAGATGGAAGACATCCTTGTGTCACGGGATCGTACGAGTATCCAGGCCTGGGAATATGACGTCATATCTAGGGCCTCTACCACAGGCAACCCAAGCTTTAAAAAATTGAAAACCTAATTTACTTTCGCTGTTGTATCACAAACATACGGAAGTTCTGAGGGGACTTCAGACTTCAGACTTCACCACAGGCAGTCCTTTTTAGATAAAAGTGATACTAAGGGGGATATAATTATTGGAACCGTTTTTATTCTATATTTGACACCGAGATAGTGGGCTAGTAATAACATGCCCGGAAATAGAACAAAAAACATTCCAATGACAGAGGATTCAGTCTGAAGTCCCCTCAGAGCTTCCGTACGAACAAGAGTCGGATCCATCACGACAGAGCAAGAATCCAATGTGTTAAGTTAAACCATTGGGAAGTTTGGCCGTAGAACTCGCAAGCATTTTCTCGACAGGCGATGCATACATTGTATCTTCATCAATCACTGCAATAAGTTGACCCTTTTTGATGTCTCTCACATCATTTCGGTTTAATTATGCTCGTAATACTCGCGAGTAGCGAGCAACGAGCGAAAGTTATTGTTTTCATCAGACACATTGAGCCTCATTAGCACTCGTCACTCGGGAGTAACGAGTCGCAACGAGTACTCGTACTCGCGAGTAGCGAGCAACGAACGAAAGTCAGCGAAAGTTATTGTTTTCATCAGACACATTGAGCCTCATTAGCACTCGCCACTCGGGAGTAACGAGTCGGAACGAGTACTCGTACTCGCGAGTGAATGGTACTTTACTCGCGGCCGGTACCGTACCTATAATCAGTTCAACATTTAAGAATCGTTTTCAGTGCGCATGCGATGTTTACCCCCAATTTCTCACCTTCTCTCGTTTAATCACAAACAAAACCAGCTGTACGAAAAACTAAGCGCGAAAAGGATTGTTGTTGTAATTCAAGCGGCCCTCGCCCGAGTCTTAAAAGTCATATATCTCACAGAATTTGAGGAGATGGATCGCAAAGATTTACTTTAATTTTTTAAACAACATGTATACTTCAACTTTTTTTCTCTAAATTCTTTGAAACGCGTGTTTTTGTATTGGGAAGAGACTTGGAGCAAGGGCCGCTTGGCTAAGCATCGAAGCGCGCTGTGATTGGACGGTTCGTGCGTGCTCCGGACACCTGGAAGGTTTAGACAAAAGGTGAGAAATTCGGGATAAAATCGCATGCGCACTGAAAACGATTCTTAAACTTTGAACTGGCTTATACAAAAAGTTCCTGATAATTCACATTTTCTCTTGATTTTGAGTTTTTGTTTTTTACTCCTACCGCAACTGGATCGATCACATTTATACTTATATATCATAAATTCTCTGTCCCTTTTTCAAGTATATATATATATAGATATATTTTTTCTTATGCTTTTCTTTTCTTTTCTTTACTTACTTTCTTATCCTTTTTTAAATGAGTTTCTGTTCTTGATTGATGCAAAAATGCTTCAAGTGTCTTACACTGAAAAGGAAAAAGAAACAGAAAATAGAAAGAGTATCAAAATGAGTATCAACATGGAGTCTGTGACGTCACTTTTGCGCAATCTTGGCGACCTGGCATAATTAAATTCTATTACGACTTTCTCATTCATGAAAATATTAATTTGTTTATTTCTCATATTTTTCTTAAAGGTAAAAAAAAGTAAAAAACGATATATTAGAGTGCAAAAAACGATTAGATTAGAAAACCTTATAACATTATTTTACTGTTAGTAGTATTTTTATTATTCTATAGGTTCGTAGATTCTTCTGTATCCACCATCAAATAACCTCTCAATTTCTTCAAGACTCTTTCCTTTAGTCTCGGGTACCCGCAGCACCACAAACAAGAAGGCAAGGAATGATATACCAGCATACACCCAGTAAGTCCCTGGTGGGGTAAATGCATCCTGGAAGTTAACAAAGGTCTTTGTGACAGTGAATGCCAGGGACCAGTTAAAGAGTGTTGATATACTGCTTGCGATACCACGAGCTCTTAGTGGGAAAACCTCAGACATCAGGAGCCACGGCACTGGACCCCAGGCCAAAGCAAAGGCCAGGTTATACAAGATCAAACTCAAGATTGCAATCCATGAAATTTTGTTAACAGGAACAGAGTGGTGGATAGAGTCCAAAAGACCAGATACTTCCTTGCCTTCCTTTAAAATGGCCAACTCGAAGAAGAACCCTAAAGCAATGAGACTTGCAGTCATAACAAGAGCTGTGGTCCACAAGAGAGTCTTACGACCTGCCTTGTCGACAATCAAACATGCACACCCTGTGCCGAAAAACTGCACTGCTGCAACTATTATGGACACATCTTTGCCATTCTTGAAGCCTGCTTCTTTAAATATAAAAGCACAGTTGAAGAGGACAGCATTGATGCCACAAAACTGTTGGAAGAACATTACAGCCATGCTGAGAATTAGTGGTTTGGTAATGGATGGTTTGCAGAACTCAGAACATGACATGGCTTGCTGTTCATCTGGAAGAAAAAAGATAGAACATTTCTATTACCCTTCTACTTTACACGGACAAGATTAACCAATAGGCAATGTGCATCAAAGCTCACAAAGAAAATGTAGAAGGAAATATTTTCAGATGAATGTTTAGAGAAGCCAAAAAAGTGTAAGGACTCGGTTTCCCATCATGCTTTGTGCTAGAAATGCGAGCTCGTGCACATTGGCTATTCAAACAAGGTTCAAAATACTGGGAACATGTTAATTTATTGGATTAGAAAAACATGCCTCATATTTATAACTAAAGTCTGCAAAATCAAAGGTGCCCTATTGCCAACTACAGTAGTTTAGTCAGATTTTATGAAACTACTTGCACTGTTTGGAGATTGGGTTCCCTGTGCCTTTCCTATCAGTGAGGACAGAATTTATTTCTTTTAGCTCGATTGAAATGTTTAATCTAACTAGCAACATAGACCATCCATGTGCTTTTTTATTAGGCAGTTTTTAGTATTGTAGGAGTCAAAGGGTTAATCAGTTTGGGAATGATGACATACCAAGAGTAGCCTCAATAGCGTAGCATTCCTCTTCTACGTCAGCATCTGGCCCTTTCAGCCATTGCATGGCCTTCATTGCATCAAACCTTCTGTTATGCCCTATAGACCAACGTGGTGTTTCTGGCATAAAAAACATGAATAAAGCCAAGAAAGCTGGAGGAAAAGCTCCAATCAGTGCTAACCATCTCCACTTTGCTACGGTTCCCATGGCGTAAGCTAAGACGAGCCCTAGAGTTACAGCAAGTTGATTGACACTGCCTAACATTCCACGTAGCTTGGCACTTGACATTTCAGCAATGTAGACCTAAAAGACGCAAAATTAGAAATCAATCAAAACCAGTACCATTCATGAGAGTAACTATTTATAGTATCATGCACAAAAAAGTATGACTCTTCAAAACCAAACATAAACAGATCGAACCCTGAACCATGCAACCTCTGGGCTTATCTAAGTCAGGACATGGTTAACTCACAGATCAAACCCTGAAACAACCTCTGGGCTTATCTAAGTCAGGGCATGGCTAACTCACAGATCGAACCCTGAAACAACCTCTGGGCTTATCTAAGTCAGGGCATGGCTAACTCACAGATCGAACCCTGAAACAACCTCTGGGCTTATCTAAGTCAGGGCATGGCTAACTCACAGATCGAACCCTGAAACAACCTCTGGACTGATCTAAATCAGGGGACGGCTAACTCACAGATCGAACCCTGAAACAACCTCTGGGCTGATCTAAGTCAGGGCCCAGCTAACTCACAGATCGAACCCTGAAACAACCTCTTGGCTGATCGAAGTCAGGGCATGGCTAACTCACAGATCGAATCCTGAAACAACCTCTGGGCTGATCTAAGTCGGGACATGGCTATCAATCAAGGAAAGGACCCAACAAAGTCTCCTCACATGCCAAGTCCAGGAATCGAACCCGAGAACCCAGAGGTGAAAGGGGAAGTGCACATCTAACCGTGCATCACACTTCCCCTTATTTCCATAATATACTATTATATATGAACAACTTACTGGCACTGTCATGGAAACCATTCCAACCGCAATGCCGGTGATCAGTCTACCAAAGTACAACATCCAAGGATTGAATGCATACGAGATAAGCAACCAACCAAGTTCAAAGGGAATAACACTGGACATTATGGTTCCTTTTCTGCCCAGGGCCTCTATTGTCCAGCCTCCCAGAGCACTTCCTAAAATAGCCCCGAGAGCTATCAAGGCCTAAAACAAGAAAGCACAAATTAACCTTATTTTTATTGGAATAAATTAAAAAAAATGAAATTCAGTCGTAGTCTTTTTTTTTTTTAAAGAATGGTTCTCACTAGGGACGCAAGCCAATGCAAGAGTCCAAGCAAGTCCATATTTAAGAAATCATCCAGCTTTTCAGTTATCCCTTCTTTAATAATGACAATTTTCGACTGATCCCCCCCCCCTTCCGTCGCCGCTGGAAGTTGACTATGATACCATAAATTATCAATACCAAGGCCGTGTTATCTGCCGAAGCCGTAGGCAAGTCTCATGATGCGAAAACCGAATTCAATAATTGTTTTATTTTACATTTTTTAAACTAAGAATAAAGATTTGATTTTACTTGGCAAACACATTTCCATTTCCATTGTGACCTCGAGTGAACTGACATGATAAATGTATTATATAAAATAATATTCTATAAAATATTTGGTTTATCAGGAAAAGAAGTTTACTATCAAATTTGTCACATCAATATTAGTAAAACTGTAAAGTTTCGTAAAGATTGCCCTTAAATTAACGAAGTTATGAATTTTTGAAACTAAGAATTTTTGTGGAATTTTTGCAAAGAAATGTATGTGTCTAGACCGATAGCGATTCTTGCCGGGAATGCGATGCCCAGCAAAATATATAAAAATCTGGATCACTTTGACTTCCCGTAACTCCGCTCAATTTTGTCAGATATTCAAAATTTATACTTTTTTCAAAAGAAAATATTGTTGTTATTTATGGTCCTTAATATGATGCATACTGGAAAGCTACAAATTGAGAAAATAAGAATTTTGTTTTAGTAATAAAACGATCGGCACGGGAGTTATGGAAATTATAGAAAAAGGAGTGACTCGTAAATCGTAGTTAAATACTTACATTGATCTTACTTTCAGTCCGACAGCTACTCTACAAGCCTGTTAATTATTAAGATTAAAATTTAAAAAATGCGACAAAATTGAGAGTAGTTACGGGAAGTCAAAATGATCCAGATTTCTATATATTTTGCCGGGTTTGTCCCAATTCAAAATGGCCGCCGAAAACCGTGACATGGTCTACGAGGGATGACTTTTACTGGTGGCGTGATCACTCGAGTCCTGAAGCGAAGTGCTGGAGGGCATGAAGCCCTAATACAGCTTAAACCCGTCAGCATAATTTCGAAGAACTGAGAGTAAACAAGGGATATTCGCATCAAAAATTCGTACATCACGTACGGAATCGTAGCGTGACTATATCCTGTGAGTTTCGAAATAGATGAACAGCCTGGATCTACTGTGGCATTTTATGGAATATTTGGCTTGTGGAGAATGCTCTGAAGCTGATATTTGGGCCCTATTTTATTTCTCCATATTTTCTTGAAAAATGAAATATGGCACTACTTCATGTCCAGTCTTTAAAAAACCCATAATGCATTGCGCTAGAGAGTAGTGAAAAATCGATAAGCGATGAAATACAGGTCGAAGAAAACGGCTGTCGCTCGCCGTGTAGAGGAAAAGAAAGCACTAAAAACTAAGGACTAGGTCCAAACTTGGCTTTACTGTGTAAGAGTATTTTTGAGTAAAAATAATATTTATATTACTGAGAAACGTTGCGATGAAAAAGCCTGATTTTTGGCTTTTGGAAATGACGTCAAAACAGTCATTTTTCGGTTTTCCAAAAATAAAACGTTTAAAGTTTTGTCGTCGACATAATTTTCGACATTTCTCCAGGCGGTTTTTTGATTTTAAAAGTTGTTCTGTTTCCTAGTGAAAGTTTTGGACTGGTATTTTGGTCAACTCGATTAAAATTGTTGAAGCTGTAATTTTTCATTTTTTACGGGCGGTTTCGGGCGCGGTCATAGGAGTTCGAGTATTTCTGTCCCTGGTAAGCACACAAATCTGAATTCCAGGAACATAGTATTAAAATAAGCAAAAGGGTCAGATTTTTGTGCTTTGCAGAGAACAATTCAAGTAATATACGTATTTTAAGAAATTTTCATTTTGTATTTTCAATTTTCATTTTCATCTCGATACCCATCTTGTCGTTGACAAATTCCAAACTGACATTTGACAAGGAAAAGTTGGACTTACCCCGAACCATGAACCTTGACTGTCATCTAGTTTAACGTTTTTTGCTTCGTTTTCTAAATCCAACAGAGCTGAAGAGGAATAGCCAAGGCAGTAACCAGAGCTAAGAGGACCCAAAGCAGCTACGAAGGTCGCCAAAACCATACGACTGGTCCGTTCATTATCACTATGTGTCATTCTCCTTTCAGTTTGTATCAAAGGAGTATCTCTACTTATTCGATCTATTCCACTACCGTAACTAGAAGAAGCAGCAGCAACATCGGCATCGATCATGCCAAGATCAGGAGATAATTCGAAGGTTTTGCAATACTGGAAAAGAACCAAAGTTCGAATACATCCATTACATGTGTCACGGGATTTGGAACATCCTTGTGTCCAGGATTGGGATGACGTCATGTCTAGAATCATACCACAGGCAACCCAATAACTCGATCATTAGAACTTTAGAACTGAACCAACTTTAGTACATACAAAGTTCGCATTAGTATATTGAATACTGGTTCCAATCATTCATTTTTGATCAGGATCGATAGATCCCTTCACGTGACGTCAAAGCAGCTCAATGTGGAGGACAAAAGAAAATAATTTCAATCTCCTGAGAATTGGATCATATTGTTTTGTCCTCCAAATTGAACTGCATTCCGAAGTGCTGCAAGGGGACTATAGGCGCTGGTGCTTGGTTCTCAGTAACAACGTCTTTTATCCATGTTTTTGAAGTCACTAAATTTTTTATGGAGGGTCATTAAATTTTTGCGTCGTTATATTTTTACGACACTTATTTTTCGCGATTTTTTTCGAAATAGCATAAATTTCGTGTAACTAGACGCTCTTGGAGCGTTTGCTCGGGCTTGGGAGGGATGAAGAGGCAGCAGCCTCGAAACATCTGGCAAATATATATTTTTAGCCCTGTATTGTAAATCCTAATTTATTTTTAAATGTTCTAAAGCAGTGAGTAAGGAGCACCTTTTGTCACCCGTTTGCTCAAGCGTCACGTAAGAGACACCAATATTGATGAATAAATACTGGACTTTGACCTCTCCTTTGATCGAAGTTCATCTCACGTGGTTTGAGCTTCAAAGATAACGAGTATTTTTTTTTACCGCGTGCCAAACTGGAGTTTTGTACTCATGATCAACGTTCAAGTACTTCGTTGGAGTCTTGCGCTCATCAGCGTTAAAAGACAGTTCGTATCGTCACAGTTTCCTGAAAACTTCTTTTGTTCATTTGTATTTGCTGATTTAATACTAGTAAGATGTCATACCACAGGAAGCCCAAGCAAACTTTCTGTGTAGGGTAATGTATGGAGCTAGGATACAGATAAAAAATAAAATCTTCCCGACTCAACACTTTCCTTTAAAACTTGCTTCAGTCGCTGTTTGTACTGACCTCATTCGGTCTTATGGCGAAGTTACAGCGCAATTTGAGGCCGTTTAGTGTTTTTTTTCCCTACCCCCCTCCATAAAATTGCGCTGAAACTTCACCAGATAGACGATATTTTCTGATCTCAGTGACAGATGGAATATCACTTCATGTCTCGATAGTGAGCGTTTAATATCAATCACTAATTAACACTTTACGCCTCGGGAAACATCGCCATTGAGGGACCACAAAACACAGTTTCCCTCGGTTTCAGTCAATAAGTGTTTTGTTATATACCAATTGTCAAAGAACATAAAAAAAAATATTCGAATTTTTCAATTATTTGACATTAACACTTAGAAAAAGATAGGTTTCCGGTGAAATCACTTCCGGTTTTGTTATTTCCCGGTAGATAACATATTATTGCCAGCTGAGAACCGTTGCCGGAGAAACATCGAAACTTGTTCACGTTCACCTGATACCTTCTCGACCAATCAGAGTACGAGAAAAACGTGACAGTTGGTATATAACAATCAGCTCATTTTTTGTTATCTTGGGTACTTCGTGAGTTCCTTATCGAGCCAAATGACTCAAAAATATGAAAGGGCATCTCGAAGTCTTCAAGTACTCGCTCAGCGATAGATAACCAGTTTGTTTTCAGATATACACCATTGAATGAAGGCTGCAAGAGAGTTTTAAGTGCTAAGTATTCAAATCTGTGGCCTCGATTAAATCAGTGGATTGACGTATTCACCACTTTCACATCCATGATACATTCCCATTAGTCACTGCTTGGGCTCCCTGTGTACCAGCCCGGCTCTCAAATCCTTTTTCACATAAATAAATCAATAAAGTACAAGATCGAATGGATGAATGAAAGCAAAAACAAAAGCATGTAATCACGGAATATAAAAGAAAATAAAAGAACTGAAAATATAAAAATTGTAAAGAAAGAATAGAATTTGGACTTCTGCTGCGCCTTTTTCATTTCACTACTGACGGAAGTGAGAGCACAACACATCACAAACATGTACATATATATTCAAATTATTGAATATTGAACAATGGAAAATCTACGCGTTCAATACAAATATTGAATGGGGATTTTTTCTAGTATTAATTAGTTTTTGCTGGTCAATTTTTTTAAATCAGTAGATAAGGCTAGATATTAATTCCTCTGCTGATTTTGAATTTGGAAAACAAGCACTCTAAATGGCCTGAAATCAACTGGCATTTTAAATACTAACAGGATTTTTTTCCTCGATAATTTTATAAAACCCTCAAAGAACCTCTGGGCTGATCTAAGTCAGGGCACGGCTAACTCACAGGCCGAACCCTAAAACAACCTCTGGGCTGATATAATGCAGGGCAGCGCCTACCTCACAGATAGAATTTGAATTTAGCGTGATGGGTTTTGAAGAGGGACGGGAAAATCAGAGAAGCCGGAGAAAAACTCTCTATTCAAAGGAGAGACTCAACAAGCTGTGCTCACATGCAATGAAGGAAATTAAAACTTGACAATCAAGCAAAATAACAAAAATAAAGGAAGAGAGAAGATTGTCTTTACTGCTTGCGGTGGCAGTTGTTGCCGTTAAGGGCGTACTTGATATTTCAAGACGAGCTCTCAAGCGTGACGTAAATAGAACAGAAATAAAAAATATATAATGAATATGATAAAGGATAGTTTGCCAGGCTTATTTGTTGCTGTTCTTGGACAAAACAAAGTGTTCTCGAAAAATTAATTTTTTAACAAGATTTCCGAAAGAGTAAGGAAAAAATAAATACGAAAATTAAAGTCAAAGGAAGAATTTGGGTGGATTTTTTTAGCATTAATTAACTTTTGTCAATTCTGTTTTTTTGAATAAACTTGATCTTTAAATATTTGATCTTGAATTGACGAGTGCCAAGAGAATAAAAAAACACATGAAAATTAAAAGGAAAAAAGCGGAATTTTTGAACTAGAAAAATCGAGATAAACTCAAATAAGTGCTAAAAACGTATTTGTATTTTGTATAAATATTTTATGGAACGCTATATTCTCTAATTTAGAGAGAGTTTGTAAAATTATGCTTAGACAGAAAAGACGAAAACAAGTATTTTATTAATGAATTACAAAAAAAAAAAAGACAAAAAGTTCGCAACTGGGAATAAGATTTTTTCGAAGACATTCTACAAAAAAATGACATCAAAAATTACATTATATACATTTTTTTTGCTATAAAATTTTAGATATTTGAAACTCCAAAGTAATATTAATGTGATAAAAAGACTGGAAACTAAAATAGAATAATACTTATTTTTTCTATCTATATATACCCTTGAATTTTCTTAATTATAAGCTAAATAGCAAAGCATAAATTTATAGTCTAAATACTATACTATGAATTACTGAAGTGAATATGGTTTTACCTAATTATCGTGTTCGCATGTCGATATTTTGAACAGCAATTTGTCAAAAAAAGAAAAATTTCAAGACATATCAAAATGATTTATTGGTTATTTGCGGCGTAAAGTTGAAGCTGGTAGACAAAATAAAATTTTTATTTAGGGAAAATTAAAAAAAACTTAGTCAAAACTTCCTGAACCTGAGGAAAATTAACATGTTGTTTTCTTGAAAAAGAACGAGATTTCCTTATTACATACGGATGTAGGCGTAAAAATTTTTATGGCTTTTGCATTTTGGACAAAGTTGTTAGTACTTTTTTTGCGAAGCATTTTAGCGAGTTTCGTTTCAAATAGTGTTCTGATGTTCACAAAGATGAAGGCGATTAGCTAAACTAGTCGACGAAAATCCAAAGACTATCAAATAATCCTGATCGTGGAGAAGAAATTGAGCCAATTGATGGGAAGGCCAAATGACTTAGTAAATAATTCATTACTCTAATCTAATCTACGTCCGATGCTTCTAGCAATTTAAATTAGTCTAAATTTGGCGTCGTTCGGGATAGATATAGGATTGGGTTGGCATAAAGTAAGCTCAGTTGTTGTTTAGGTTAAGTGGGAGAGCGAAAGTGAAGACTGAAGCATACGGATGACATTTCGCAGGTGTTAGAGATCAACTACCGTTCTCCTTACAAGCTATATAAAGAGGAATCCGCATCTGAAGACAGCCAGCAGAACTAACGCCGTGCACACCACATCTGTGTCCTTACAACATGAGATTTTATAATACCTCATTAACTTCGAATCAAACTAACAACTTCACGAACGAGGGACCAGCGACCGCCAAGGATGGGATTGCAGTCGTTGCAGTCAAATCCTGCGTGATTCTGATCACTATTACAGCGACCATAGTAGGAAACTTCTTAATCTATGCAGCCATAGCGAAGTTCCAAATGCTTCGGACTCCGACAAACATTATTTTAGTAAGCCTAGCAAGCACAGACCTAGCTATGGTACTGGTGATGTTACTCCATGCTATCACGGATCTATCAGGTTATTGGATATTTGGAGAACTTTGGTGTGACATTGTAGCCACTTTGGGACTCGTTCTAGCACTCGTCTCTATCCTTCACCTATGTGTTTTGAGTATAGATCGTTATCTCGCTATAAAGAGTCCTCTACGCTATCCTTTGATAGTCACTAAGAGAAGAGTCTACAAATGTCTTGTATTTATTTGGATCTTTCCTACTATTTTCCTCAATCTTCCTGTGGCTGATTATCAATTTCGTTCTGAGGTCTACGGTTGTGGGACGGCTTATCGAGTCAACTCAGAGTCATTCAAGTTTAAGCCGTATATCTTTATTGTGGTTTTCCTGTTCGTTGTTGTCCCATTTGGGACCATGCTTTACACACATGCCTTCGTATTCCGCATTGCTCTCACTCATGTCAAACGACTCAGCACAGTCGAAAGAAGCCTGCGAACCAGAGAAGGAGAAGCACAAAGCAATCAGCGACGAACACAACCCGTCATGTCCGTCAAAAGAGAAATAAAATCGGCAAAAACCTTTGCATTGGTCATAGGAGTATTTCTTTTTTGTTACACACCGTTTTTCGTAACAGGAACCTATCGAAGAGTAGCTGGTCCTGAAGCTGTTCACAACCTTACTACATTTATTACCACTTGGTTGGCGTTTGCTAACTCTTTTAGCAATCCTTTGGTGTACAGTCTGAGGTATTCGCCTTTTAAGAAAGCATTCAGGCGGCTTTGTCGATGTGATAAAGGACGCAGAAGAAGAAAGGGAAAAACGAGTTCTCTGAAATTATCACCAACTCCAGCACGTTGTGAGTCTAGAGATGAACTGAATGAAAACGATGAGAAGACTTAGACAGGCTGCTCGCAACTCTGCATTAAAAAATACACTTTAATTTGGTAATTTATTGAAAGGAAGACTGACAACTAGGCTAAATAAATCCCATCTCCGAACGTTTAGAATTTACCACAAGATTATACAAGATCAAATGCTCAATCAAAACCGAAACAGTCTCGTGCTATCAAAAGTTTCATTTTCGTGAATATTTTTTTCACTCAAGCTTCACCTCTTAATCAAAAATAGACTTTTTTGTTGTTAGCTTCGTTTACAATCGAGTTTAATTACTTCCTCATTCAACTCTTTGCCTTGAAGGCTCAAAAGTAAACAACATTTTCAATACAAAAAAACTGGCAAAAAAGAAGCAATACACTGAACATATTGTTCACGCAGCTCTTCGTCAAAAAAAAACACTGTAGTTCCATTAGTGTTCTTAATATGCAAATGTCTAGCTGCAAACATTAAATTACGTCTTCTAAAGGTAAACAGAATTTTTAGAAACCAATTGAATCGTCTTATTAAAGCCGAGGAGCATTTTATCAGCTGTCATTTTGCTCAGCATCCTGGCGAAATCCAATAAAACTAAAGTTTTCAGGTAGTTTTTGGGCGAACGTCAGAATGTCACGTTGACATCCACATTTGCGTCATTCAGCTAAATTAATCATATCAATAACGAGCGGCTTTGAAAAGATCCTCAGTGAACTAAACTGCCGAGTAGACTGATAAAAAATTAGAATGTAAACCATGAGAAAGTGAGTTCAGTTTTAATGCTAATATTGACTGTGTGATAGTGCAATCAGTTGTTAATCCTTCGAGAGATAGCGACGAGATGAGCGAGTTCAATGTAGGATAAAACCCAATAAAAAGAACTAGTTTCTATAGTATTTATTCTGAAGTATGAATTACAAGGTTTTAACACGTATATTATTAACTAGAGTGTGGATAATCCAGATTTGAGGGGTTTATGACAAGAGTCTGCCACTCGAAAAAGTTTGCTTTTAGTTGCCAAGGAAACGGAGAAGGCAGGCAATGGATAATTTGTTTGAAAAGTCTTGGTAAAATACCAACAATGTTATGACAATTTTGATAATAAATGATGTTTTGTCGGTTTTGCCCCTTTTCCTCCCCTTTTGCGCCCCTTTTGACTTAGAATTGTCTCGATTTTCTCCATATAGAGCTCAAGTCGCCATGTTTACATTAATCTTGTCGAATGCGCATGCGCAAAGCATTATTTGTTGTCTAAGATAACGACAGTTCGGATAAATTATAGCAAATTTTTGGAAACACCATGTGTAACTTTTACTTTAAACTATTGTTTTGTGTTCGCTCAAGCAAATTCTGGAAAGCTCTAGATGAAATATTAGGGTTTAGTTTCAAGAAAATTTGGCGATCAGTGATTTGTAAAAGGTCCATTTGTAAAGCAAGTTAAAAGTAAAATTTGAGTATTTTACAACAGTTATCTACATAATTACACAAGTGAAAAACGTCTGCGCATGCTCTATGTCTTTATGCAAATTAGTTCAAAACGTCTTCGTGCTATTGTAAAATTACAGCTTTTTCGAAAAAAGTTGACGAAGGATTTGTTGCAGCTGCATACCAAGCCCGAAATGCACTTCGGTTTCAAAGAATGCATCATGCAAAATGCAACAAAACGTTTACCAATCTTTTCTGAAATAGCTGTATGCAAATTCGGCTTCCTAGCTTTACTGCATAAAGGACTTCACAAACTATCTATGAAATGTCAAAATTTGAAGTCTTACAGTATCTTTGGCTGAGAACAGTATACTCGTGAATTGTTTTGGATATATATTGAGAAAACGAACATTTTTTTCTCTCACTAAAGCGCGCGCTTTTTCTTGGAAAAAACCTGGAACGCACGCTTGCGCAAACGTTTTTCTTCATTGCCGTTTTCATAATACCTTTATTTGTGTTCAGTTAGATAGCAGACAAGCTATCTAAATCGGAAATGTTCTAGACAGCGCGGGTCTTTGTCTTTTAATGCGCTAAAGAATTGAAACGTTTGATCTGGATAAGAGGTTTGAAGGAGTTTAAAGAATACTTGAAGAGCTTCTTAAAAGACAATATTAAAAAGGCGTGCTAATTAACCTTTAATACATGCTCATTGAAATGGAATTCTTTGTCCATTTCTTTCTTTCATATTTTTCATAGCCGATAATACATTGCAATTGAAAGGGAATTTTTTGTCTCAATCATTCATTCATCCGTCCGTCCGTCCAATTATTCATTCATTCTCTTAACCTATAATTCATGCCAACTGGCAGCGACTTTTTATTCCCATTCATTCGTTCATTTATTCTTTCCTTTCGCTTTTCTTTTTACATTCCCTTCTTCTCTTGTCAATTTTCTTTTCTTCCTCCTTTCTTTCTTTCATTCTTTCTTCATTTCCTTTGTTCTTTCTTTCCCCTTTTACTTCATTTACTATTATTCCATTCTTCTTCCTTCGTTTGTTTTTCCTTTCTTTTCTTCTTATTTATTTCTTTCTCATTTATTTTGAAATTTGCTTCAGCCCAAAGATGGTCGTTTTAAGCGAATGCCTTTGAACCAACACTCAAAATAAATTTCTAAATGGAGAAAGAATACAAAATTATGGTACTAAAGACCATGAGAAGCCGGAAAAAAGAATGGAAGACCAAATATAAGGAAGTTAGTTGACGCAAGCTTTTCCTTTATTTTTAGAAGCGTTTTTAAAAAATAACTTTCCATGTTATTCGGTGCTATAAGAAACCTCTTGAAATGTTAAGATATATTTAGTAACCATTAAATCCAAAAAATCAGTCTAGTCAAGGTCACGAGGTACTCAATCAGCCAATCAGCGGAGAGCAGAAAACTTTGTACGTGCAGTGTTTGAGGAGAAAACGAGATGATTTTGAAGTGCCACTTAGCGAAAAAAGTATACTAATAAAAACTAAAAGGAATGGTGCAGAGACTGTAAGAAGCATTTGAATTATCTCGCGCGGATGTATGTGTTTAGGGGGGGGGGGGGGGGGGGGAGGGGGAGGGGGTAGAGAATGTACACCAAATCTACGATGCACCCTTGTAATGATGATATCTATAGCTAACTACAGGTCACTTTACCTTCATCTATCCACTTTCCAAGTACTTCCTATTGCCACACTAAACCAAAGGAAAGCTTAACTCATTTGGAACCATGCAGCACTAGAACTTTCTTCTTCAAGGACGTGACGTGCTTTTTCCGCACTTTTAATCTTGATTATCTTCCACATCAATAAACAATAAAAGAACCTCATAATCTTAAGCCGCTTGTGTAATGCACTCACCGCGGTGTTGTGACCAGCTGTCGGAAGAAAGAAGACCGAATATTGGAGTTACCAATACAATTACCCAAAAACCGCAGTTAATTGAATGTAATAATTGAATTTCTTAAATTACTAGGTTCAGGATTATGAAGCGAAGAAGCGTTTCATTAAAGACTTTGATAATGAAACGTGCCTGGGGTTATCATCATAAGCCGGTTCAAAGCTTAAGAATCGTTTTCAGTGCGCATGCGATTTTATCCCGAATTTCTCACCTTCTTTTTTTAAACCTTCTTTTGTTTTTAATTAAACAAAAGAAGGTGAAAAATTCGGGATAAAATCGCATGCGCACTGAAAGCGATTCTTAAACTTTGAACTGGCTTATATAGTAATAGTGATCTCCTGTGATGAATCACGGAGGCTCCCTGGATGCCTGTGGAACCCCCTCCTGCAAAGGATTTGCTCGAAAATACGGAAAGTACCATTTCTGGGAATGCAAGATTGTATCATTATTGAGAATGTAAGATTGATATTTATTTCTGGGGAACCAGCAAACTTAGAATACTAGATCCGCCCTGGTCTATATCATTAACATATAGTTGAATCATCGCCTGCCGTGTATCCAGAAAAGGTACCCCCTGCAAAGGATTTATAGTCGAGAATATGGAAAGTATCATTTCTGAGAATGTAAGATTGATATTTATTTCTGGGGAACCAGCAAACTTAGAATACAAGATCAGCCCTTAACTCAATAGTCAACCGATAATCATCGCAATCATCATCAGCAGTTTTATCAAGCAGAGGTTTTGTTACATTGATGGAAAAGATAGCTATACATTATGGATAGTAATGACTGATTAATAAAGTCTGTAATAACGATATGAGAAATGACGCGAAGAGTTTTTTATTCCATACAGTAAACGTAAATAATGTTGTAAATGATAAGATAATGGCCGCAGGTAAATTTCAGTAATGAATGTTTCCACGGAAAGCGCGGTGGTCACTTAAAAACCGAACTAGACTTCAATCTCTCCCACGAAGCTTGCGTTCCTCTCATGTGCGCATCAGACTTGACAGCCCGAAAATGAAAAAAGACGAATTTTAAGATAAAGCGCAGCAAATTTGATTCTCGAAGAGGAAAACGACTACTTTTTAAGAGGGCATTTTACTAGATTCCTATCTTTTTCTTTGATACATTAGTTTGTGCTTTTGTATATATGATGTTGATATAGATTTTATGATATCGCTGATATCGCCGCCCGGTTGGCTCCCGGAGGGGGGGGGGGGGGGTTGGCTCAGTTGATTGAGCACCGGACTTTCGTGCGGGAGGTCGTGGTTCGAGTCCCGGCCGGACCAACACTCAGGGTCTTAAAATAACTGAGGAGAAAGTGATGCCTTTGTAATTTCATCTGCAAACGGTTAGACTTTCAAGTGGCTCGGATGACCACTTTAAATGGCGGTCCCGTCTCTCCACACTTCATCACTAACCAATATCGGAGGGACGTAAAAGAACCACTTAGGACGTAAAGAAACCCTGGCAGTGACCACTCTCAGTGCCTACACCTCATACTAACCACCTCTCATGATTGTAAAAGCGCCTTTGAATATATACATAGAAAGGGCGCTATATAAATCATAAATCATTATAAATCATTATCATATCGATAATGTAAATAGTTTTGCATACAGCTGCCATAAGTTTCCGTATATAGATTTTGTCAATTGTAATTTTTTAATATTTTAGGGTTTTCTTTTTGTGCTATTTGTAAAGCGCTTTAGAATATTATGATAGTTATAGCGCTATATATCATTATTTCCATACATCGGTTCACTGGTCAAACACAAAGCATTCAGTCGAGGCTGTAAGGTTCAAATTTGAATTATCATTTGAAAATACCTTGAAACCTCGTTTGAATGCTGTGTGTGACAGTGAACCGATGTATGGAAAGTGATGAATAGACCTTTTTTGGCTTGGGCGTAATGTTTTCCCATTTTAGACCACGTGTCATTCCCTAGAGTACTATTTCTTTGTTTAACGGTTGCTCACGATAAGACACATGAATATACACTTATTTCAAAAACGTTTGTCGCAGCTGAAATCAACAAGCAACAACACAAGACTGCAAAGAACATCTGTATTTTACTCCTTATTCATCATTTAGACGCGATTATTTTAGGCGTTTTGTAATGGTAGGCTGCAACTGTTTCATTTCTTTAAGTGTTGTCCTGAATTCTCAGCTAATTAAAGCATTGTCAGCAGGTTGTCTTGGCTTGTTGCTTGTCGCTTGTCGCTTTCGGCTGCTACAACCTTTATTGAAATAGGTGTATATGGGTACAACTCTAACAAAGGATCTCATCAGAGAATGACACGTGGTCTGAAATGGGAAAACATTACGCCCAAGTTAAAAAGGACTATCAATTGAGGGAAACGTGTGGCAGTAATTAAAAATGCACTGGATTGCAAATAAGCATCATTGGGACTCAAGACGCACGGAGGCATCTGTTCATTGAATAGAAATTCAACAAAGTGAATGCAAGAAACAAACTCAACTTGCGTGTGGCGAGAGCAGGGATCGAACCCGAGAATCGAAAATAGAAACTGAGAAGATTAACGGCGTAAGTTAGAGACCGACCAACAACTATAGCTATCAGAAAAGGAAGTTATGGATAAGAACAAAGTCATCAAGATAAAATATCAAAGATTGCTTAGGGGAAAAGGGCGGAAGATCGATTAGGAAAGAGAGGAAAGAGAGGAAAGAATATTTTCGTGTTAGATGCCGTAGTAACACGAAACGTCAGGAAAACTGAGTATCTTCGTGATAAAAACAAACTCATTAAGATAAGAGTTCAAAAACTAGCGAGGGCAAGAAAGAGGGGAGGGGAGGGGTGAGTGAGGAGGAGAAATGATATATATGAGTCAAGTAAGAGTGTGGCAAAGATGAAAGGCAGAAAAATGAAGCGAAAACATAAAATCAAAGTTGAAAAAATGTAAAAAATTAAAATAAAAAAATTGAGAATTCTCTGAGAGAGGAGAGCGGAGGAGAGGAAAGGAGGACGAAGAATGTGAGTAGAGTTTGGTGGCAGCCTACGGCTATAGTAACGAAAGACGTCAGAAACATGAGAGTAAAAGATAAAACACGCTCATTAATAGGAGAGAACAAATTCATTAAGAGTCAAATAATATCAACACTTCTAGAAGAATATTATCACAACTTTTTTCTTTTCTGCGCGCTTTTGAGTAAATACTATTTGTTAGCCTTCGTGAACTGTTTTACTTATCAGACTGTCGGCTCCATTTGTATTAACTTAATGTCCTAGATAATCGTAAACTTAGTTACATTATCGTAGTAGACAGATGTTTTTCAGCGCTCTTTGCAAGGGGTTTCCTAAAAAGAAGCGCCAAGGAACTAGTTTTTAGTTTCAATTTAGAAATTTTATATCTCCAGGGTTCTTGGAAAATTAAATGGAAAATTGCAGAAAACTTTGACAGCCCGGCGCAGTCTGATGAGAAAACCGAGGAATTAAAAAAAATGGGCAATGTTTATCATGAGAACGCATAATAACTTCATTTGTCTGACGATATAGATCAATGTTTGTATTAAAGAAAAGCGCTGTGTGTGAGCTCTAATATCTCATTTCGAAAATGCATCAACAAATTCTATCCGAATACTGTTATGGGATTAAAGTTTTAGGGGCGCGTAAAAGATAAATCTAAAAAAATAGTAAAGAAATGACTTAAAATTTTATTTAAATTAAGGATGAAATGAAATGAAAAAAAAAATGAAATGAAATAAAATGAATTAAGATGAGAAATGAAATGAAATGAAATGAAATGAAATGAAATGAAATGAAATGAAATGAAATGAAATGAAATGAAATGAAATGAAATGAAATGAAATGAAATGAAATGAAATGAAATGAAATGAAATGAAATGAAATGAAATGAAATGAAATGAAATGAAATGAAATGAAATGAAATGAAATGAAATGAAATGAAATGAAATGAAATGAAATGAAATGAAATGAAATGAAATGAAATGAAATGAAATAAAATAAAATGAAATGAAATGAAATAAAATGAAATAAAAAATGCAAAATTGTGAGGCGTGTTATAGGATAATAGTGCGCAAGTTTTTGGAAGGAAAAATCACAAAGTTCTTTATTCTTTCTTTTATTCTTTTATTCCTCCCGCCCACAAAGTCACTATTAAGTTTTTCTTCCTAGTAAGATTTCAACTTTTATAAATCCAAATTTGTATTTTCCCCCCGTAAATTGGATGGAATGGATTTATCTCACGATACTTTGCTCGAGTTTTATTTTCTCTTTTCGGTTATTTTTATTTTTTATTTTTGGAAGTATACAACAGACCTAGAGCGGATATTTATTGGATTCGAGAGATGAGTTCCGTAACTGGAAACGAATTGCACTGTCGGTCTTGTAGCACTCAAATGGCTTCTTCCATACAAGCTGATTGTGATTGGATGTCGTGCGCCTTCAATCTTTCTGATTGGTCCAGAGTGAAAGCTATTTACAGAAACCTAGCAAGGTGGTCGTATTCCTCTAAATTTGCTCCAAAATTGAGGCGTACCGCGGTAAAAGGTAGCGAAAAAATAGAAAAATGCCTGCGTCCGGTATATTTCTGTGATGATCTCATTCCTTAACCATCTGTGGTTACTCAAACCACTTTTCGCGCTTTCCCTCCCGGCGCAGCGTCCGATGAAAGTACCAGAATAGACGACATTTTCGTTGATCTAAAATAGCTTCAACTCTCCAAAATGGGAGAAAAACAACAAAACAACCAACACTTTCTTCCTGTTTTGAGTATGTACCGAAAACTTTTTTTTCTCCACATTACGTCATTACCCCCTGTTGAAG
The DNA here is from genome assembly GCA_964019055.1 of Anthopleura xanthogrammica. Lineage (NCBI taxonomy): Eukaryota > Metazoa > Cnidaria > Anthozoa > Actiniaria > Actiniidae > Anthopleura > Anthopleura xanthogrammica. The sequence continues at coordinate 12,995,769 of OZ025208.1, read as the reverse complement.
ATATAGTATCTTCACGGCAGGGGAACTTGAACGATCTCTCGCAAGATCCTTTACATATAGGTCTTATATTCGAAGCTCTCCTGACAACCATTCTCGTTAGCGACCAGCTCTAGTTACGACCACGATTTTGAAACCCAGTTTACATTGCCGCTTTTGAGAGCGCATTCTCGTTAACGACCAGCTCTAGTTACGACCACGATTTTAAAACCCAGTTTACATTGCCGCTTATGAGAGCACATTCTCGTTAGCGACCAGCTCTAGTTACGACCACGATTTTGAAACCCAGTTTACATTGCCGCTTTTGAGAGCGCATTCTCGTTAACGACCAGCTCTAGTTACGACCACGATTTTAAAACCCAGTTTACATTGCCGCTTATGAGAGCACATTCTCGTTAGCGACCAGCTCTAGTTACGACCACGATTTTGAAACCCAGTTTACATTGCCGCTTTTGAGAGCGCATTCTCGTTAGCGACCAGCTCTAGTTACGACCACGATTTTGAAACCCAGTTTACATTGCCCCTTATGAGAGCGCATTCTCGTTAACGACCAGCTCTAGTTACGACCACGATTTTGAAACCCAGTTTACATTGCCCCTTATGAGAGCGCATTCTCGTTAACGACCAGCTCTAGTTACGACCACGATTTTGAAACCCAGTTTACATTGCCGCTTTTGAGAGCGCATTCTCGTTAGCGACCAGCTCTAGTTACGACCGCGATTTTGAAACCCAGTTTACATTGCCGCTTTTGAGAGCTCATTCTCGTAACGACCAGCTCTAAGTTACGACCACTTTTTCAATGGACTACTTCGACGATGTGGTGGCCATCTTGAATCTGAATTAATGAAAATAACTTTTTACGAGATGCCGGCGGTATACGTAGGATCTGATAAAGAAAAAAAAAATCCTGGGTTTCTCTGGCCCTATCATGCTGGTTAAGTGACAAGCATTTCATTTTTCTACGTAGTATCAGTCATTATTTTCACATCTTGAATCGCAATGCATTATGGGGCGTCCAGGGGGCAAAAGAAAACAAAAATGTCGGATAAAATAGAAGGTTTCGTTTATTTGTCTTTCTTTCATGTCCATCTTCTTAAGTTATCCCTTGTCAAGTTGTCTAGGGGTGAAACGTTAATTTTAATCGACGCCATAAGTGTAACAAAGATTTGTATATTTGCCCCCTACCAAAATGGCCGCCGCATCGTCGAAGTAGTCCATTTACCGAGGTGGTCGCATCGATTTGCGGCAAATTTTTGCTTCCGGTTAGTCAAAAATTTACCAGAAATTGAGTATGTTTTTGAAGTCTCTTAACACTGAGGGGGTCTTTGCGGGTCGTATACAGACTCAATTCAATTCAAAGCTGCTACATTTTGCCACCACTGTTCCTGGTGGCTTTATGAAGCAGCCCTCAAAAATGTTCGAAACAGTTTTGTAGACCACCCATATTTGTAAAAACAAAATGTGTTGACTAATATAATATATACGAAAAATACTAATGAATTTTTTTTCGTTTTCCCCCAACTAGTTCAGCTTTTTATTCCATTTACTAATCATTAGTCTCTTTTCAAGCCCGCGGCCATTTATATACCAGGGGACCTGGGATCTAGTCTATCGCTGACTGCAAAAACAACCCCACTGTATCAATTATTCATTCAACCACAACCTCGTAAGCAAGCGTCCTTCTAACAACTAAATCGGAATTAAAAACGAGATATACAAGTTCCGATCCGACTAAATTGTATCTGAGATCTGTGGCTCAGATAGTCGAGCTTTTTCGAAATGAAAATCGTATTTATTTATCAAAAAATTATAAATATTTTTTAACTTACGTCAACATTTTTGGAGCAATTATATAAAGAGAAAATGGTAAATGTATAAATATTTTTGAATTTTATCTTAAGCGCTCGCTCTTTTTCATTACAGGTGTTATCTTAGAAAATTCAATCACAATAAAATGTTTTTCGCTCGATGAATTCTCTGGATTAAAAAACTAATCATCGAGACAGAATTCGTAGATAATGTTGACTGAATTAGGACAAAAAGATCTGGAAACAGATTGTTTGGGTGTCGGAGAAGAGCAGCTTTTCTAATATTTGAGCGGAATTGAATTCTCTAGTGAGAAGGCCACGTGTTGAAAGAAAAAGTGATAACAGGTGTCTCGTGTGTGTGTCTCGAGAAAGAGTTGATTTTGAAATAAAGTTCATGGTACAACCATGTGCTGAAATGGAGGCGACGATGACTTCATACATTTATTCGTCAAACGAACAGCAAGACATCAGAAATAATTTAGAATAACACCGATTCTTCATAAATATTTAAATTTCCCAAAGTGGGAATGAGGTTTTCTCGGCGACAAACGCTACCGGCTTACTTAAAAATTAATAAATTTTTCCCACTAGCAACGCGTTACGGGTCGCTAGACTGGTAGTCATTTTGTCGAGTGGTTGTTGTACAGTCCTTGGATGCTATAAATCATCTAGCGAAACAACAGTTGTGGTTCTCTCCGTGACTCATTATTCGGATATTGGAGGCCGGAATCGATATTAGCAAGTAAAATTCATTGTTTTCGCTAAGCTCCTCCTCTTACAAAACCGGATACGTTGTGCCGTACTGGTCGACACATGACACTCCAATGATATATTTTATTTGTACTGTGTCAAACTTCCATTCAAGTTTTCGACTTTGAGCTTGGTCAAATCATTTTTGCCGTAGTTCACTGCCCTTAGGTGGTCGACCAACCTTTCATCAGATTCTTATAGTTATACGTCGTTTCCTATTCCTTCCTGATAGAGTATCGAATACACCGAGCGCAGCGAAAGAAATTATGCTCTGAGTTTTGTGTGGTAAAGACAAGGCTGTTACAAAACCAAAGTTCACAAAGCCAGAACACTCAAAATGGTCCAAAATCAAAGAATATCAAGCTTTTGTATAGTTGTTCTGGCCCTTCTGTTGTTTATGATCAACAGTGCTGAACTTAAGCCTCAAAGCGGACCTGAAATTCGAAGACTTGTCGAGATCAAAACAGTTGATGAAAAAGGAGTCGTGAAAGCGCGTGTTGTGGCTGAGTACGAACCAACAGATACCGAGGGACAAAAATCTTCGTCTGAAAGTGCTGGAGGTGCGAAGAGATACCAAGATGACGATGAAGATTCGAGTGAAATGAGTTCGGGAGATTCGGAGACGTATGGTGAGTCATACGATATGGTAGCAAACGATTATCCAATGGCTCCTACGAATCAGTCAGAATCTAGTGGATTTCCATCTAAAAGTTCTAATAGTAGTAATAATTCTACGTTAAAACCGACGGACTCGAAATCATCAACAGTTCTACCAACTACGGGTCAAACGAATGCTCCAACTCAGTCTCCGACCACTATTCGTGAAACGACAAAGCTGGTCACAACTACAGCAGTTCCTCAAACTACAAGCCCAGTTACAACAGCAGGAACTAAAGCTACAGTTACTACAGGAAAACAAATTGTTACAACGCTATCAACACTATCTCCGAGTACGAAGGACGTGCAAAATAATACTACGACATTTCCTCCAAAAGTCACAGAAGTTGAGACGACTGCTCCGGCTACGACCACAACTAGTTCTCGAACGACCACAGCGGCGCCAAAACCGACCATTATTACGCGAACAACTGAATCGAACGTGAGTGAAAGTACACCTTTCGAGGCCTCGACTACCGCAAGACCAAACTTTACTGACCACGGTATTAATGACAATAAAAATAAGACTGTGTTATCAGCCAAAGCCAGCGTTACGACGAGTACTACAACGAGTCCTGATGTTAAAGGGCAAAAGGGCCCAGAGACGAAACGAAAAACTTTATTTGGTTTTGTGACTGTGGAAATATTAATTGCCTTATTAGCTGGCGCCTTGTTTTCAGTTCTACTTGTAGCGTTTTTGGTGTATCGACTGAAGAAACGAAACGAAGGTAGCTACGAGTTGAGTGAAACTATAGCACTACGACCTAAAGAGATAGACGAAATGGGGAAGAAAAAAGAAGTTTTTGTTTAAATGCATTCCAATAACAGAAGAATTTAAGAAAACGCTTTTGTCAACAAAGAGACTAAGATCACAGATTTACTAATTCACGGCTCTTCTGTCGCTTGTGATAGTGAAGAAAGCGAAGCGAAAATGGGTTTTTTAATATTATACGCTTGACGAAGCAACATTGAAAACACTGAGAGAACAATTGGGCTAAACTTAAGTTAGAAAATATCCAAATTTAAAGGCCAATGCTCGGAGATGTCGACCAGAGACGATGCCTGAAGCAATCTAGGATTATTATACTAAATGAAAAGTGCTGTTAATCTTCGATGGCGATGTTTTGAACAGCACAGAATCGGAACAAGTCCGAAAAAAGCCCCTCGCTCGATTACGTATTTTATTTTTAGATTTGTCGATCGTTTCTTTAGATATTTAGCTATGAAATGTCAATACTGAAGGAACTATTGACATTGTGGCGAATGCCCGAAGGCTGGTTGATATTGTACGGTACTGACGCGAGAAGCGAAAAGACAAACTCTTGGAGTGCTTTTATGTTAATATTGACCTAATCGACCTCCCGAACAATAATAGTTGATGATATCACAGCTCGATGCGAGCTGGTGTTCCTATTTGTCTGTGCATGCTGATCGTAGCATAAGTAGATCTTACTTCTAAACGACAGAAATCAAGATTAGGACACTGCTAAAAGTTTGAAACAATGGGGAAAGATCGAATATGATTGAAACATGGAATTTCAAATGATGGAAAACCCCCCGCTGCGAGATACTTGGACACAAACTACTCTATCACAAGTCGAGATAATACTGATATTCGAGATGTCTATATTGAAGCAATTTTGATAGGTAAAGAGAGAAAAAAAAATGCACTCACATTGTGTTAAAAATACAGGCAGAACTGCTAAGGCTTGCGAGAAAAAAAATCGAAAAAATATCGACCAAAAAAATCGAAATTGAGGTTGAAAATTCTCAGCTGCATTAAATGCCAAATATGAAAATTCTAGAAACTCACCATTTTTTTTAGCTGAATCGAAAGACGACATGATCAAAAAAAGCAATAGGAAGCCAGTATTTATTCTTCTGTTTGAACAGGTAAATAAGACATTAATAATCTTATACCAATGTAAAAGTTTTAAGATAAATAACTTTATCAATATTCATTTAGAGGTTTAACTGTAAAGTGAAATTTGAGGTAGAAGATTTGAAAAATAATTACTAACTTTGTTAAGACTAAGATCTTAACAGATAAGGTTAATAGTAATTTTAAAAGACAGGAAGGGATTTCATTTATGAAAACAAATAGACTTTAGTGCGTCTTTTTAGGACTTTCTTCACAAGTAGTTTTTAGCGTTTGAGTAATATAAGCACACAAAATTTCGAAGTAAAAATTATCGTTTAAGTGTTGGTTTAAGTTTCGTACATTATATATTCTATTCTTTTCTGTACTTAGAAACACGACGTTTTTACGAGTATTTCTGTATTAGTGCTTGGCAGCAGGGGCTTATTTATGATTTTGAGTCCGGGGGGGTCACAAAATCAAGAAGATGCACCTTTTGCTATTCAACCAATACTAACCATATTATTTCAAGCTAGAAAGGGGGGCTCACGGGTACCCTAGGACCCCCCGATACGCCCCTGTTGCCGGAGTATTATTTTAAAACGCATAACATTTCGAAGTAAAATGATCGTGTGAAAGTGTCGTAGAATAATAATATTCCAGTCATTTGTCTGTAAAATAACTGTTATAAAGGATCGTCATTTTCATGTATATTATCTTTTAAGTGCTTTAGAAATGCCATCTAAACCGACATACCAATATCACCTTTGAATCAAGCACCTCTTATCTCTGTCTCTCAACACAATGTCGAGGATAAAGGATCTTAAATCTGTCTATCTCGTTACCGTTTGTCTTCAGGGACTTTTTTTTAGGCTCAAACAAAGCGACCAAGCTCGTTCCACCTGTAATTTTTTTGTGGTTAAAACTAAATCTTTATCTTGAATTTCAGTTTTGCTTTCAGCATCTGCTGGCTGTTCTCGCGCGGATTCGTTTTCAAACACACTTTGAAACGAACTTGTTTTGTTTTTTCGATAAAAGAAGATTAATACTGATTTGGAAATAATTTTAAATTAAAAAAGTTATAAACTTAAAGTCCTATCCTAAGCGAAGACTCAGATATTTTTAAGTTAACATAAGGATATTTCTTTCCTCACGAGAAACACTTGAAATTACAAAACTCAAACTATCAGAAGTTCATCAATTTTAAAGCAATAAATAAAGGTAATGAGCGGTAAAGAGAGGATAAAATACTGTTATTCCAGGAACTGAAGCTGTACGTTAATCATTTTAGCCACTTTAACGATGCAAAGCTGTTAAGACAGTCAATTAACAAAACTCGAACTACAAGAAATTCATCAATTCAGTTTAGAAAAATAAATAAAAAGACGAATAGCGGAAGTAACAGGATAATAAACATATTTTCCAGGAACTGAAGCTGTGTTTTAATATTTTTAGCTACTTACTAAATGAATGCTGAGACGGATGGTAAAAAGAGTCAGTAAAATTAAATCAGTGAAATATTTCATTTCCTCGAGTTTTGAGTTAAATGCTATTATCGACAACTTTTTAACACTTGGGTTCTACGAAGCATGTGGGATGTCCCCTTAAAGTCTGCCTTCGTTTAAGAAATTAATTGCTATTGGTGCTGCAGGAGACCGACGGCAAGTTTTCCTGGTATTTGCATGATTAAAAAAATGTGCTTAATCACGCAGTTCGACCAGTTTTGATCATGGTATATAGGATGGTATTTGTATCGATGCTAATAGGCAGTGGTCGGTATTGCGTATCAGTTTTGGTCGGTATGGGTCGACATACTGGTCGGTTTCGGTCGGTATTGATTGGACGACACTGATGCGCATTGGTTATTAGTGCTGGTCGGTATCGATCAACAATGGTCGGAAAAGGTATCCCGACCTAATCGGCAGTGTACGTCGGCATAACTTTACGTCAGTAAAGGATTAGCATCAGTCAGTATATAACCCGGGTGATCGTTACTGGCCGGTGTTCACTCGGATTAACATTACTTTACGTCAGTAAAGGACTAGCATCAGTCAGTATATAACCCGGCTGATCGTTACTGGCCGGTGTACACTCGGATTAACATTTTGACTTAGAATAACCCGGTTTTCACCGTTGAAAGTAAGACATTTTGCGTAATCGACCGTAAATAATTCATGGGTCATGTTTATAACAAACCACCCATATTCATTAGCCGCAGGCAAAACACGAATGACGTAAGTACAACAGTGCGCAAGCGCGGAGACGAAACTAAAAGCTATTCTTTTTCTATTGTATACTGACGTTTGTTGTTACGTAGTCAGCTATCTCGTAAAGTTTGCACAAGGTCTTTTTGCGTGCGTTCAAATACTCTATTCTTCTTGTTGTGAACAAGTCATACCATTGACGTTCACTGCGCGTGACGTCAATACCTTTCTGGATCAATTGTTTCTCTTGTTTGTGCATAGTTTAAATAAACTTGTATTGTAGAGCGACAGAGAAGGCGCACGGAAAGATTCACTAAATCATTGCAGTAGAGAGAGAAAGAGAAAGAGAGAGAGAAAGAGAAAGAGAGAGAGAGAGAAGGAGAAAAAAAGAGAGAAAGGAAAAAAAAAAAAAAGAGAAAAAAAAAAAAAAAAAAGAGAGAGAGAGAGATGTTTCAGGAATCATGATTGTTAGAAGTCAGAGGGGGGGATCAAGTGTAATAGAGTGCTCTTCGATTAAGGAAAAAGCCAGATGGTTCCCCTTCGAAAAATGATAAGATAAAATAATTTATTGCTCACTTACAGTTCTGATGGCGTGTAGTGGGTGTTCATCATTTGAGATTCTCATATCTGTCTTGTCCGTTTCCGACCAGTGGAAATCTTAACGCCGTGCCACAAAATGGTCATCAAAATCTAAAATCTAAAAGACATTTATTCACTCATTTAATTATTGATTTGCAATTTTGTAACTTAAAATTCTCTAGCCATTGCAACATCAAGAGCGTCTAAAACAGCTTGTTTTGTTTTGCGCAAAAAAAAAATAGTAAACATCTTTGTTTTCGGGGCGTAATTTACTGTCAAACTCAAACTCTTTTGGGAATAATATCCCTTGTTTGAGTTTCAGCCATATTCATTTAATGTTTTATTCTCATCTCTCATTATTTTGGAAAGTAATAATACTCAATGGAATGACTAGTGGTTTAAAATAGCAAGCACCAAACCCATTTTTAAGAGGGTCTATTATTGTTTGAACCTGTGAGTTCAATAAAGGTCTCCATCAATGTTCCATTTTCTGAACAGGAAGACGTTCAAACATTAACGCGACCCTTTGAGGAAGTTTGTGGGCGCATCCTTCCTCTCTTAGCAGCATTAGACTAATAAAATAAAATAAAAATAACGAAAACTACCGGGAAGATGAAGGAATATTAACCCCTGTAGGTAGAAAAGCAAGGATATTTGAAAATACAGGTGCTGGGCATTGCTTCAACTATTATTACAGTCTTTTGTTTTCTATATTATTAAGACAAGTCTAGTCCATTTTACATTGATTTAGGAAAAGCAGATCAGATGGATGGAAGATAATAGACTTAGCGGGTAGAAGATGCTGTTTCGTTGTTGCTTTTAATGAAAAAGAAACACGAATGAAGATAATCTAAATCCTGGTTAATCCTTTTTTGGAAAATTCCAGAAAATTTTCTCTTGCGAGAAAGGGGTCTTAATTCTATGTCGAATCGGAATGATGTTAGGATATGACAGAATAAATTTTCTTGGTGTAGCATGAGCATCGTATGGTTTCTTGAAAATGCAGAGGATTTTCATTAAGTTTCTGGTCAATTATGTCGTTCGCTTTCATTTTTTCTGACACTGTTATTGTAATTGTGTGATATTATCTATTCAACACTTCGATAGTAGCACTAACGAAAAACAAAAATTTTTTCATGAAAAACAACAACTGTAGTCGCAACAATAATTTATGAATTAACTTATGGTAAGAAGAAGAAGAACAACAACAACAACAGCAAAAAGACAATTTATAAATTACCTTCAATAATTTATAATTCAACTCATGGCAAGAAAAACAACAACAACAACAGCAAAAACAATTAATAAATTACCATCATAAATGAAAGGAAATGAAATGTGTTTTTTCCAATAAACCTTCAATCTTAAAGAATAGTTTATTTTTCACCAAAAAAAAAACAAAAAAAAAACCGTGAAAAATGCGAAAGTTAGTGATAGCAGATAGATCTTAAATAGCGGTCCCGCCAGCCTGGAAACGACGACCAAAATCCGGTCACTAGTAAGATGATTTCAAGTGATAGTAATGAAGACGTGTGTCAGCTGCCATGACAAGCGAGTAAGTATAACAGAATCTTTTAGGAGCAAATAATCTTATCTCGAGCTCATGTGGCTCGTAACTCGGATTTTTATCTAATCTGTTGTTTTTCGAAGCGTACAGCAAAGCAAATCCTGGCTGGAGATTTTCCTTAAGATAATTTAAGAATATCCGCAAGTTTACTGTAAACAAGCTTGTCTCACCCCTCCCTCTACGACAATGTTTGCTCTGCGACGCGCCTGCCACTTACTGCGCGAAAAAATCAGGGTCTCTGATTGGTTGAATTGAAATCGACTAATGATCTAAGTCCGTCGTCTGGTGATTGGCTATTAACGCATAACGTCATGAATTTTATTCCACTTTTGGAGAACGAAATTCATTTCATGGTGGTTTGATAAACAATGAAACATAAGAAGAAAACTGCAATGGACTAGCCTACGTAGTGGGCCAAAAGGAATGGGGATGGCGGGAGGGAGATGAGGGGGTGGGTGCATGGATGGGAATGGGGGGAGGAGGACGAGGCGCTACGCAGACTACAATAGACTAGCTTTCCATCCACGGGGAAGGGGAGCTGCGTGGGGGTAGAGATAATCAAGCTAGTCGCCTGCTAGCGAAACTCTCTCGGCCTCCCGTTGTTGATTGGAACAGGATTTACATTTTCTTATGAGACAGCAATGCTAACGGCTATATTATGGCATTCAAGTTTCAAATGAAAGCTGAATTCATTAGAAACAGCGTGCCTCCTTGTCAGTGTTATTTCAAAGAATCCCCACCAACTCAACCACATGTACTCCATTTTCCCCGCGTTATTCTATTATGACTACGCGCCTCTTTGATGTCACTAAAACTGTTTTGTCTATGTTTACTTCCTTTAAATTTCTTTGGACAAGATACAAAAAAAGCAAAAAAAAAAAAGCGCACTGTCGTCCGCGGAAAGGGAGACTCAAAGGCGATCTTCAATCTTAATGGCACAACGTTTCAAATATCAACATATGCCTTATCAGTTGCTTTGCGCAACCGATGCCATTAAAATCATTCACATCTTTCCCTATTACGCAGCAATTTCCTTTTATAATTGTTTTTGGAAGACGTAGATTGCTGGGGCGAGATTGATCTTGAATGATCAAAAACGACATTAATACATTTTTCGTTTACTACAAGCAATTAAAGCAATAAAAGCTCCTGGAGGTAAATCAAATCACAGCCGTCTTGGGGTTCACATACAATCAATTAGCAGCAGCAGAATCTATAGGATCCAACATCAAGCTGATAATAACCAATCGCATAATTTATTACTTTCTGCGGGCAGAATCTCACTCAAGAAATTTGTCTTCCCGGTAAGAAAATATTAGAACAACATGGCTTGAAAGAGAAGTCTGAGGAAGTTATTATTAAAAACATGAAAATTACTCCTTCGGGCACAAGATGTGGGCCGAGAACTAAAGAGCTCACACGATAAATTTAGATAACTAGATCTTTCAGTTCTTCAATGTATTTCTTAGGCGGCGGAACGACTTTAGGAGGGGGCGGGAAACTTCTAGAATGTTAGTCAATCAATCTCACATGTACATCGCCACCGCAACCGTGTATTACATAATACCGTGACAGAAAAGTTACTGAGTAATATTAGAGTTAGTTAGAGTTATGTAATGCTTTTGAGTCGTGGCATACCATGGAATGTTCCACTCACGCGGCTTTCATTTTCTAGTTTACACACGAGCCTGGCTTTACTAACTTCATGGGTTTTTCAAAGTCCTACATTCTGATTAGCAGCAATGTCTGATGGAAAGAAACAGTGGACTGGCTGTATTTTCATTGGTTTCGGATAACTACTTGCCTCTCAGTGGAATTACATCGCGAACATACAGTAAAAAGTGTCCTGATTTTTTGAATAGGAAGTTGAAAGTCGAAAAGATTTTCAAAAATCTCTCAAAAGTGGTGGGAAAGCAAATACAGGTGGGGAACGCAGGTTCTCCTGACATTTTTCACGAGAGGGGTGGGGGTGGGGTGAAGGCTAAAGCCCTCTGTGCCCCACCCACAAACGGTCAGCCAATCAGCGAGCAACTGTTTCTTAGCATTATATATTTTATATTCTGGAAGAATGTATCCTGTTTATCAAACTGAGAAAAGGTCTGATGTCACTGGAAACTGAAAAACGCGTCAAAGCAACAGAATCCGAAAGAGACCACGTTCCACTGAGTCTGCGCAACAGAGAACCAGAAGAGAATCTATAGAAAGCGCTGATAATTCACACTAAAACAGCCTTAAACGAAGCCCGGCAAGCAAATTCTGCTCTTCTCAGATCTGACAACACCTGCAGCAAATAACTATCATGTTCTGGTATTTAAACAATTGTAAAAATTTCTTTTCAATTCAGCTTATTTATACATCCAATTGATATGTTCTAACCACAAATTATATTGGCATACGTCTTGCAAGAGAAAATAACGGGAATGCAGTTCGTGGGTTACAGTTTGAAGATCAGTTATGATAGAAATTAATGAAGGATGATTGTGGTCACGCGGTATTCGTCACGGTCGTTGAGGCGTACGTTACGTTCTTACGTTGCGTGACGCCCTAAAAAACTGACACTTTTATTACCGTAAAAACAATTTAGAAACTGTCACTTAAAAAATGAATTTTATGCTTTGCTGTTGCTCAAGCTGGTGCTCCCATTTTCATCGAAATTAAAGACAATTTTAGGGAAAAAAATTGAAAAATTCCATCACTTAATGAAATATGTTTTTTTTAGTTTCCACGAGTTAAGAAACCGTTTCTTCTAAAAGCCAATATAAGTTCTTATAACTTTTCTTCCCACGCTCCAGACATAACCAAAATACATAATATTCCCTCAACCATGTAGTATTCATAAAACACGCCCCAAGTAATTATAGTATAAATCCCAAATATTTCTATTGTCACTCATATTGTATATATAGAACGATTAGCTTGCCCACATCTGTACATCAGCAATATGGCTAGCACAGAGATAACTCCTAATTTTTCACGAAGGACACTTCTTATTTGTAAAAATGGATTTTATCTTCGAGTTACTGACGATACGATTGATGGTGTGACAGACCTTTACGACGAAAATAGTGAGTTTGAATTTTTGCTTATCTTTTTTTGTATATAAATAAAAAATGTAAATATCATTAACAAATGTCATTCAATTGACCTGGTCTTTATTAACTATCGGGTTATGCGAAGGATAAATACCTAATTGCAAGCGACACTGGCACTGATAATTGAATTATCTTGATGTCAAACTAGCCCTTTTCTCTTCGTACCTTAAGCTTAACTCCAGTTAAATTCCAGTCGATTTTTCAGTGGTAAATTTGCTTCAAAGGAGCACTGCTATTTTGAAAATCCATAAAATATATACAGTCATTGTCAAAAAGGTTGTCCTGTGAAAAAGGACTTAAAGACCAAAAGAATAAGTATCACGTGATGATTTGTTTATTTGTTTTAAACGATATAAATTCTGGTTTCAAACTCTATAATGAGTACCAATGAACAGAGAATAATAATTATTAACTCTACTTATACAATGATTGCTGGTATCGAGCATTTAGAGCGAGTGTATTAGGTACCACGTGACATTTCTTTTCGTCTAAATATCTTTTTTGGTGGACAACATTAATGACATTGACTGTATAAACTACGAATGCAAAAAGGAGTCGACTATTTTACTTATTCTTGATGGCAATTCGCGTTGAAACAGACAAGTTCTTTTCAATTATCACAGCAAGATTCCTAACAACAAAAGGGTAATGCTTCATTTCATTTGAGTTCCACATACAAAACATATATTATCAGCAAACTCTAGAAATCCTAATTCGCATTTAGTAAAAACTGTTTCACTCTTCAGTCACTGATGAACAAAACCCAACTTTAAAAAAAATATTTTATTTTGAAACATTACACTAAAAGTATAGGTTGTACTAAGTTCGAAGAACCGGCACTGTAAGCCGTGGAAAATCCCATAAACAATGGAGTTATTTTAGCGAAGTTTATTGACCGATTACCATAGTTGTTCTACACTACTTAAGGCAAAGTAAAAACAAAATTTTCGAAATTTACTGTTTCACAATGTTTTAGACTTTAGTGGTTGAACTCATTTGTAAATGAAAACGCCAATTTTTTAATTACCGATACGAGCGAGTGAATTTTTTAATGAACGAGCCCCGAAATAACTTGTCATTGAGATGCGATCAATATTGAAAAAAATTTCAAGTTAAAGCCACAAGAATAAGATAGTTTGATAATGATAGACCACATGGTAGAGAAAATTAGTTTTTGGCGATTCCATGTCTGCGAAGTTATGATTTTAATAGGGACAATGTCAAGGAAGATAATGGGTACATGTGCTGGCGAGTAGACAGAGAGACGGTCCTGTACTCAATTACTGTCGAACGTAGATGAATGATGATTTTGTCATTCTGATAAAGCCGGAGTGGGCAACAGGCAAAGATCAAAGCTAATACTGAGAAGGAATGTGAAAGGAAAGTGTATTTCCTGCAAAATAAGAAAAAGAGGAAGAAAAGAGAAAAGGAGAAAAGAAGGAACGTGAAAAAAAAAAAAACTGAAGTAAAAAAAGGAAAAAAGAAAATAATATCAGTAAAGGGAAAGAACGAGAAAAAAGTAGAAGCGAAAGAAGAAAAATTGCTAGTGAGCAGAATGGAAAAAGTTCCATTTGAAACCCAACACAATTGGTATTTTTTTCCATTTCTTTTCAGTTGTACTCGAAATGCAGTCAGTTGCAGTGGGAGAGATAGTAGTGCTTGGTGAGAAATGCATGAAATACATCGCAATGGATGACGATGGCAACCTTATCACGACTGTAAGTCACTAAACTCGCCTCACCACGAGATAACGTGGGCGAGTGGTATTTCTCCTACGAAAACTTCAGACTTTTGACGAAAATCATCTTGTCACGGACTCATTTTTTTTTGGATTTACGTTAATTAAAATTGGGCTTTAATATGGCAGCTATTATGTTTGATGCACCTTTATAGACCTCTTTAGCTTGGGCATAATGTTTTCCCATTTAAGACCACGTTTTATTCTCTTGAGAATAAGATTCTTTGTTTGATTTCTATCCATATTCGTGTGTCTTCTCATGCACAACCGTTAAAAAAAGAAATGATACTCTAGGGAATGACATGTGGTCTGAAATGGGAAAACATTATGTCCAAACCGAATAGGTCTATAAGAACTGGATAATATTTGCAGCCTTGTAATCACTGTATGTATCCTATTCATAGTTATACTAGAAAAACCTGTCAATGCATAGTGTTCTATCACTAATAGACCACTAGTAGCTCAGCCAATCTGACAAATGTGACACTAAGTCTGGGAATCAAACCCAAAAGAATGAATTTTCAAAAATTGAAATTTTGGATGAAAGCATTTGTTTTAAACTGATTTCCTTCAAACTTCACCGTTTTACTGATTTTAACCTGTTTTTACCAGCTATATGGTAATTATCTTTTCGTTTTAATAATTTAGAAATACCTGTTAAGAGCTCATTATAGAAAGAATCAACCTCAAACTATGACAAATTAGCCCAGATCAAAATGACGATTAGAGTCTAAGATCCATAAGATAGATATCATATAAAAGTCACATGGACTTACCTGCTTTTCTTTCCATTTAGAACTCATTAGTTCACAGCTGTGTCTTTAAAGAAAATCAACTGGTAACTGGCTATAACACTTATGAATCCAAAGCGAATGCAGGATGGTATCTTGGCTTGACGATTAAAGGGACACAGAAGAAAGGACCAAAGACTGGTCCTGGACAAAATGCTGTGTCTTTCTTGACAGGAGATGCACCTTGAAATAAGATAATTAGAATTATATCTTAATACTGCCACATGCTGACTCAAGATAAACTCTCACAACAGGGTAATGGGTACGTAGTAGAGTACCACCAATCATAACAGTTGTAATAGGGTGTCGAGGTACACATAGATGAGGCATGACCAGATGTCAAAGCAGCTCAATTTGGAGGACAAAACAAAAGAATTTCAATCTCCTGAGAATTGGAACCTATTGTTTTGTCTTCCAACCAAATTGACTTGCATTCTGACGTGCTGCAAGGGGTCTATAGCATATTTACCTGATATGAATTAGTCTCAGTCAGGGTGTAGCTGTTATGAAAACAGTGGTAACATTTTTTTGATGGAAATGATATTGGCCAATATAGAAACAAACAAGGAACTAGGCCAAGTTTTAAGTTTTAATCTCAACAGCAAACAAAAAAACTTGTCCCCTGTAACCATATGGCATTCTTTGTAAATTTTTGACACTTTTGAAAGCCAACAATTCTGGTTCTTTTCATTCAATCATGTTTAAATTTGCCAGAATTATTAATCTTGAGATGCTTTATAGGATGTGCAAGTAATTTTATTTGCAGTGAAAAAAGGTAGTCATTTGTCAAAGTAATTTATACAAATCAAGTAAGAACAAATATCTATAGCGTAGGAATGTGATGAAGAGCGTGTGGTGTGAGTAAAAGATGTCCTAATACATTTAAGAAGAGTAAAAGAAAATAAATATTGCAATCCTTCTCCTTTGTGAGTTTTGTTGAAATAGCATAGTTGTAAATGTTTAAACAAGAACTTTCTTTGAATGCCTTGCAAGTAAGAAATAATTGCTCAGTAGATTAAGTGGTGGCATGACTACAGAATACCCTGCATAGTAAAAGTATGGATAGTAGGCTGTCTATGCCTACAGAGTGAGGTACCTTGGGGTCAGGTTTAGGGTTAATATTTGTAGGAATATTTGTAGTCTGTACTTTGTACTTTGTAGGAATAACTGCGTAGGCACATAGGCTGTGTAAGCACATAGGCTCGTAGGCTTCAAAGGCTTGTAGACTCGTAGGCTTGTAGGCTTGATAGCTTTTTTAGGCTTGTACACTTAGATTAATGCTGTAGGCAGTCTACTATAATACTTTTACTCTGCAGGGTATTCTATAGTTATTCCTAAGTGCATGCCAACAACTGCCAGAAATGCTTCAATGAAAAACTATTACATAACCTTACCATGTCAGAATTCTAGCTACACATTACATTGATCTTACCTTTTATTTCATTCGGAGTAAAAACTCTCCAAGAAAGTGGAAAAATGTCGAAGAAGTGAGAAACGGGAGTCCAAGATTAGTTTCTACCAGGCGTTCTTGAATCAGCCGGAAAGTCCTCCGCATGTATTCACTGCTGTCCAGACATACAGATGGGGGGAAATTGGCAGGGAATATGGATTTTGGTGGTGGCTGAAAGTCCAGTTCAACTGATCGAGTTTATTCTTCCCTGTAGCAACCAAAGTAATCTTTATGTTAAGATTATGAACAAGAAATTAAGCAAGGATCATTATTGCTCTGTATCAATTTAAGTAAATGAACCCCGGGGGGAGGGACTCCGGGGGTGAAGTATCAGGTATGCTCGTCGTATCTCTTGGGGGTAAAAATCAGTGATTTGGTATCTTTTAGGGTCTTAAATTTGAGGTTTATCAAATCAGCACTTTCTGGTATCTTTTAGGGTGTTGAAAAAGGAACTAGCCCATCGCATAATAATGCAATATGTATGCCTGCGTAAACTCAGAATATCACTCAAGGAAAAACATTTCAAAAGCCTTTATTTTTTAATAGTATTATTTTTGTGGTATCTCTTAGGGGTTAAAATTTGCAAAGCCACGCCCTTTTGAAAAAACTTCCGGTATCTTTTAGGGGTATTTTTGGAAATTTCCGACGAGCATACCCGATACTTTACCCCCGGAGTCCCCCCCCTGGGAAATGAACCTCTTCAATCTCATTACCAGCCGTGCGTACAGGCAAACACTGCCCGGAATTTTTATCTGGATAGCACAGTTATGGATATAAGATGGAAAAACTTTTTTAACGGTAAGAAAATTGGTCTGGAACCACTCTTCAGTGTCCCAACTTATCTTTGGAGAGAGGACATGGCTGGAAAAATCTTTGCAAACTGACCCTGTTGTATGGTTCTCTGAAACGATAAGCAGACCTCCCCATCCAGACCCTCTTATCCGGAATCGGGAAAATGTTCCAAAATGTTTTATGGAGTCAGGGCTTGGCAATAAGTCAGTCGCAATCTTCTCCCCTGCTCAGTATTTTTTACAGCAGTTTACATGAAGACGACTCTGCCATTATCACATGTTTCTGCACATTCGTCTTCACTTTCGTCTTCACTTTGCAAGCAAGCACGGTCGCCAACAACCACCAAAAATACATCAACCTGCTCATGTCAAAAACCCTAGCTAAAAATTACAATGAGCTTACCTGTTTTACTTTTCAAAGAAAATGAAAGAAGAAATACGGCAGTCCAACCAGCTGGAACAGAAACAGGTTGAAACAGGCGCACTTGAATCAACCGCGAAGTCCTAGGTCGGATGTTTCACCGCTGACCAGATGGCGGGAAATTCAAAACAAACAAAATGGCGGCTGAAAGTCCAGTTGAACTGATCGAGTTTATTCGTCCCTGTAGAAACCAAAATAACCTTTATGTTACCAATATTAGAATGAATTCAAGCGAAGATGAAGCTCAGGTATAATTTTTTTGCTTTTTGTTTTTTTCTTTGTCTGTGCTACAGCGAATATATTCCGTCACAAAATTTTGTGATTTTGATGAAAACGTTTTGCAGATGAAGCTCTCACAGATGTTCTCGAAGTTTGGACTAGTGTACGAGGTACAAGTGTTTGAAGCGAGAGATAACACAACTGGTGAGTTGAGTTGGTTTTCACAATCAAATATATATTCATAGACCCCTTGCACTACCTGAAGATGGTCCAAACGAGTGACATGTGGGCCCAGTGGGATGTTCCACTAGAAAGCATTCTAATTGATTGTATTTTCACTGGTGTAGAAATAAATAACAATAAAGTGGAAATCAGTAATAAACCCCTCTAGCTTGAAAGACAGTAAGACAGTAAATAAAAGCCTATAAACCAGGGAAATTAGCATTTCATTATTTGTCTTTATTTTTTACGATAATTTCACTGATTATCATTTCAGAGGAACAGCAAAGTTTCTGTTACCATGACAACGACTCACGAAAGTCCTTGTATGCCTTTGTTAAATTTTATTCCACCAAAGCTGCAGCAAGAGCTCAGAGGGAAATTAATGGTAAATGGCTGATTGGAGGGCAATTTCTCAAGGTAAGATTAATTGCTACACCTGTATCATGGAGGTAAACGATCCTTACCAGCCGTCAGTGGAGGGTAAATACTGCTTGTCATATGCTATCAACCAGAGAGTATTTTATTGCTTGGTATCAATCAGCTGAATAAATCTCATGACCTGAGCCTACAATGACAGGCAAATATTGCCGTCATGTGCACTGCTACCAACCAGAGAGTTTCCTATTGAATAAAAACAGACATCTAAAATGTTTATATATCATACATTTTTCTGCAGGTACAATTTGCCAATCGTAAGAAAGATGTGGAAACCGAAGCTCCCTTGTACATGGCCCGATGTACAGAACTGGCAAACTATTACTTAGGATTTAATGGATGGTCAACCAAGATTATCAAGGTGACTAAGGCCAGGTTTAGACATCAAATTTCACATGTGCCAAATCTAATGCAAATGAGCAAAACCTATTGTTTGAGTTCATTTGCATTAGATTTGGCACATGTGAAATTTGATGCCTAAACTGGGCCTACTGGTAATATGAATTAAGGTTGGCATTATGCTAATACACTTGCCTCTCTCCTCTGGGATCATAGGTGTGATTTCTGGACTTGGCTGATCACAGTGAGCAGGTTACTAGATATGGTATCTTCCTTGCTGTGAGGTTTTTTCTCCAGGTTCTCCTGTTTTCCTCCCTCAGCAAAATCAATCATAACCAGCTAAATTGCAATTCAATCTGCAAGTTAGCCATGCCCTGACTAAATCAGCACAGGGTTTGTTTCAGGGTATTGATAAAATTTGAAGGTTTTTATCACCTATTACAACTTGTGGGTTCACAAACTTAGTGTGAAATGTAACGTCCTTTTTTTAAATTACAGATTGAGAAAGTTGACCAAGGGACAATGAACAACCAAGAGCTTAGTGCATTTATGTTCAGATGTATTGTAAGACTAGAAATCAAAGCTCACGAGTGTTACTGTGAAGGTACTGGTTATGGCGGAGATAGGAAAACATTAAATCAAGGTGAATACTGTAACATGTATGGTGAGGATGATAATGATGGAAGTACTGGTCACAAGCTGGATGAAAAACTAAGCACAAAAAGGATTGTTGTTGTAATTTGAGCAGCCCTCACCCAAGTCTTAAAAGTCATATCATATATGTTTTTTCTCTAAATTCTTGGAAAAGCGTGGTTTTTGTATGGGAAGAGACTTGGAGCTAGGGCTGCTTGGTTAAGCATCAAAGCATGTTGTGATTTGTTGGTTTGTGCTTGCACCAGACACCTGGTAGCTATAATTTATATGACTATGATGCTGATAATTAACCCATTACTGATTTTTCAGAGAAGGACCCCCTGAAGAAACTAGAATTGACTGCTATTGCAAAGAAGACAGCACACAGACATGCCTTTGAGAATGCATTTAGGAGAGTCATCATCATTGCATTGGATAACGGCAAAGTAACAGTTGAGATCAACCAGACTGATGTACCAGACCGTGAGCTGATTGGCTTATCAGAAGATGGGATCATTCAGGTCAATCATGTCGAAGAACAAACTACCTCCAGTGGTGAGGAGATTGATGATGAAGAGATATTGGAGGCATTAAATGCTCTGATGGATCCTATAGAGGATTGAATGGGATGCACTAAATGGAACACTTTTATAAAGTTAACCAATCATGATGTAGAGTGTAAACTGTATCCAATCAGGAGAGAGCAGAATCAGTATTATATTACCCTCAGCCAATCAATGTTTAATTCTCATGGTTGTTGATAACTAAGTTGTTTGTCAGATATATGTAAACAAATCTACCAGTAAGATTTGTTGCATGCTTTTGATTTGTTTTTTGCCAGTCATTTTCCAGAAAATTTTCCCGTAGTGTGTGCACACTTCGTAACAATCCATTAAAAAAAAAATGGTTATAAATCATATTTTGAGAGAAATTTATATAATGTACATATACTAGTGTACATAAACAAGATTTTATGAAGGAAGAAATAAGCTTAATAATTGTAAATAACATATAAAATTAACAGGAAGAAGTGTATGAGAAAACCCGCTAAAATAAAATAGCTGTCAGGCGTATTCTTATTCACAATATTTATTGCACTGAAAACAATCTAAATTATCAGAACAATCTTTTTGACTCAAATCCATCAAGCAGTAATCTTTACATCAGCCCTAAGCTGCCTGAAAGTTAGCCTGCGTTACCAAAGTATGTATTTATTTTTGATTAAAAAGGACATTAGTTTTATTATTTTACCCTTGAGATGCATTTCTTGGAAAAGTTTTATTCATTCTTGCTGAACAAATTTGACTCAAAATTAAAAATTACTCAGACAATTCTCAATTCAAGTAAGCCAGCAAGTATGCAAGGACAAAACAAACAATTAGTAAAGTTTGGAATAAGACCACAAGCTCCTACTTCAAGACCCCCCCTCCAAATAAAGTCAGTAGATGAGGGGATTGATTTTTTAGTCTGGATCCTGTAACTCACGCAACTGCTCCAATTTGGGTCCTTCAGCATTGTGGGTGCTTTTGGTCTGATTTTCCCTAAAAAGTTTCCATTTTCTGTAATAACATGACTGTGGTTATTATCCAACAACTCACCAACAACAATTTTGGGTCCTAATTCTTAACTGATAGCCCAAAAAAAACTATTGCAAATCATCCGTTCACTGAACTAAGATCTTGTAGAGTACATGTCTTTGTCTTCTGGGTTTGATTGTCCATGATCTTCAGCCACTTCAGTCTTCTTGCCTTGCTCACTAGATTCTTCCACCCCAGTACTAACGTCTGTGGCTGTGTTATGGTTGGCTTCAATGATGACTGGCTTTTTACTCTTGAAGAACCACCCAAGGAATGGAATATTTGAGAGATAAGACTTGTCAGACTCTTTGGACTCAAGAGCACTGCTTATAGGGGTAACATCCACTTCCTTGATTGTCGGCAATGGGGGTATCTCCTCCTCTGGTGTACCAGTAATTAATTCATCAGATTTCATTTCATCTGTGGGAGGTACCACCTGTAATGGCTCTGCTATAACTTCATCTTCTGTAATCAACTCTGATTCATGTTTTTCCTCTTTAACTTTCTCCATTTGTTTTTTTTTCTGCTCATCGTACATTGACTTCAGTTTCATGAGCAGAACTTTGGTATTTTCATAGACCTTCTGGGAAACAATCCATGCTTTCTGTGGGTAGCAAATAGAAGCAGCAACCGTACCCAGACCAACAGAATAGATTGTTCTCCTTATTCTTCTTTCTGTTATAGAAAACAATATGGTTAAAGTGATATTTACAGTTCCGTAACCTGGACAACTTCAGCAAGGAGCTGAAGTTGAAAGTGAGAGAAGGGTCAAAACTCTCAAAGATAAGAAGCTATGAAGGGTACAGAAACATGGAAACTCATAGCTCCAACATGTACAGTCTTATGCAAGCCAAAACTCCTGTGGTCTGAGCTTCATTTACAGTGTGACACGCCTAACCAAGGCCGCCCAATTAACTTTTTTTCACAAGTTGTTCAATGAGGCATATTAGCCAGCAAAGAGACTAAAATCAGTATTGCTGAGGTAAAGGTTTGAAAAGAAAACTCGCTCAATTATTTCAACTTAGCATGTTTTTAGTCATTTCTGTTGCAAATATAAATAAAATCTTTGCTGATACAACTTTGACCTCACGTGAAAGTGTACAAATTCTCATTCAATGATTGGCTAACTTGTAAAAAACTTAATTGGATTGCCACAGTTTAAATGTTTAAACAAATTAAAATAAATTTAAAAATCACTAACTTCCTCTTCCAGCAAGGATGGCACCAACCAGAACACCACTGCTGATGACAGCAACTTTAATTTGAAATGTCTGGTCAGTTGATATTAATGCCATAAATTCTGGAAAAAAGGGTTATAAAAAACAATTAGCTGGTTAGTGTACCCAATTCAAGATCAAGAAATGTTGCTTGTTCAAGCCTGATTCTCGCAACTCCAAGCAAGTGTGTGTTTTCACTATGAAAAGAAGCAACACAAGTGCAAAAGGATGGAAGATTTTGTTTTTTCTTGCTTTGGCTTGTGCTTGTACTCATTCTTGCATTTGCCTGGCATTGTTAGTGAGAACTAGGCTTCAAAGGCTGTGTTATTTACAGTTGAACAAGTGTTGTACTAATCAAAGTTACAGCCCTGGATATTGATAAAATTTGAAGGCTAATAGGCACAAAATATTGAACTGAAGAAGCCTTTAGTTGACACAGTTCAAAATTTATCATGATTTTTGTTATTTGCATAAATATTCATTGAAGCTTACCAGTTGTCTGTTCATTGGCTGTTTCAGCTAAAGATTGCCCCTTGCCGATGAGGCCCTGTAAAACCACAATGTTATGATACAGCTGTCAGTGGTATATCCCTTCAATGGGCTAAATTTCTTGTTCAAATGGGTTGCCTGTGTATGTGAGAGCAGGTGGTGGGGTGGATGGTGTGTGTTGCAAAGATTAATTACAACCATTATCGTTGAAGTGCGACTCTCAAAGTTTGATGTCTCATTTGCAGACTAGCATTTCGACAGCCCTCAATCAATGAACTAAACTAGAAAAATAAGATTTTTGAGAGAAATTTTAGATTTAATTAAAGATTTAAGAGAATTAGAGGATTAAAATCTTTAATTCAGTCCAAAATCTCCCTCAAAAATCTAATTTTTCAAGTTCAGTGCTTTGATTGACAGCCGTCTAAATGCTAGTTGGTAAAGAGACATCAAACTTTGGGGTCACAGTTCAATGATAATGGTTGTAATACATTATTGATTATAGTCTCTACAAGCAACTCTCACAATTTAATTTTTGCAACCCATAATCAGGGTTTGGGCTTGGGGTTCCTGTGTATTATAACTGATGTAAAAAACTAGAGACGAGAAAAGAAAGGGGATCTATATAATACAGGAAGCCTATAATAATGGAAAGTGAGGGTTCCACATAGAGTATTCTAGTCATTTAGAGTGGTGAAGGAGTTTTCATGATAAGTGATTCATCCTTTTTTGGACTAGAAATTCAAAAAAAATAAGTGAGGATTTGTGGATTTTAGTTCCCCAGTGATGCATGATTTACTTATTTTGAAGACTGGTTTATGATTTTGCATTGGTTTCCCTGAATCTTTGTATCCAGGTTATTCATTGCATTGTCGTGATTCATGAATTTATGAAAACTTTTCAATGATTTCTTGATCTATATATACGCCCCTTCACCAACATGGTATTGATACTTATATAATCCTGTACCTTTGCACTATCCCAGTAACTCAAGACCTTCTTTCTGCCAGTTGATATTTTGAGCTCAATATCAGTTGGAGGGTCTTGCATGATAACCTCTTGACTGAGGGTTGGTTTGTCATAAATCTCAAGCTACAAATAACAAAATATCAGTTTTATTAGCAACATAATTAATAACCTGAGATACATTTTTGAAGAATCTAAGTCAGGGCAATGATTAACTCACAGATATTTTGGACTATTGTTGGGTATTTGGACTACTCTGGACTATTTTGGACTATTTGGACGATTTGGATTATTAGGCCTATTAGGATGATTTGGACTATTTGGACTATTAATTGAGGATTTACGGTAAGTAAAATTGGAATAATTTCAGAGGGAAGGAGAGGGAGATAGTGGCAGAGGGAGAGGGAGAGGAAGAGGGAGAGGGAGAGGGAGAGGGAGAGGGAGAGGGAGAGGGAGAGGGAGAGGGAGAGGGAGAGGGAGAGGGAGAGGGAGAGGGAGAGGGAGAGGGAGAGGGAGAGGGAGAGGGAGAGGGAGAGGGAGAGGAGGGTAAGAGGGTGGTTCCTTGACTAGTCTGGTGAAAAGCTTCTATTTAGGTGCATGTTAAATCAATGCGTTTCTTGTTAGAGCTGGAATTACAGCATGTACTACTGCAAAGTTAATTGTACATTTTGTCATATATTTTGTACATAGATTAGATTCAAGGTCCTTTACCTCCATTGGATGGACTTTCTTTCCATCTGCATAAACTCTCCCAAGGAAGAATCCAGCTGCAGGGATCGATGCAGCAGCCCAAATACGCGTCTGGTAAAGCAATCAGAGACCAAGGAAACAGGTTTCAGTTTATAATGAAGCTTACGTGTTGTCTAAATTCTTGCAACTTCTTTATTCTTTGACCCCAATTCTTAGTCTTATTTTGAACCCATTTCACATAAAACTTGAATTATCGCAAGCAAAAATGAAACTAAAAGGACTAATGAAGTAATAATTAACTATATTTTAAGAAACAACTAGGAAAAATATACAAAAAGATTAAAAATTTCTCTCGTATATCTTACCATTCTGGCAGCCGCCATCTTGGATCCTAGATCTCGACCCAGATCTCCTCGGTTATATGGAGTACCGCTTACCACAGATAACACGGGCAGGGACCAGACAACAACAATGACTGATGAGCTTTAAAGTTGTCCAAGTTTTTTTTTAGATTATTGAAAGTTTTCATGCTTGATCGCAGCGATTCCAAGCATAATGAGTGGCAACTCCAATCTACATAAACGAGAAGTCAAGACTGAATCAATGAAGGACTATAACAAGGCGAATGAGACGAAGGAGTCGGTCGAACCGAGCGACGTGGAACACAAAACCGGTGAAGAACCCGCTACCAAATACAACAAAACCTTCATTCTACTCTGTACTCATCTCAATGCTGTGTTATATTCAACCTGCTTCTGGATTCAAATAGGAGTTTTGCCGGTAAGGATTTGTATTTGTGGTTGAACTTCTATGGAATATTCTCAACCAATCATCGACTGCCATGGGGACGAATCATCAGGGGTCGCTTACGTAACACATTCTAAGATAGATAATTATGAATACCAATTCATCATACAAAATTATCAGTATATATGAAATTTAATCTTTAATATGTAGCTATAGCTATTAGCACTGTAGGACAATCATTTAAGAATTTTCTTAAAATACGATTTTTGACAACTTTCAGAGGGAGGGGGTAGGATGGGGTTAGGTCGTGTCATTATGCAATATGACAATCTCTTTTCCCCTTCCCTTACCAAAAATCAAATACATACACTTCTGATAGTAATGTATGTAAACCCATTTTCAAGGACCGTGGAACATCCTTAACAGTGGTGGTGGACCTAGATTTTAAAATATAGTAGTTTAATATTATGTAGTACAAGACTAAAAAATATGGGAGGCAGGGCCGAGACTTGGAAATTTAGTTTAAATAGTGGATATACCCAAAACGTGGGAAGGCAATATACACTGTACCACAACCTTACTTAAATTTTATTTCCTTCAGTATCTTTCAAAGAAGCTTGGTGCTGACCCAATAGTGTTTGGATATCTACAAACTACCTTTGCAGTTGTCCAGCTGTGTGGAGGGCCACTTTTTGGCCGGTTTGGTGATCTGTTTGGCAGCAGGGCAGCTTTGAGTCTAGCATTTCTTGCAGCTTCTGTTAGCTATGGGATTCTTGGCATGTCAACATCTGTAACAATGCTGTTCCTTTCTCGATTGCCATCTGTTTTTATGCACGCCATGCAAGGTAATTAAATTCCTTTTTTTGCATCAGCGCACTTTTTGAAACACTTTTCAGCAAGAATAGTCTTATAAATATGTTTTTTTTTGTCACATAGGTTCACAGATGATTGCTACAGATGTTTCTGAAGAATCAGGTATGAGGATGATGCTCCACAAATAAGCATATATTCATTTTTACAGTATCTTGTATCTCCAGCAAATTATAGGAGAGAAAGGATGGATGGCATTTACTGGTGATGCACTAACTGCCTTTTGCTGCTGTGTGTTACAAGATTAAGGGCTCATTCAGAAAAAGCACAAGGTTCTTTGGTTGCATTCTTCCTTCACCAAATTCAATGAGCTTCCAAATTGCCACTTTGATCTGTTAGCAAGAACACAGCTTAGTCCTTTCTCCCACAAAACTAAAATAGTATTTTAAGATCATTGAATCATTTGTTATATGTTTTCTTTTCAACTTGCAGAACGTTCCAATGCACTAGGTAAGCTTGGTGTTTCCTATGCCATTGGGATGGTCATAGGCCCTTTTCTTGGGGGTGTTCTCAGCAAACACTATGGTTTACAATTTGCTGCCATGTGTTCTTGTGTCTTGTCTTTGGCCAGTGTTGTCATGGTTACCATGTTGTTACCCAAGAATACCAAGGTGCTCTTCCACAAGACCAGCCAATCAGGTACTACTTACTAAGTCTTGAAGTTCCTATTTTTGAAATCCTTAAGGTACAATTACACAGAGCAATTTTTTCTGCAACTTGTCTTGCAACCGTTAATTAATACAAGTTGCATGGAGCATTGTGATGTAACCTACAGTGCAATTTGAAAAATGTTGTGAGACAAATTGCAGCAATCATTGTGAAAAGTAGAATTCATTTCTAATTTTGGCAACGATTGCATCTCCGTGTAAACCCCCTTGCAACTTATGTCACAATGCCTTTGCAAGACAAGTTTCAGAAAAAATTGCTCCATTGAATCATGTCTTTAAGCATTGGTGCACTTTTTATGTTTCTCTGACCAAGAGAACTCCAGGTGTTACACATTTTTAGTGTTATCTCCTTTTTTTTTCTTCACGTAAAATTTACTAGAGTTTGACTGATAGAACCCAAAAGCTAAAAACCTAGATTCTCTGGAAGTTACATGGAGGGGGAGTCATGACGAATTTGAATACAGCTGATTGATTTTTGTTTCCCTTAGAGACACCAAAGTCATCATCAAGTGTGTTTGACCTCAAGAAGATCTCAGAGTTAGTAAAGATCCCAACTGTACTGTACTTGCTGCTACTTAAGATCGTTACTGCTATACCATTTGGCGTTTTCCAGTCCATGTTTGCAATAGTTTCTATGGAATATTTTAAACTGGATCCTCAGCATAATGGATTTGTCTTGTCATATGCTGGCACTCTTTCCATTGTAAGTTGGATGTTTGTGGCTTAATATATTTATTTGTATTAGAAAGTATCAATATCTCCCTCATTATATAGAGGGTCTTGAAGGTGGGGTCCTAATCCCATTTCCCAGCCCAAAATTTTGCAAAATCCCAGTCCCAGGCATGCAAAATCTCAGTCCGAGTTATAGAGTTATAAAGTTAGAGATTTTGCAAAATTCTTATCCAGGTAATGGCTAAATCCCAGTCCCAGTGACATGCATTAAATCCCATTTTTCCAGCCCAAAAAAGGTGAATCCCAGCTCCAATTTTACCCCTTCATTTTACTGCTGACTGCTCTGGAGTTAGGCTTCATAATGGAACTTGTGTCCTCTTGCCCCTATCCTGTAATGGGTGGTGTTAAGATACATTGTGAATGAACGAAAAAAAGAACCAGTATTAATTATTTAATCATAGTCGATACATCTTGTTCTTGTTACAGCTTGTTCAAGGCATTGGTGTTGGATATGTGACCAAGAGATTTAATGAGACAGATCTTCTAAAGTGGTCCGTTGTTTCTATTGCTGTTGCCTATGCTCTCATGGTAAGGATTCTTCATGTGGTCCCACTGGAATCTGGGCACGCAATGCATTGTTTGTCACAGCGAAAATTGTTTTCTATCATTTCTTGTCAAAATGAAATATTTTCCACCAACAATGACGAGGTATTTGGTAAATCTCAGCAGGCATAAGTTTTGTTTTCTTTATTTTCGAGAAAAACCTGTTATAAATCGAGCCGAAAACCTGGAATTAGGAAACTTTGAGCCACAAACAAAATGTTTGCTGTTTGGCTAATTCCTTCGGTGTCAGAGAAGCGAGATCACCTGGGAACACCTGAGGTAGACTGATTGAGAGCAGCCTTGCTTTTTATTCTTGGTCACTATTATTTTTCATTTTGAGTTGTTGGTCAAGGAAAGGACAAATGCCCCACTCAGACAGTGCATGACCAGAAAAAATAGAGGAATTATTAAGTGGCCAGTTAATGAACAATGCTTGCCCAAAATTTGCCTGTCCAGCCAAATGCTGGACAAATGCCTTTTAATACAGGTCATTTCTCTCGACTGGTCACATATTGATAGTGGTAATGTGTGTGGAGCAAACCTCATGGAAGAGCCCCAACGGGGAGTGATGGTTGTAAAAAAAATATGTTTTATTTTCAAACATTTAATGATATGTTTACTCTCTTTCCTTTTGCCCTACATGCCAGTTAGGCATATTGGGCAGTAAGTAACTCTCATCCACTTGATTTCAGTTTATGGTAACAGACATCTATCAATTCTGTGCTGTGTTGGTTCCCTTGGTAACTGGCGGCACAATACTGACTATCATCACCACTTCTGCCTTAACTAAAGCTGTTGATATAAAAGACACTGGTGTTGTCTTGGGCCTTTCCATGGCATGTAACTCCCTTGTAAGGGCTCTTTCTCCTACTCTTGGCGGATTTTTATTCAAGATGTATGGATGGCCTGTGTTTGGTGGTTTTGGATTTATTGTCAATGCTGTGATAGTTTTGTTTTTGATGGTTTATGGCAAGAATAGTCTTTAACAGTTACTTCATATGACTTTATTATTATTACTATTATTTCATTGTTTTACTTGGATTAATTATTGGTTTTAGACTGTGAACACAAGAAATATACCAGTAGGTAAACATTGTAAAAAATATTCAAATTATAGAAATATCAAGGAATATATTAAGTGATAGGCGTAATAAGTCAAAGATTGTATTAAAAAGGTATATATGCTTTTAAAAAATTTCCACAAACAAATAGACTATATCCCTATTGTGACACAGCAATGTATTCTGGGACTGTTAACTCAATCAAATAACACCAAAAGAACAAACCATGACCTATTAACCGCCACCCGGTTAGCTCAGTTGGTAAGAGCGTCGGTCTGTTGTGCGGGAGGTCGTGGTTCGAGTCCCGGCCGGACCAACACTCAGGGTCTTAAAATAACTGAGGAGAAAGTGCTGCCTTTGTAATCACATCTACAAATGGTTAGACTTTCAAGTCTTCTCGGATAAGGACTTTAAACCGTAGGCCCTGTCTCCCAACCCTTTCTTAACCTGTAAATGGGGGACATAAAAGAACCTGTTGAATTATTCGTGTAAGAGTAGGGGATTGTCTCCCGGTTCAACAGCCTATCCCAATTTGGAGGCATAACACTAATTACTAACAATTCACTCATGATTGTAAGCTGCACGGCTGCTAATAGCGCCTTAATATGCAGCCCGTAAAGTCCTCCACTGGTCAAAATTGTAAAGCGCATTGAGACGATGTGAAATGCGCTATATAAGAACCCCATTATTATTATTATTATTATTATTTGTTTAACAGTCCCAGAATGCATTGCTGACCAAATTTTGACTATTTACTTACCATATACCTTTTTAGCTTGGTCATAGTGTTTTCTCATTTCAGACTATGTCATTGAACAAAAAAATAATTGAACAAAAAAATAATACTCTAGGGAATGACACATGGTCTCAAAAAGCAAATATTACACCCAAGCTAAAAATGTCTATAAATTATGCTACCATACTGTATCAGCTTTTACTGTTTCTGGTTGTTTACGGATCTAACTTAAAACTGCTCAACGTGTAGATTAAAATAATTACATACAGAAAAGCTCACTGTTATACAAGTTGCTAGTTAATAATTTATGATAACAGTAATGGAATCGATTTGATACTAATCTATTTTGGCCATTTTTTTTATTTTGGTTTACATGTAGCTCAGACCGTTGAATATCAACAGCTAATACTCTGTACAAATAAATAAGATTACACTGTACAACTGTCACAAAAATAAATACTTAATATTTCAAAAATGATTTTAAGTTGATTGCTTTGAATCCTAATCCAGTGTGAGTGTACACCGTACCTATACCATACATATATTTGTAATACTCTAGTTTCATCAGGAATTTTAAAACATCGAAGATCTCTGAAGTAAGGAGTTACAGCGCGACGCGCCTTACCGTAGCCACCCAACAAACTTTTTTACAAGTTAGCCAATCAGAAAGCGAAAATCTGTAAATTTGCATGTGAACTTGCTTTGTTGTTACCACAAATATTTGAACTTCGGAGCAAGAACTTGAAGAAAATGCTTAAAAATCTCTATTTCTAAAACCAGTTTTGCTCTTTTGGCTTGCTAACACTTAATACTTTCGTAGGTAGTCTTTTTTATGTGGAAATTCTTTGCAAGAAGTGATTTATCGTACTTGTACGAAACTTTGGCAGGGTGGCCACGGTAAGACGCGTCGCGCTGTAAATCTATTTTATAGTTGGTGCAATGAACATTTATCACACGATCTAGCTATGGGAATATTCTTATGCAGCAACCATATTCTCATGAGAATAAACTTAGCTCTGTGTGATCAAGGTTCACAGGCAACATTTGACAGATAAAAATTGCAGCTGTACTCCGACTTTAGCAAGGCAAACAGATCATTTAAGCTCTAGTTAACTAAAGATACAGCTCTAATAATGAAGAATAAGCCCCCAAGTTGTAGCTAATGTTATATTAGTAGTATTTGAAGATTGACACTAGGGGTCCATATTTTTATACAGTATATGTTTAACAGCAGGGTGTTGGTAGGGTGTCAGTAGGGTTATGTTACTATTATAAGGTGTCGGTAGGGTGTTGATAGGGTGTTGATAAAGTGTCCGTAGCCAACAAGCATGTTCTTGAAATGTCTACTACCAGTATTATCACTTGTATTTCCTCATCATTGCTCCACGGCTAAAGCGAGGACTGTTTGCAGGTTTCCTTGCATTTCCACCCACACCAGTACTCCTAGTACCACCCAGAGGTATAGCTCGTTGTTTTGGAGGTGAAGGTCTGTTAACAGTATTTTGGCACTTTGGAATGTGCCGCTCTGCAACTGTTGGGTTAAACCTTCGTTGGCAAAACCTACACATGACATAGTCAGGGTTTTCACTAGGGGGTGGGGGTGGTAGGTCTGATAACTTGCCTCCTTTATCCAAATGTTGCTTTACTTTTCTGGCATCACGGATGGATCTGACAAATTCCTCTGAAATGTAACAAGAAATAAAATGGTTAAGTGCAAATTAAAGAGTGGACCAGAGAGTGAATAAAATGCACTCCAGAAAATTCACACTTTCAGATCTCAAAACATAGTGCTAATGGACCTTTATCACAAGGCTTATTCCCTTGAGAGCAAAAACCTTTGTTTGGAATGTTATGAAGCGCTTCAAAGCGAGGGCAAGGGGACCCAAGGGAATCGAAACCCATTGTTTCAACCAATATGGCTGCTGTGTGACAAAAGCCCATGGAATAGAAAAATGAAAAACTGGATGGGTGAGAAGTCTAAGAGTAAAGGAATAAAAAGGGAGGAAGGAAGGAAGAAGAGAAAGGAATTGAAGAGAGGGCCGGATGGCCATAGGGAAGGAAGGGATGGATGAATGGGTGGTTAAGTGAGTAATCTCATTTCTTTCTCACCATGTTTAGCTCGCCAGTTATTCTTGGGTTTGGGTGGTTCTGGTTTCTTGATTCTTGCAATTGATGCCATCTCAGTTCCTTGTATTCTTGCTTTAGTAGAATCAAAAACTTTTCGTTGCTTTGAACTACTCTTGACACAAATCGACATGTGCTTTAAAATTCTATCTGCCGCAAAGTTACGGCCACAGTTTGAGCAAGGGGCAAGGTTCACACTTTGTCCAGAATCTTCTGATGGTCCATCAGGATAGTTCCCCGCGGCAGTTGTGCCATACTGTCCAAACTGACCACTGTCAACCTTGTTA
The DNA here is from genome assembly GCA_964019055.1 of Anthopleura xanthogrammica. Taxonomy (NCBI): domain Eukaryota; kingdom Metazoa; phylum Cnidaria; class Anthozoa; order Actiniaria; family Actiniidae; genus Anthopleura; species Anthopleura xanthogrammica. Next base: position 12,963,514 of record OZ025208.1, on the reverse strand, counting down.
TAACTACCAAGTGGCTGCCGTTTAGGGCTTGTCTGTGGAGAACCCTGGTTAGAAAGAGGAGAGAGTCTAGCAGGTGGGCGTGTTGAAGAACTGGCTTTCTTCCCAAATGACTTGGGTGATGTCATTTTTCCTGAAGCTTGTCTCACAGGTTGAGTTTTGCTGAATTTCTGACCATTTTGTGATCTTAATCCAGGACTTCCACTAGATATTCTTTCACGTGTAAATGTTCCTTCCCTTGGTGCACCCATTCTATTTGATGGTGAGCCAAGGTTTGTACTGGAGTTGCGTGGAGACAGCCTAGAGCCTGAAAAGAAAGACCACAGCATTAATTATTGTAACAGCCATTACTATTTTATATGAAAATTTATATTTAGCAGACACCTTCAGACCTTGGTGTCCACTTAATAAAGGCTGGTAATATAGAGGTTTGTTCTACAGTAATTATGAAAAGAAATTTCGGGACTGTGGAACTACCGTACACTGTAGCTTTACATTCAATGTAGGTATCAAACAGGGATTTCATTAAAACTTCAAGTAGGTGGATGGTTTACAAAATTAGGTGGCTGTATCAGAAAATGAAAACCTTTATGTAATGTTTAAAGTCCAACTATGAGGACTTGACAGGTTTTCAAAGTCCATGTAATTAATTCCAGTCCAAGGCGTAGCTGAGGACCGGAACAATTGCAAGGACTTTGAAAACCCGTCAAGTCTGAATTGGAGGACTTTGAATGACTTCAAATCTTCATCAATTATTTACGAGGAATCTGTTCTATTGTATTTCAAGTCCAAGGACACTGGAACAGAGTTGCAATTTATTGGTCTAGAAATACAATAGAACAGATTTCCAGTTGGTTTGGGAGTACTTTACACGGTTTCAAGTATTGTCACAGGATCAAAATCGGGGCAGTTGGTTGGCTAATTACCTCCTGAACGATTGATGAGGATTTGAATAACAGTTACAATTGGGACTTGAAATAGCAAAAGTAGGTCACTGGCTCAGAAAGGGAAAGGAGATGCTGGAGGTCGCAGGCTGCTGGGTTCTAATGAAATCCCTGTTGTCTACATAGAACCTCTACATAACCTCTAATTGAACCTTCCAATATAATTTAATAAGCTGAAAGCTTTTTGAAAACCGAAATGTATTTCTTTAATGAGAATAACTAAAATCATATCTTATAGTCTAAGTTAGGATTTGTATATTATATGTAATTAATGATGCATTTATTTGATGTATCTGTTGGGTTTAGGTGTTATTACCAGGACAAACATGTCAATAACTTGAGTGACAATTTCTTTGTTATGAATAAGACTATTATTTAATTATACCAAACCTTAGGCAAAGAGCCTTCAGGTCTCAAAACCAAATGGTCTGAAAGACATATTCAGGACATAATTGAGATATGCATCAGCAATTCCATCATTATATTTATTGGACCTTAGTGAAAAGGTGTCATACAAAAATCTTCCAGAGGATAAAATTCTTTGACATTTTAAAAATAATGTTAAAACCTCAGATCAACCTGTTAATTGGTTTTCTTATTATTCATTAGTTGGATATTTTTCACACGATTCTCAATGTGGCTTGGATGATATAGGGCAACTTAATCCCCAAGTGGCCTAATAAATTGTTGTGAAAAATCTTCAATATTATTTTTATTCCAATCTCTTAAGAAGTAAGAACTTGTCTCCAAAAACACATTAAAAATTTAAAGGGTTCATGTAGAATAAATATAAGGGGAAAGAAAGTGAAGGACAAAGCTTTAATCAGCTATTATTTAATACAATCTATTGTCATACCTGTGCTTGCTGGCATACTTTTAGATGACGGTCGGCATGACCGCAAATGAACCTCTAGTCTATCAGGTAGAAATGTCCTTCCACAATTTGGGCAGGGCAAGAGCTGGCCTTTAGAAGACTCAAATGCCAGTTGATTTCTTCTTTCCAAATCCATCCCTCCATCAGGCCCCAAGCTGGGTAAAATCTGTGGTTTAATTGGATAGGGCCTTTTCATATGTTTTGGGAGCTGACTGTTTTCTAATTCCCATTTTTTCAAACACTGGGGTTCATGAATACTTATGGATTTGGTGCCAAATTCCCGTCCACATATATAGCAGACTACTGTCCTTGGTTTGACAGGCATCTTCGGGCTGGGACTTCTATAGCCTCTAGAACCAGGGCTATTTGATCGGCATTTAGAAGGATCAAAATTTTTTGAAAGCTTAGAAGTATTGTTTGGTCTACAACTCCGTTGGTGAACAGCAAGTCTATCTGGATTAAATGTTCGTCCACAAAACTCACAGGCTACAAGATTCGTCTGTGAGGATTGGAAGGCTATTTCATTCATTGCTTCAAGCTGGCTTCCACGTTCAGCTGAATTACTTGACAATTCCCCTACACCCCATCCTTGGGGTTTTCTTGGGATTGGTCGGCGCATGTGTTTTGGTAGTTGCCTATTCTCTGCTTTCCATTTTTCCAGACATTTAGGAATGTGAATTGAAATACTGCTAGTTCCATAAAGCCGGCCACAGATATAGCATACCACATGAGGTGGCTGTTTTGGAGGCATTATTTCTTGATCTTTTTCGTCTGGGTGTGCTCTTGAATTTATAAAAATTTAAATTTGATGTACAATATATAGTTTTTGTACAAAATATTATGATGTTGAAGGCTATTTGGTTGGCTGGAGTATTCACACAAGGCTAAAATTCGGAGCTGGATCAAAAGACCACGACGTAGCAACCTTTCTTTAACACCAATTTATCCTTTGTAGAGTTCATAATCTTTTAATTACTCAGATTGCTTTACTTTGCCTTCTCTGGCCGCCATGAAAGAATCTAAGTAATATGTTAAAGGGCGCTATCCTGGATGAATAATAAATGAATTCCACTGTAACTTAACTGATATGTCTGGCCAGCAAAGTAGATGATGGCTCTGTTCACGTCTAACAATGTCTATAAACGATTAAAATTCTTTCCGATTTGCTTGAAGAAGAAACTTCTAGAAAACAACAAGTACGTCCAACAACATGGTAACGCGAAGTCAGCCTTTTAAATCACCTTTTTTAAAGAATTCGTCCAGTTTTTTTGCAATGACAGCTCAGTTAAAGTAATAAGACGGCATCCTTATATCGCTGACAGTTCATTCCAGTAATTTCAGCGGACGAAAGACCGTGAAAATGTCAATTTTTGGGAGCTCATGTAGAAAGTAAACAGGCGTCAAGCAAGGCTTGGCAACAGAATTAATCTAATTTTCGCGGCCTTCCGATTTTCTTCCGACAAATTTCCGTCCTTGATTCAAGATCAATATTACTTCGTAATAACACCAAAATTTCAGTCGATATTTGTTCGTGTTTCAGTCTTTGGCGCATGCGCTAAAGTGCAAAATTTAAATTCGTGAGTTGGAGATCGACTACGAAAAAAAAATGTGGCTTTCGAGGGTAAAAACATCACCTATTTTCAACCCTACAAAGGTAAAACCCTCGAAATACAATCATACTGTATTTATAGTTGAATATTGACGCTGATTTGAGTTTGTTTTCAGGCTACCAGCCTTGCAAGTACAGCACTTCGAGCAACATGTAGCAGAAACTTCCACTTCAAGATCGAAGGGAGACGAAACCAGGACAAGAGGTCCAAAGGAGAGGTCAGTTTGAAAAATACCTTGATATCATAGCTAAACAATATTAACTCCGGTTAGAGTAGACTGTTGTCTTTTTGATCTTTCTTGTTATATTGTAATACAACGTATTTTTTGTTGTGTAATCCATTTGTTTTGGTCGGAAATCTCAAAATGTTATGCAATAGAGATGCGTTCGTGACTCACTGCATGAACAAAAATAGTTTTTTCTTTACATTCTTGTACACTTTCCATTGATTACTTTGTGTTAATACTGTTCTAGTTTACAATGATCGTGTAATGTCCAGATGAATTCAGCAAATTTTCATTAGAATTTTTCAGATTTTCTCATTGTTTATCTATCCCAGACAAATACCGAGATCAGCTGTCTTTAATGTCAACTCTCTTTACTTTACTTTTATACTGTTGGAAGTTTTGAATTTTTCTACCTTGTGTTTGAAATAGGAAAGAAAATCACATGAAAATTGAAAATAAAAAAATGGGAGCATTTTTAAAGCCCTCCCATCACATTGGGCTACACTATCACACTGAAAACTTTCCAACTTAGCCAGTTTTCCACCACTTGACAGCTAAGTCTATATTTTCCATATCATGATGATTTCATTGCTTCTACCACAGATTTCCCGAGAGTACCCAGTGGTAGACCATACCTATGATGCAGTGGTGGTTGGTGCTGGCGGCGCAGGCCTTAGAGCTGCCTTTGGTCTTGCACAGGAGGGATTCAAGACTGCTTGTGTAACTAAACTGTTTCCAACAAGATCTCACACAGTAGCTGCACAGGTAGGATAATTCAACAAGTGTTATGCATGCAGGGTTGAAAGATCTTCTGACATCGCAAAAAATATACAGGAACCCCTTGCAGCATACTGACATAGTCTTGGCCTTTCTTGGAAAACAACCCCTCCTCCCCCCCCCCCCCCCCCTCTAACCCCCTGTGCCCTCTAGAAAACAAAATAACTTTTCTAAGGTAGAGATTGCATTTCATTTAGGGAGGTATCAATGCTGCTCTTGGTAATATGGAGCCTGATGACTGGCGATGGCACATGTAAGTTGGTATTAATGCATTATTGTACATTTATGTACATTATTTTGATATTGACAAGGGTGTGCAATGTAATATTTTGTACATTATTGTGCAGGTATGATACTGTCAAAGGGAGTGACTGGCTAGGGGACCAGGATGCCATTCATTATATGACAGAAGAAGCCCCACAGGCTGTTATTGAGGTATTCTAATGAACTCTAACTATGCATTATAATAATTATTTGCAAATCAAAAATTCACTAATATTTGACTAGTTGACTTCCACCAAGTTCAAGCCCTGGTGGGCATCCTGTGGAACCATACATTGGATTAAGGTCAAGCATTATTCATTGTAGGACTGATTTTCAAGTATTCTGTTTCAGCTTGAAAACTATGGCATGCCTTTCAGCAGAACAGAACAAGGTAAAATCTACCAGAGAGCATTTGGTGGTCAGAGCTATGATTATGGCAAAGGTGGACAGGCTCACAGATGTTGTGCTGTTGCCGACAGAACTGGACACTCTCTTCTTCATACCTTGTATGGACAGGTATGTTTACAGCCTAATAGACCCTTACCTCAGGCATAATGTTTTCCCATTTGATCACACCATGTATCATTCCCTAGGGTATCATTTCTTTGTTTAACGGATACACATGTGAGGACACCTAAATAAGGCAAGATTCAAACTGACATTTTGAAATGGGAAATTATTATGCCCAAGGTAGAGGTCTATTCCTTAGTTTGGTTCATAACTGCAGTCTCCTATGGTCAGTGCTGCAAAGATCTAGGATTTTGAGTTATCATAAGGCATTAAACAAATTTTGTTCATAGCATTGATTCTCCTGTATTGATTCATGCCAACTCAGCACTCTGGTGATGAATATCACATCAATCCCCCTCTTTTATGTTTAAAATCAGTTTTCTATTTGTTTTATTTTGTAGTCCTTGCGATATGATTGTGAATACTTCATTGAATACTTTGCCCTGGACCTCCTGATGGAAGATGGCAAGTGTGTTGGCTGTATTGCTCTTTGTGTTGAAGATGGATCTCTACACAGATTCAGGGCCAAGAACACTGTCATGGCTACAGGGTAAGTCAACTGTGTGTCCTTTTATGCTTGTGCATGGAGGCCCAGAAAGAGAGAGGCTAGCATAAATTATAAGCATGTCATAGTCATTTTCACATTACTTGTCACTACCAGCTGATTTCTCTTAGCGGCGCGCAAAGCATTGTTTGTCAAATCGAAACGTTCCTAGCACCCAGTCTCCAAATATATTTTCCCCGCGCAGCCACTACGAAAGCTATCATTTCTGCGCGATGTTTACGTTGATAAACATCAAATTGTAAAAGGATAAAATCAAAAAAACTAATAAAAAACCTTTCAAACGAATGAACTGATGTTTAATCTATCGATTTATTGATTTGAAATATAAACGTATATTAAAGCTTAGACTGTTGATAAATTAAGTCAAAATTTGGGTAAATGTAGGATTAAATCTGGAATTTGTAAATTAGTTATCTCAACGGCAGACGAAGCACATATTTCGACTGCCGCCATATTGAAATTTGTTTGGAACGCTTGGCCGTGCGACAAAAATGGCTCTGATTGGCTAATTTAAACAGGAAGTGCTTTGCGAAATCAGCTGGTATGGAATTCTGAACTATATTCAACTTCAAACCAAACCAAGTTCAGAACTTGGGCAGGAAGTTCAAAAGTTTATGACAAACTTCATTTTACGTTCCAAAGTTGGTTGACAACCTTTAGAATTTACGAAAATATTTATTAACCTGATTGTGAAAATTATGTGAAATTGAATAAAATATGTTATTACCCTCAAACACATAAATAAAAAGCTATTGTAAAGGTGTGTTGATACCCACCCAATCCCGGCTAATGGGCCTGCCGTGAATGTAGATGTCTCCTACCTGAACCAACACAGCAGTTATGTATTATTTATGGGTTTTTCTTATTATTAATATGTGTGTTTTCTTATTGGTTCCAGAGGGTATGGTCGTGCCTACTTCTCATGTACATCAGCACATACCTGTACAGGTGATGGTACAGCTATGGTATCCAGAGCAGGATTACCAAACCAGGATATGGAGTTTGTTCAGTTCCACCCAACTGGTAAAAAATTACTCAGGACTTCATTGTCATGGAAGTCAAAATTTGTGTTCAGAAAACGAGCAAAACTAAATAGACCCTTTTCGAATATGTCGTCTGTGACGTCAAACGAGGAGTTCTAGAATGTCCCAGATGTTATGAGTGATAATCATTGTGTTTTGAATTCTGGGACATTCTAGTCCCAGATGCTGCTAGTGGAAATCATTGGGTTTCCACATCTGGGACATTCTCATTCTCCTTGTTTGACGCCATAGACGCCATATTGGAAAAGGGTCTATTGCACTGTTTCCAAATACAAAGTGACCTTCTGTGGAAGCTTAAAAATTTTGAAAGGAAAAAAATCCCAGCAGATTTACTTAAATATGACAAGTTTGGAAATTACAAGTAATCTTTCTTCCAAAAATTTGTAGGTATATATGGTGCTGGATGTCTCATTACAGAAGGATCAAGAGGAGAGGGAGGATATCTGATAAACAGTGAGGTATGAATGAATAAATAGGATGCTTCCTCCATTGCATCATTTTAACTGCCACTATCAGAATGCTACACAAAATAGTCTTTCTTATTGGGATCTTAGGGTGAACGGTTCATGGAAAGATATGCCCCTACAGCCAAGGATCTTGCATCAAGAGATGTAGTTTCAAGAGCAGAAACAATCGAAATCAGAGAAGGAAGGTTTGTGAATTAGAGAATTTAGGCCAAATACCAGCATGAAACTTCAAATGGGCCAAACCTAATGACAAAAGAACACAGCATCATCCATTGTTTTCAATGTGTATGGATCATGTGAAGTTTGACTTTTGACTTGAGTCTTACATTGCCATGCAGAGATATTACTGCGATTCTCAATATTCTGCGAACTCAGTAGTTGTGAGTTGCATGTTGGAATTTGATATTTCACTGCCGCCAGTCAAAAATATAAAAGTCACCGACTGATTGGTTTTGATTGACGGCAGTGAATAACAAATTTCACAAGCTGTTGAAATGACCGAGTTTGCAGAATATTGAGAATCACAGTAAAATGATCTTGATTGTTCATTGTCAACCTTGCTTCCCTCACATCTCACATCTTATGCTTGATATTACTTACAGAGGTGTTGGCCCAAATAAAGACCATATCTATCTCCAGCTGTCTCACTTACCTTCCGAGACGCTCAAGACACGCCTTCCTGGAATCTCTGAGACTGCCATGATCTTTGCTGGTGTTGATGTAACCCGAGACCCAATCCCAGTATTACCTACAGTGCATTATAACATGGGAGGAGTACCTACCAACTACAAAGGACAGGTAAGATTTCTTGTACAACTCACGACTTGCAACAAGTCATACCGGTATTTACTAACTCACTGGGAGATGCTTGGTAACTCATCGGCTGTGAGTGTAAAGTGGGGGTGGGGAGGATGTTATAAGGAAGCAGAGGACAGGTAAGAGGGACATTGAAAAAATATACAAGTTACTTAATAAGTCATTGCATGTTGCTGATGGACTTCTGGGACAGGCATGATTTTTTCCAACATTTCATCAATAAATTTCCCTCAAGTATTAGAGCAAAAGCATTTTACCACTGTTTTCGTTGCATACACACTGATCAAGACAACAGTTGCAACATGGAAATTGGGAATAGACAACCATCAATCAAATAAATTGTTAGAGTATATACTGTAAAGTTACATGGGAAACTACTCTAACAATTTGATTGACGGCAGTCTGTTGCCCAATTTCCATGTCATGACCATTCTCTTGATCAGCACATAGCAATGAAAACAGTGGTAAATGCATTGTAATACTTACCTAAACTTTACTTTCCAGGTCTTGACAACCAAGGATGGCAAGGATGTGATTGTAGAAGGTCTGTGGGCAGCAGGGGAGGCAGCATGTGCATCAGTACATGGCGCTAATCGTCTGGGAGCCAATTCCTTGTTAGATCTGGTCGTTTTTGGTCGTGCCTGTGCAAACTTTATAGCTAAGGAAAACAAACCAGGAGAGTCCTTACCGGAACTCAAGCAGGTAGGCATTAGTTGGGAGAAGCTTGCTGCACATAAGTCTTTTCTGAGTTTGAAAAACAGGATGCATTGTGGTCTAGCTTAGGTACAAACAATGCCATATAAGGCATGATGAACATATACCAAAGCTAGACCACAATGCACCATGTTCCCTATCTCAGAAAAGGTCTTTGTTTAGAAGAAAATCTAGGGCTTGAATGAAAAATAAAGATGTGTAAAAAAAATGCCACCACAAATCGGGACAATTTCCAGAAAAACCTGAAATGTCAGAGCTAATAGCTATCTCACACTTTGATATTAATGTTTAAGCCATGCATTCTTATCTTGTTTTTGTAGAGTTCGGGAGAAGAGTCAGTTGCCAATTTGGATAGAGTACGCCATGCCAATGGAAACACCCCAACAGCTCAGTTAAGGTCAAAAATGCAACAGGTAAGGCTGTTACAAGCTTCTTACCATAGGGTCCAAAATGTTACAAGATACTTCCAAGGTCTGCCGAAATGTTGAAAAGTCTGAATTACTGCAGTAACACAACAAGATCAAAGAGAAACAAACCTGAATAATGTATCAAAAATATATTTTTTGTTGTTTTTGTGTAGATCATGCAAACCAATGCTGCAGTGTTCAGGACTGGGCCAGTTTTAGAGGAAGGCTGCAAGTTAATAGATGAAGCTTACCAAGAACTAAAGGACCTTAAGGTGAGCATAGAGAATTCAATGTTGAACCTTGAGGAACTCCAATTAATGTAGCTCCTGCAATTGAGCATGGAGGACCCAAAGCTGAACCCTGAGAAACTCCAGTAAGTTTGGTATTGTAGTTCCAGGTCTTGGGCATGGGGGACCCAAAGCTGAACTCTGAGGAACTCCAGTAAATTTAGTATCCTAGCTCCTACTCCTGTGTAATGTGCATGTGCATTTACTTTTATATTATTGTGATTACCTTTAAGTTATACGATCGCAGTTTGGTGTGGAACACTGATCTCATAGAGGCCTTGGAACTTCAAAATCTTATGATCAACTCAGTACAAACAATGAGCAGTGCAGAGAATCGAAAAGAGAGTAGAGGTGCACATGCTAGAGAAGATTATAAGGTAGGGTGTCATGGCTTGTGCTTTGATTGGTAGATATTTTGGGCACCATGTTTGGCGCACCATAGATTCTGGAGTCATAACATCTAATGACTACTTACCCATATTTTCTTTCAGGATCGTATCGATGAGTATGACTACTCCAAACCCCTTGAAGGGCAGACCAAGAAACCATTCGACCAGCATTGGAGAAAACATACACTGTCCTGGATAGATCCTGACACTGGAAAGGTAAGGGTGCTAGAGGGGAAATTTTCTAGTCATTTTTCACAGAAAATAGTCTGACTTGTTGAATTGAGTTCGATTTGTGGGCAGCATTACTGACCTTACGGAAAGGTCTAGTTTTCTACAATCAATTTGGGTTGGTGCCACTGTTCATTTGGAAATAATGTTTAGTAGAACGTTTTTTGTCTGACTATGAAAAACTTATGGCACAGTCATGCCTTGACCATGTCAGTGCCATGCCATGTATGAAAACATTCAACATTTGGTGCTGTGTCCACATCAAGTCAAAAATGTGCCATTTGCTCTACAAAATCTGCTCCAATGCCTAGACTGGGTCATGGGCAAGACCAAACATTCAAAATTGTAGGGCCATAAAATTGTCATGCTGCATTAGATACCCACAGTTCTATCTGCATCTGAGCAAATGTAGTACATTCTCATCTGGTTCCATGATTATGAGCAATGCCACTTACAATGAAGAAAATAAAAGGGTCCATAAATGAAGCTATACTGGAATGAACTATTTCTACAATGCACAAGTAATGCTGTCTCTTAAAATGCATGTGACGCTTATCAAACTCTTTTAATTTCTCCATCTTGATGTCTCTCTTCTTCCTTCTGTAGTATAAGCTGGATTATCGCAAGGTCATCGACTACACACTGGATGAAGACAAGTGTACTACTGTGCCTCCAGCAGTGAGATCCTACTGAATCACCAACTACCATTGCTATTGTCTTGTTGGTAACAAGATATCTGGTGTTTCGACCTGCGTTGAGACAATAATTTCATCAAATAGCCCGAAAGTACTATTGTAAGTCATCATCTCATTGCAGAAAATATGATGGGTGTCAAAAATAAGGAGTTTTTTTTCAACGAAAAGCCACGTTGGTTATCAAGGCATTTCTTGATAAGAGTCTTTACTTAGAATTTCAACAAAGTATCTGATAATTCCATGATCTTTTAGCTAATATAATATTTATGTCATGTTTTGTGACATGCAGATGTGTAAAATAATGGTAGATTATGTGAGATTCTTATTTTCTGTACATGTGCATTTTGTCCAATAAAAATGTTTGTTCAACTTCATGACTGACCTTTTTTACTTGAGATCGAGAATCAAGAAGGTGATTATTTGTGAGACCATCTCTGTACAGTCCATTGAAAGTCTGCACGAATTTCTGCATGTTTGTGTGTAGGATCTCTAACCAATCTCACTTTGATAATAGTTTACTCTGTCAATAGTCAATACTAAATTATGTAAAAATATATGTCTTTTATTATTATACATTTTACAGTATCTCGCTTATGATTGGTCGAGAGCCCTCAGCCAATCTCTGATATCGTTTGAACTCGACATGTTAAATGTATTATCTGTAGGTTTTACCTACAGATAATACATTTATCATGTCGAGTTCAAAGGTTACTATGTAAATGGAAATACGTTTGCTATTTTTTTCGAAAGCAGAATTAAATCTTTATTCTTAGTTTACAAAATGTATAATAAAACTTTTATTGAATTCAGTTTTCGCATGATATCGTAAATATCAAGACCTCGGCCGTTTTATCCGCCTCAGCCTATGGCTTCGGCAGATAACACGACCTTGGTCTTGATAATTTACGATATCATGCTCAACCTCATCCAATAATAAATCGTTTAATATCTTACTTTTTAAATGATAAGCACAGCTTTTTTTACATTGTGGAAGTAGTGCACAAGTCACAACTATAGAAACTTTATAACTATTTCTAATATAATCTAAATAATATATCTAGAATATATGTACATATGCGCATATTCGGCAATGGGACGTATACACGTATGGAAAAATTGAACCAATTCGCCAGTTTCCAGACTAGAGCGCTTAAGCTGAGATAAGCAGTATAAACGTTTCCTGACTTTCTTAGTAATTTCGCTTATATGGTAGTTCCATTTAAGATCATTTGAAATGTGGAGGCCTAGGATTTTAGCATTGGAAACTATCAATTTGCTTATCATTAATGACAACAGGGTCAAAAGAAGTGTTCTTTGTACTAAAACTAATACGCAGTTCCTTGCATTTTGACTCATTGAGCTGGAACTAGTTCATGTTAGTGCAACGAGCCAAAACGTCAACAGCGGTCTGGATATTGCTGACTTCGTTCTTTAGGATCGTTTCCGAGATAGTCGTGTCATCAACATACTTCCATAGCTTAGTATCAGGAATGTCGAGGTCATTGATCATGATGATAAACAGTTGTGGGCCTAGTTTAGTACCCTGGGGCACCCGTGCCGGTATCATACCCCATTCCGAGAAACAATCTTGGCCCAGTTTTACACGCTGCTTGCGACAGGTGAGAAAGTCTATTATCCAGGAGACAACCTCTCCTGGAAAAGCAAACGAACGAAGCTCCTGAACCAAGATGTGATGATCAAAAATACTTGAGGTAGTAACAAAACTCTATCTCTTTTTTTTCCTATAAAGTGCACATAACCTTTTTTTCAATGCCTTCAATACTGATTCTACATAAACCTTCATATCTTAAAGACGCTTCACTCAAATCAAGAAATATTTTACCATTCAACTTTTTACTTAATGTAGAATTAGTATTGATGGCATTGGAAAAAAGGTTACTAACTGCTATCAACTCTACTATGTATATGATACCTTATTAAGCAAAGTACATTCCACCCTTTACTTTCTGGTCAACATTGATGGCTTCACAAAATTCTTTCATGATTTCTTCCTCGGATTTGCGGTTGCCATGTCTTGCTCTAAAAAGAAAAAGAACATTGTTTGAAGGGGAAAATGAAAAGCAAAAACTTGCCTACTAATATATAACAGGGCTTAAAATAACGGCCAGTCAACGGTCAATGTCTGGTCAAATTTGGTACTTGACTGGTCAAATACGGTTTTGAACAGAGATGTTGACTGTTTATATTTGAAGAAAAAGAAAAAAAAATCATACGCAGGACATCTTGACCGGGGTATGACTGGCCGTTATTTTGAGCCCTGGATAATATACACTAGAAGTGCACAGCCTGTGCATACATGATGCAAATGGTAGGTCAGTTTTAATATACTCACCCCACCAGTCCATTCAGATGGTGCCGTGCCCTGAAGGCTACCAGGTGTGCATAGTAAGCAGGGGACGGCATAGATACACTACGGGTGCATCGTGCATATGTATGACACAAGTGATAGGTCAGTTTCTGAAGACCATCAGCAGTGAATCCATTGTCATCGTATAGGACATGGTAATGGGTGGGGCGGCTTGTTCCCTAAAAAATATGATGAAATAAGACCAATATTGAAAGTTGAAGGCAAGGATGATAAAGACAAGGGGAAAAACTCAATCTCATTTTTATCAAATCTTGAAACAACCTCAAGTCATGACATAGCCTGAGCCTCCCCCTCCCCTCCCCTCCCCTCTGAGAGCCTGATACTCAGGCTAGTCATGGCACGATTAAATCACACATCCAATTAATTTGAATTTATTATTTTGGCTTTTCTGAAGGGAGAAAAACCACTGAAAACCTTCAAAACAAGAGGGAGAACCAATAAACTCTGCTCACATGTGATGACAAGTTCATGATCAGGAATCAAACCTGAGAACCCAGAGATGAGAGCACTACTGCTAACCCACCCTTGATTATATATCCCAAATGGGAGTATATGAAGGGATCTGAGAAGCAGATGGTAGGGTAGATAGATGGACAAACTAGTTAGCTAGTTTTCTTGGATCTTTCTTGGTGTTGCAGGGCATCGAGGCATGAACACAATAAGACAATAGCAAGAACAACAAAGAACTAATAACGAAACAATACCCTGCAATAAAAAGAACTCTAACTCTGAATACAATACTTCCTGCAACACCAAGAAAGACCTGTTTTCTTGTATATATCTACCTGAATGCCCTGGTGACTACAGAGGTAGAAGTCAAACTCAAAGGGATGTGTGATACCCCTATCAACAGTGGTTCCAGCAGGGATATTTCCAGCCCTTCCTGACTGGTCATTCCTGTCGGCACAAAACAACCTGGTATGATGTCTCTTTTGGACCACCATAAAGGTAATAGGTGGTTGGTATTCGCCGTCTTTCTGGATGTTAAGGCACGCCTGTTGAACAGCCTTCACCTCGTTTACAAGGACTTGATCAAACTGTCCCTCGCTTACTCCATCCCGGTAAAAAATAATTCTTTTTGGTTTGGTCTTGGTTTGTTTATAGAACTCCACCAGCAATTCTTTAACCATGGCAGCCATATCAAGGATGATTTCTTGTGCTGATTTATCTTTTATGTGAGTCTGCGCTCTCACTCGGGCAGCGTATCTGCTGGCATGACTATCCATACTAGCAACAACAGCAGCAATAGAGGGAATTTCATTCTCACCGGGAGAGGGGTGAGTCACATCGGCTCCAAATACAATAACATCTTTAAACAGTTCAGGCATCATGTGAGGATCAACAATGTGGTTGATTCCTCCTAATTTAGCGTTTATTTTCATGGCAATGTTGGAGCAGACTTGGGGTTTTGCACCCATGAACTGTTTAGTCTGTACACATTGTGTGGGGATGCCGAGAACAGTGTCTCCTACTCGTTTAACTTCCTTGTAGATGTCCTTGTTGCCTTGAATTGGGAGAACAACCAGAATAAGCTGCAAATCTTGATTTTTGACAACAAGATCTGTTAACAGCCTTTCAATCTGGAAGTAACAACATAAAAATAAAATGTCTTATTTCCCAAGAATTCATTGCTAGAAGAATTCACAAATCTCCCCCCCACTTCCTCCCTGCTCCACTCGCTGACTAGAAAAATGAAAAATATTGTCTGTGTCTTGTGTGTGAAACACTTAACAGCCAGTGGCTAACAGGCATATGGCCATGTGGCTCCCGTTGCTTGATTAGATAGGGCTGACTGTGGACTGCATGCAAGCATCCTCTGTATAAAGAGAACCCTTCCCTTTTGAGCTATTTATTTTTAAAAAGAAGGTTGACCATAATTCAAGACAATCATCAAATTAACCCCCCCCCCTCCCCAACCAACACACACACACACACCCCATCCCAATTTTCCAGATCCATCCCAGGCCAGGACACTGTTTTGCTAATTTGGCCAAGTGAGGCTCCCCCAAGCCCAACCCCCTGGGGATATTGGACTAGCTACTAATCCTTTCTCAGCCAAATCAATCAAAGCAAACACTAAACAGTGACCAAGGGAGATACAGGGACTGCTACTAGAGTGTACATATACTTTCAAGGGAAGGGACTTACATTATCAGTATTTCTGGCATACTGCAACCTACATGGCTCACGATTCATTCTCATCCCTTCACTCTGACAGACACTATTCATCGTACTGGCAAACTTGCGTGTGACATTCTCATCACATTTTCTTGGGTGCTCGAAACAAACCATCGCCCATACTCGAACATCGGCTCCACGAAAGAATTTTTTCCCTCTCATATCCCATACTCCATCTCGAGGGACAACTGTGCCACTGTCTCCTAGTTTAACAGCTGGGGCACTTAGAACTCTACCGTCAACATCTACCATTGATTTGTTGATGGACATACCAAACTCGTTAGCTAAATAACTGCGGCTCTTATTTTCCAATTCCCCAGCCTAAAATGAAAGTAGGGAAAGAATAGATGACTTAATGAAATGAAGAATAAATGAATGGGTGAAAGATGAAAGAGAGGGAGAAAAGAAGAAAGGAAGGATGGATGGAAGGAAGGAAGGACTGAAGGGAGAGAGGACAGGGTCGTCTACGTGTACAGACAGGCTCGTAAATGTCATCCTTCCTGAAGTACAGTAAAGTCATTAGTTTTCATATTCATATTCAGTTAATGTTTTCTTTAATCTTAGATGTATCTAGATAAGGGACTCAAATTTAATTAGCTCTTTGAGTGCACACACGTGTGTGTGTGGAGGGAGGGAGGGAGAGAGGGAAGGAGGGAGGGAGGGAGGGAGGGAAGGAGGGAGGGAAGGAGGGAGGGTGGATAATCTCCCGCATCCAAGGTCCTCAAGCCCTAATAATAAGCCTGATTCTAAGGTTCTTCATGCCAATACTAACCCACTCAGATATCTTCTTTTGTCTTTCAGGGGCTGGTCTTGCTGTCTTCTTGATCATTTCCGCAGTCTGTTTGTCTGTTAATTTCCTTTTGGCACAAGCAACCATAGAGCACACTTCCATGGGGAGTGAGTTGTTCTTCTGCCCGACAATGAGACAAGGCAAATGTGGATACCTGTTGAAAGAAAAACAGGCTCCTATTTAGGGCAGATGTTTTTAATTAAACACATACACTATGTGATGTCACCATGCCCACTCACACAGTCTCCTTTTCAATGAAATACTCAAAGTCCTCATCACAGTAAAGAAGATTTTAGTGAACGTCAATCAAGCCTAGGTTCACACTAGCATTGTAATCATTTTTGCAATCATAAGCAGCATTACAGCCCGTTTCATATTTCTGCAACCTACCCAACTCCAGGCATCTGGTATTTTGCTTTCTGTCAATCAAACTTACAGTTGGCCGAGCTCATTCTGATCAAGCAATAAGCCAAATTCCTGTGACTAGACAGCCATTTTCGCATGGGAATTTCTTTATCACTCATGATTGGAATGAACTTAGTCTGGTGCAGTATGCATATGATTGATAACAGCCAAAACACCAGATGTCTGGAGTCTGTTACGTTACAGAAACATGAAAAAGGCTTATGATGTTTTTTGTGCTAGGAATAAATAAAGATGTGAATATTTCTTTGTCATTGTTAATTGAATATTTGTTTGAAAAAGGCTGTAAAACCCACTAATTTTTTTCTAACATTCTACTACCAAATTCCCTGAAGTGTTGGTAGCATTAAAAAATGATTCATTGTGTTTTTATTACAATTGTCATGATAGAAAAGTCATTTCGGTTAACTCACATGATCATGTTCATAGATCCAAATGGCAACCTGACATTCAAACTCTTGTTTAAAAAAAGGATTCGAAAGAATTCGAATGTCCATTTGAGTTAACCAAAATGACTTTTCGATCGATCGAAATAAAAACCCAACAGGTCGGGTTTTTTGGGCTGCCGACACTTCAGGAAATTTGGTTGAAAGCAAAAAACACTCCACTCAAATGTTGAGTATTTTTGGTCTGCTAGCTGCAGTTTTATCACTCACTTTAGTTGTATTCCATATTTCTCTTTGAAATACTGTTCCACAGTAACCTGTCTGGGTTTGGATGCTCCTTCATCTTGCAGATCAAAATGTTGAGTGTTGGCAGATTTGCCCAGATTTGTTACCAGATATTTCCTCTTCATGCCAGGAATGTGACCAGTTTCTATTTTCAAACCTGTAAGAATGAAATATTTGTCATTCTATTAACAAAATAATATAATTGTGATTTGGCATAAATGTGTGTGAAGTCAATTTGTACCAAAAAGGCTTCAACACATTCAGCCTGCAGACATTTTGAGAAACTACATGATTGTGGCATCTTTTCCAGCTGCTGCAATAAAACTAGTAAGCATTAAGGAAAGCTGCCCACACCTTGTAGAATTTTGACCAGTGGTACAAAAAATTGGCTGAGCATAATACCAGATGTCATTGTCAGAAAAATTAGAGGTCGTGTTCACTTGTTAGGCACAATGTTGCACGTCAAGTAGATTTTAATTATGTTTAGCACATGGTCCAGTTCCATGGCTTAGGGAATCAAGGGTAACATAGTAGCACTTGCACTTGCCTCACCTCTGGGGTTTCGGGTTTGATTCAGGGATCCAGATCACATGACTTTGATCAAGCCCAGAGATTGTTTCAGGGTTTGATTAAATGTTAAGATTTCAGCATTTCAAACTTTTCACCCTAGCCTTGGATCCAGGATAAGGGTGATGTGTGTTTTATCAGTAGTAATGTCTAGTTTTGTTACTTACCCTTGATGGCAGTAAGAAACTCCCTTCTCATTGGTGGTGACATTTGCCATGACTTGTCTCTCAGATTTGATTCACTGAAGTCCCTGAAGTTGGGTGCCAATATTTCCCAGAGAAATTCAATCACTGGCTGGTGTTTCTGAAATCCTTTCGAAGACACTAATCAAGAATAAAAAAATGTTTTCTATGTCAGAAATTACAAAACTTTTTAGCTACACGAATAATTTTTGCTGAAATTTTCTGAGCACATATTGGGAATCACCATCCTCATCTCAACACTTCAAATGTGGAGCACCGAGCGTAATCCATGCAATGACCATGAGCTTTGAAGTCATACAGAAGCTTTTAGCCTTCAAAATCTCTGCACACCACATCATTCTCCAGAGTTTACACAACAGATATCATTTTGTATGCCCCTCTGTTTTGATTTGGTTGGGGGAAAGTCTATAATATTATGCCATAAATCAAGATTTGAGGATGTTCTGCAGCCAAAAAGACATTAAATTCTGATTCAATAAGTGAGTGAGCCATGCCCTGAGATTACTGGTAACTCAATGTATCAATAAAAAATAGAAGGTTTTTTCATTTATATCTTACATCCTAGGCTCAATTAATGATTTTATTATTTGAATATTGAGTTGATTATTCACTCTGAGTTTTCATTAAGAAATCCAAACTCCAAACTTCACATTCATTACACAACTAAAATTCTAAGGGATGGCCTTTCTAGGGAGTTTTTCTACCTTGGCATGGCAATAGTTGAAGAATCAAATCAAAACTCAAGTAGATAATTCATCAAGTTTGGAGTCAATATTCGAATAATAAATTCATTAATGGATTCTAGGGGGTACGCTTGAGCCGTTTTGACCATAAGAAAGTGTTTGCTCACCATCAATATTAACAAGCATTGTCTTCCACTGTGAAGGTCGGATACTTTGATAAAATCCAGTCCACATCTCACATCCACCCCCCAAATCTGACCGACCATCAGGAGGAGGGAAGAAGCTTCTTCCGACAGGAGTAAAGCATAATGAAGGGGTTTGTCTCAATATGACATCTAGAGGTTGGACCACCTCCTGGGGCAACTTGCGGTTTAGTGTGCCTTCAAGAAACTCTTTTAGATCTTTTACACAAACTTGAGCTGCATACTTGATGGTTAGCTGAACATTAGAGTAAATAGGAGTATTAAAAATATTAATGTGTTCTTACCATCTTAAATCAGATGGTTAGATCCGATGCATACATGTATGGACAGGTGGGTGGGTAGATGGATGGGTGGATCAGTGTAGATAGATTGATGGGTGGGTAGATGGATGGGTGGATCAGTGTAGATAGATGGATGGCTGGGTAGATGGATGGGTGGATCAGTGTAGATAGATGGATGGCTGGGTAGATGGATGGGTGGATCAGTGTAGATAGATTGATGGGTGGGTAGATAGATGGGTGGATCAGTGTAGATAGATTGATGGCTGGTTAGATGGATGGGTGGATCAGTGTAGATAGATTGATGGGTGGTTAGATGGATGGTTGGATCAGTGTAGATAGATTGATGGGTGGGTAGATGGATGGGTGGATCAGTGTAGATAGATTGATGGGTGGGTAGATGGATGGGTGGATCAGTGTAGATAGATTGATGGCTGGGTAGATGGATGGGTGGATCAGTGTAGATAGATTGATGGGTGGGTAGATGGATGGGTGGATCAGTGTAGATAGATTGATGGGTGGGTAGATGGATGGGTGGATCAGTGTAGATAGATTGATGGGTGGGTAGATGGATGGGTGGATCAGTGTAGATAGATTGATGGGTGGGTAGATGGATGGGTGGATCAGTGTAGATAGATTGATGGCTGGGTAGATGGATGGGTGGATCAGTGTAGATAGATTGATGGCTGGGTAGATGGATGGGTGGCTGGCTGGGTTTTTCATTTTTTATTCTTTCATTGATTGATTAATTAATTAATTTATTTATTCATTGGTCCATTAATCCATCCATTCATCCACTCATCCATCCAATCATCCATTCATTAACCATCCCAATTCAGCTCACATAAAATAAATTACCTTAAATTTCCTGTCTTTACCACCATCTATTCCTGGTAGTACAATTTCAAACTCTTGCTGCAAAAATCATTTAATATCAATTTTTAATTTTCAGAAATATCCTAATTTATCGTAATTAAGGATGCTTGGTACTTGTACATGGGATTTTACTATCTAGACTTTCACGAAGTCCTTCATCTCATATTAGTTCATCCACGCTGAATAAAGCACAGGCAGCCCAACAAGGATCACACTTGCTGGACGAAGGACTTTTCCAACTTAAATGTTTCCCACCAATTTCAGCAACCCAAGAATGGGTTGCTGAATTATACTCAAGGTCTTTGTCAATGTACCGAAATTTAGCATGTGCTACAGAAATACACACCATTATCAATTGGCATGAAATAAAAATAAAAACCTGCTAAAGGAATTAGTCAACCTCTCATTGCTTCTTTTTTTTCTCACATTTGCTTGTGACTCTGTGAGCTTAGAGAGGTCATCTTGGAGCAAGTCTACCTTGTAATGAAAAGGTATGGATATTCTATGACCCAACAACTGGCTGGTCAACAACAACTTTTTACTAGAGCTCAGACTACCAACACCTTGGAAATTCTGCTCCTAGATATAAAATGACTATTTTATTGAGCTACACAAAATGGAGTACAACTTACACCCTTGTCACCATCCACAGTTGGAAGTCTCTTCCTACTGTAAAGGTTCTTCCTTCCATCAAATGCTGGTTTATGGCCTTCGAATACTGATTTGAGATACTTATCAACAGCTTTTTTGACGACATCTCGGCATTCTCCAATAGGTGTTTTATCAGGTTTGATGTCAATATCATAGTGAAATATATAGTCAATGTTATACAAATCCAATCTGTATGAGTTAGCTTTTAGTTTGATATGTCTTCCTTCTCTTCCAAAGTCTGGCCGAGGTGGAAGAAGTGCCACTTGTTGATGTTGACGAGATCGATCTAATAAATAATAAATGAAAAAGTTATGAAGATCAGTGAACAAATAATAGTAAATATGATTTTGAAGTTCAATACTTTCGCTCCCACCTCTGGAGGAAGATGGAGGGGGGGGGGGGGGGGGGAGGTCTAAGAAGGGGGCATATTGTTTTGGCAGAAAATATCTACATGTCCCCCAATGGAGAGAAATTGAATTTCTGAGGGGTGGGGATGGTCTGGGGAGGGTATATTAGAATAGTTCCAGAAAATATCCATACCTCCGTAACAGAGGGACATTAGAATTTAAGAAAATACTTAAGATAGTACGCGCACTCTCATTGGTCGAGAGCTGTGTTTTCATCACGCTATGAAGGCACGGAAATGACGTAACAAGCATTTTTTAAGTATTTTTTAAAAGAAATAAAACATGAAGTCGAGGGTTTTCACTGATCTGCTCTTGAATTCTCCCAAACGCGTAGCCTCGGTTTTCACCAGGCTATGAAGGCACGGAGAAAATGTTTTATTTCTTAAATCCAAGGGATTTTTTTTTTTTTTTTTTTTTTTTAACAGCTTTATTGGGAACTAATATAACAATGTGTTAAATAAAATAACTAGTAGTTACCCTAAAAGGAGAGTCACGAACGGGACACGAGACCCATGCGAGGTGACCACCTCATGAAATTTTGAAATAATTAAACGTAAAAATATATGCAAAAATATAACATTGTACGTAAATATAAAAAATAAGAATGGAAAAATAAGTTCATTAAGATAAAACTAGTGTACTTTATGGGGTTAACCTCTATGACAGGGACATTCTCGAAATGCAGACCAGGTACAAGACCTGTCAATATCAAAAACAGAATCAAGTAAATTAAAATAGCGTACTAAAACGTGATTTTTGAAGGTAGCAATACTAGAAAAACATGTGGAAGGAGAAGATTTACAAATGGGATTCCAAAGTTTAACAATGCGATTAAAATATGAGGCCTGAAAAGTATTAGAGTTACAGAAAGGAACCTTGAGCATTAAGCTAGGATTACTACAGTTACGTATATTACTATGCGTACTAAAGGCGACAAAGTCACGAATGTTAAAGTCAATGTGTCCATAAAGAGCTTTATAGTAGAATATTAAGTCTTTGACTTCCCTGTCGTAGCACAAGGGAAGCAGATGGAGAAGTTGCATGCGTTCTTTATAGGTGGTGTCACCTAATCTTGTCCTAAGAATCCATCTAGTTGCCCGCCTTTGGACGCGCTCGATTTTAGCCTTCAGCGCGACCTGGTGCGGCGACCAAACCATCGTAGCGTAGCAAAGCTGGGACTTGACCAAGGACAAATACAGGGTTCTGCGAACTTTGATGTCCGTTAAAATGGGACATGTTCTCTTCAGCAATCCTAACATCTTGTTGGCTTTGGCGATGATGGTGTGAATATGTGAGTCCCAGGAAAGATTACCTTTGACAATAATGCCGAGGTCTTTTTCTTCTTTGACACGGAGGAGCTTGGATGAGTTAAGATGATAATTATGATTGACTGGATTTTTCTTGCGTGTAATTGACAAAACCTTGCACTTGGTAGCGTTGAACCTTATATTGTTATCGCGGCTCCAGATTGCCAAGCTGGATAGGGTTTGTTGAAGATTTTCAGAGTCCTCAACAGATGTAATGTTCTTGTATAACTTAGTATCATCAGCATATAAAGCAGCGATTATACCATTCGAGACAGCTTCTGGAAGGTCATTTATGAAAAGGATGAAAAGAACTGGACCAAGTAAGCTCCCTTGAGGAACTCCAGAGGTGACAGGAACCCAGTCAGAGGCTACACCATCAACAACTACTCTCTGTTTGCGTCCAGTAAGATAATCTCCAAACCAGTTGAAGAGGTGCCCAGATATTCCAAACGATTTGAGCTTGTCTAGGAGAATTCCATGGTCCACGGAATCAAAGGCTTTAGCGAAGTCAAGGTATAGGATGTCAGTCTGAGTGTTCTTGTCAAGGTATCGTCCGATAGAGTGGAGAACTTGGAGAAGGATCTGAGAAGGGTTATATTGTGTTGTTCCAGAAAATATCCATACCTCCGCTAATGGAGAGGGATTTCAACTTTTAAGGGGTGAGGAGGGTCTGAGTAGGGTAGAGAATGTGATTCCAGGAAATATTTTTGTCTCCAATCAGCTAATGAGAGGATTGAATTGGTGTCAGGGGTGGGAGTAGACTCCTATACTCTATTTGATAATCAAGAGGAAATTGAAATTATATTTCTTACCATCAGTCATTGAACTACCCACAGCTACTTTTGGTTGAGTTCTTTGATTCTTTCTTGCTTTGCTCTGAGCCTGTGTCTGTCCCTGTGGTGGTTGTGCCTGTCCCTGCGGCGACTGTGGCTGCCTCTGTGGTGGTAAACTCTGCTTCTGTTCTAATACAGTCCTTTGTTCTTGGGGTGCGCCATGCCTGATTTGGGGTTGTGCGCATTGATCTTTAGATGGGGTTGCGACAGATAGCCCTGACATAGCCTCATTAAGCTGTTTTGATTGCCTATCATGATCAGACGCAGCATATTGCTCTGCTTGTGGCACATTTTGGGGTGTTTCAGGAGGTGGTAGTCCAGTAGTATGCACTGATGGAACTGGAGTAGCTTCAGGCTTTGTGCCTGGTGCCTTTGGTTCTTGAGTGCTTGATCCGCTTGCTGTAAGATTAGAATGAAATAAATTAAGGTTAATCAAGTTTTTGAGAGCACATGTGTGTACAGAGGGAACCCAAACTAGACTTAAATGTTTCAACTTCTCTTATGGATTCACTTTGGAGTCCATTCAGTGCTAGAAACCATAGCTATAAGTCCTAGTTTTTATCTTTTTAGCCATTTACCTTGCGAGGCTGCTTTCTGTCCAACTTCCTGATGTCCTTCACTGGTCTGTCCTCGTCCTCTCCCTCTCCCTCGACCTTTTCCTTTCTTCTTGGGCATTTTCACGCTCTAAACTAAGCTCCAAACTCGTCTTTCTTGCAATAGAATAAACCAAAACCTTAAGAAGTAACTTCTGAAGGCATTTTTTTCGAGGATTAACTTTAAATTATCCAGCTGTTTTGACAAATTTTGCTGCGTTTTCAATTTTCTTGGAACTCGAAATGAAAATTATTCGTAAAACACTCGTTCGATAGCCTAGCTTGATAAAATTCCTGTAAACCATTAATGATTACATCTTTTGCTGAATTGGGCAGTGGTTTACTCCAATGGTATGTTTTAGCAATGTTTGGGCAAGCATAAGCTAGTTTTTATCTTCCTTTTACTACGAAAACAAAAATACATTCTCTTCTCTCTCTTTGTGGGAAGTAGACTCTTCCACAGTCCCGACCCCCGCTCTATGTGGGAAGTTGAAGCTCGGGAGGCCTGGGTACTAGTGAATCTATGATGTCATTTTGAATTTATAAGACGTTTTTGCTATAACGAACATGTTCGAAATCTCGTGCTGTTGGAACAAAAGTTTTACGAATTCTTTCGTAATTTCAACTTTTTTAGAAATAAGAGTAGTATTGATAACGATGATTAGACTATTATAAATTTGGCATTGCTCGTGTGAAACACTGATTCAGTCTAATACTACTATTCGATAAACAATAAGATCAATCAGTGAAAGAAAGTGGCAATTGAGGTTTTTACCAAAAATAGGTTATTGATATTCTAAATTCAGCTATTTTCTAAATTTCAAGTTTTGTTTTACTTTTTGAAATTCACATTTTCTTGCCTTTTTTCATTTTTTTACTCAATTTAATAACTTGAAATTTCCCAGGCATTTTTTCTCAAAGCTCGTCAAAAAGGTGCTATTTCCATCTTTTATAAATGATTTTAAATATTGAAAATTCATACCCTTTTTACAATTTTTCTTCCTTGAGCGATAGCATAACATTTCCCTGCATTTTTGCAACAGGACTTATAAAATGGTGCTATTTCCATGTTAACTTAGTATAGGAAATCGCATGGTTTCGAGTGCACTTTGGAATAAATTTGCACGAGCGGGTTTTCAAAGAGCTCAAAATTGCACGAGCCCGATAGGGCGAGTGCTATTTGAGCTTTTTGAAAACCCGCGAGTGCAAATTTATTCCAAAGTGCACGAGAAAACCATGCGATTTCTTGTTAATAATATAGATGCAAAAATTTCGAACCAAAATTCCTTGTTTATTAATATTCATGCTCATAAAAATTCATAGTGTTGATCAAATGTGTGTTTTTCAAGAGCTCATTGAGCGCGCGCTCAATGACGTGGAAAGCTTCAGCAGCGCGCGCTCTTCAACTGAAACCGACAAAATATTTATTCAAAAACAAACAAAATCACCAACTTTTTAGCCGTTTTCACCGCTTAAACTTGTTCCTTCGCGATCAGAAAATGCATAGTCTTGATGCTTGATAATGTTATCAACAGCAGAATCAAAAAAAATTTGGTTTCAAGACCGTTTTCGGAAATTGTAATTTGCACCGGTGTTTCAGGTTTTTGCACTGGTGTTTCACGTTTTTGCACTGCTGTTTCAGGGAAACTGCACTGCTTTAAACCAATCAGAAGTGAGAAATTTTTGCATCTATATTATTAATTTCTTAATTGTTGGGAATTTAAGGCCTATTTTCATTTGATGAATTGAAATTGATATTGTTTTCATTGAGCTTGCGTGTTATTGTCCCTCAAATTCCCTGTGCCTCAAATTCCCGCCAAAACTTTATCAACTATTATTTGCTGCAAAATGTAATAATGCCGCTTATTAGATTAGATACGTTCGTTCAAAATAAATTCCACAGTGATTAGATACAATGCTTGTTGTCTCATTTGCATCTCATTCACATACCCGCAATAACAGCTATTGAGATTCAATCTCTATCCTCGTAGCGGGGGGGGGGGGGGGGGGGGGGGGGGGGGGTTGGGGTTCGACTGAGGCCAATTTCTTTTGTTAACTATTACTGTTTACTGTTTAGTGTTTAATTTTTTTTGTTAAGCAAAATACATCCCTCGAAGAATATCTGGATGTACTTGGACAGCTTTGGCTAAGATCTGAGGGGGCCTGGAATCATCTCCAGTGCTGTTGCTGGATCCACTCTCGTTGCTATGGAAACAAAAACCAAAATCGAATGACACAAACATGTATATCAATGATACTGATAAAAACCATCAGAGTATGTTAGATGGATGATGATGATGGATTTAGGATCTTATGATAGTGATGATGACGATATATGATGATGATATATGATGATGATGATGTTGATGTGTGGGGGTAATGATGATGATACATGATGGTGATGTTGATGTGTGGGGGTCATGATGATACATGATGATGATGGTGATGTTGATGTGTGGGGATGATGATGATAATGAAAATAAGATGGTAAAGTTAATTCATTATGAAGATGATAGTCAAGATGATACTGGTGAAATAAGTTGGTGGGGAGGTGGTGATGATTATCAAGACGATGATGATGCATACTGATCAGTTATATGATAGTGATGCAATGATGAGTTACATAATCATAATAATATCCCCATACCTTTCCTTATCCTGATCCATCATATGAAAACGAGCTCTGAAAGCAACCAAGTGAGCATAGTACGCAGGTGCAGGTATGGAGACAGACCGTGTACACCTGACATACGTATGGCACAGTTGATAGGTCAAGGCCTGCAACTCATCGGCAGTAAACCTGTTATCATCCCATAGCACGTGATAATGTGATGGACGGCTGGTTCCCTGGCAGAAACAATTAGGAATAACCATACATTAATAATAATAATAATAATAATAATAATAATAATAATAATAATAATAATATTAATAATAATAATAATAATATTTATAATAATAATAATAATAATAATAATAATAATAATAATAAACAGTTCTAAGGCACAACAACTGGGTCTCAGTGCCCTTACAATCACGAAACAATAAGGATAATAAAAATCCTCAATAATAAAAAATGAAAAATAAATAAAAAAAAAGGAACTGTTATACAGTATTATGAAACTGGAATCCCTTGGCATTGCAAAACAGGTTTCATAGGGGTGTTACACAGAAAAATGAACTTCTTCATACTCATCAGTTTGACTGATACAGAAAAAAACACTATTTCTTTCATTTCTTTCATTAATTCTTTCATTAATTCTTTCATTCAGTTCATTTGCAATATTTATTACTGCACTTTATTGCTATGCACCACACACCCATTGCTAGGGGTGATTCAATGGTCCAAACGAAGTCTCTCCTCTCCCTACCCCTTCTAACTGCACAGGTTTTTAATGGGTAAATAATTTATGAGATTAAAATTATCAATATACCAGGTTAACCTACTGCTTCAATGACTAAAATAGGACCCATTGGAATATACTAGTTAACATAGGAAACCTATTACTGTACAAGAAATAGCAGGAATGGTACCTGAATCCCTGCATGACTGCAAAGGAAGAAGTCAAACTCGGTAGGGTGTGTGATACCATGATCCACTGTAGTACCAGGAGGAATGTTCCCACTCTTTCCACACTGTATCAACAATAGTCCAGTAAAAATGATTAATAATAGCTACATAAACAGAGGGATAGAGAGTATGCCACACATCCTGTGTTATAGGAGTAGGGATGGTTTGTGGCCCCTCGCTATCGTCCTGGTTACATCTCCTATCCCCTCTCCTCTCTTCTTAGATCATGTGGTGGAGAATAGAAGGGAAGGGAGGGGAAAAGAAAAAAACAGTTTTGCAATTATATTTTACGACATTTTTTTCTCTTTTACCTTTCCTTCTCTCCCCTGTCTCGTTCTTCTTCACTTCCCTTCTCTTCTTTTTTTTTTTTTGTGTTTTCACACAAAAATGTCTCTTTACTAACCTTATCTCTGTCATCTTGACAGAAGAGTCGAGTATGATGTCGTTTTTGCACGACTATGAACGATATTCCCGGTTGATATCCAACCTCTAACTTGATGCAGGCTTCTCGAATTGCCTTCAGCTCATGAACCAGAACCTAGAAAGGAGGAATAGCACAGTTTTGTTGACAGATTAGATTGTTTGCATAAAAAACACCTTGAAACGCTGTATCCATTAACACCGTATTTTTTCGTTTTTCGTCTTTTCAGGAGTAGGCGTAGCTCAGTTGGTTAGTGCGCGGCCTTCGGAGCTACGGGTCCATGGTTCAATCCTCAGGATCTCCACGTCTGTTTTGACTTCACTCTGTCATGTAGCTTTAGCTTTAAATACCCATAATAAGAAGTATTGATAGTTTGAGGGGATAAAGGGCGCACCTTCGAACGCTTTATACATGAGTCTCGGGAGAACTGGGCAACCACTTCACGCGGTTTACCTTTTTACCTCCACCTGCTCCGTGAATGGTTTGCGTATCGTGATTGTGTCGACATTCGGTGCCATGTCCGCGCAGCGCGTAACCGTGCCGTGTCTCTTGACTTTTTACACTCATATGAAATCTGCTCTATCAATCAACAATCGATTCTTTCGCAAACCGCGCCTTACCTGTCTAAACTGCCCTTCACTGACTCCATCGCGATAAAAGATGATTCTTTGAGGTTTATGTCTCGTCGATTGATAAAACTGTACAAGAAGCTCACGAACCATGGCTCCTAACTCCGCGATGATCTCCTGCAAAGAAAGATACACAAACATTAGAGAATGAAAACTACCCTGGGTTACAGTAGGTCCCTCTCACTCCAGTATTTCGCGGTCTTGGGTTCCACTCGGGAACTGGAACGAGAGGAGCTTTGCGCCCAGGGTTACTGTCTAAGAATATCTACGTAGAAAAAAGAGTGATGTATATTCGGTCAATGTATGCGCAACCTGCTGAACGTAAAGGCGCTGACACAAGGTGCAACATTGCGCGCAACATTGGAGACAATATTGCCGAAGTAGGATCGTTTTCTACTTTAGCAACCTGGCATGGCTTGCAACATCGACTGCCTGCAGCATTGCGCGCAATGTTGCATCGAGTGTCCGTAGCTTAAGGCCCTTCTTTCTACCTTCAGTCACACACTTGTCCCATCATATCCTTCCTAAGTTTCAATAAATACTGTACGGTGACCGTGCCGTTTGCCCCATATTTGGACCTTCAGTTCATATATTCATAAACTCCTTATTCATTGTCAAACGATTTAGCTATAAACCCGAAAACTCACTTCTCTCGCGTTATATGATTGGATCAGATTGGTTTTTCTCATTCATACGTATTGAATCTCCGAGCAAATCACTGTATCTCAGTGTCAAAAGATTTAGCAATAAAAACGGAATCAAAAACAGAAGCTCCTTTCTATCGCGTTATATGATTGGTTCAGTCCTGCGCCTTGATTTTCAATCGCAATCATACTAATTGAATCTCCGAGCAAATCACTGTATCTCGGTGTCAAAAGATTTAGCAATAAAAACGGAATCAAAAACTGAAGCTCCTTTCTATCGCGTTATATGATTGGTTCAGTCCTGCGCCTTGATTTTCAATCGCAATCATACTAATTGAATGTCCGAGCCAATCACTGTTAGACTGATCAACAGAAAAACACAAAAAGTGCGCCGTGTTACCTGTCTGTGTGTCTGTACACGAACTGAAGCGTAGTAACGAGAAGGATGAGCATCCATGCTGCCAACAACCTGAAACACATGCACATCTATATCAATCAGTACATGCTGTAAATTCCCCAAGAAGTAAAGTAAATGACAATAATTCCGCAATAAATATAGGCATCTTATTTCATAACGAAAGTGAAGCTTTGTCCATCACAACCTTACTGAATGAAGTCTCGGGGAGGTAAAATAGAAACTGGGATATGGCAATAGTTTTACTTGAACCGAAAAATAATGAAATTTCAACTCTGGAACTGTTAACATGGGATTTTCTCAATATTCATCAAATAGACTATAGGATTTATGCTGGGAAATGGTTCTTGGTACCCTATCCCAATTGGGGACTTTACTTATAGAGCGTTGTTTGTACCCAAGATAGACCGGAATACAGCTTGTTTTGGCTAGCTCTAAAGAGACTTAACCCTATTGGTTAAAAAACAGAATTGTGATCCAACAACTAGATCCCTCTTACTCACCGCGGCGATAGAAGGACGCTTTTCGTCTCCTGCGGCGGGATGTGTGACGTCAGCTCCTAAAAATATCACGGGCTCACGGAACACGGGAGGACTGGAAATAGAAAATGTCAATCAATGGAGGTCAGCGAAGTTGTCGCAGCGTCGCCGCATTCGTTACGAGAAGTAGATTCAAGTTCTACTTCTCGCAATAGTCTCCTTCACAGTTCCCTGGGGCATCTTGAAATGTAGCCGAGCCTTTGCATTAAAGTGAGACATGAGGTGACCTTGCAATGATAGAGACATGTGAATAATTGTCCAAGGTGTTAAAAAAGGTCTCTATCATTGCAAGGTCACCTCATGTCTCGCTTCGATGCAAAGGCACAGCTACCTTCCAAGATGGCGCATGGAATTGTGAATTCGATTGTTCGCGCGCTAGCATTTTTATGATATTGAACAAGGTCCCTCTATAAACCTTGTCGGGGTGATGATTGACTGTTGTACTATTCCAAAAACACCTACCGAATATCTGGTGATAATATGTTATTGATGCCACCCAACTTAGCATTGATCTTTAGACAGAGATTTGATATGGTCTGAGGTGAGATCTTGTTGACATTCTTGATCTGTATACACTGCGTCACCACTCCTAACAATGTGTCACCGATTCGTTTTACTTCAGCTACAAAACAGAAAAAAATATTATTAGTGCTTTTTAGGAATGGATGGATAATTTTGAACCAAGAGGTTTTGCTTTCGGCTTTGAAGCTATCCTCTTCCTTCATCCTTGGTCCTCTAATTCAAAAACTTGAGGATTTTCTTTTATAAAATAAAAGAGTTCTAACGCGTGCTTGATTAAGGCGCGTTAATACAAGCAACAAAATCGTGCAACTTGACTTTTCGCACAACATTGTTTCGTTGCAAGTTGTTGAGCGAATGCCGGTTGCTTGTATAACCACCCCTTGTTGCAGAAGTAGAAGGTCTTTCTACTTTCTGCAACAATGAAAATTTGTTGCGCGAGGGGTGGTAGCATTTGCTCTGCAACTTGCAACGCAACAATGTTGCGCCCCGACGAGTTGCACGATTTTGTTGCTTGTGTTAACGCGCCTTTTGAAAAGAGAAAGAGTTTGCAAGATCAAAGGAGATGATCAAAGGAGATTTCTTACCATAGACAGGAGTTTTTCCTGGTAAAATAATTACAACAAGCTGCATGTTGGAGTACGTCTGTTTTAGATGATTAAGTAGAGGCTCAACCTTGAAAACAATACGAAAATCACGATACGAAAATCACGATAAGAAAGCTTTGAGTAAAGTACGAATATATATATAACTGTCATAGTTTTACCAATTTTGATCATGGGACGAGTTCCGCGTGGGCCTGGGTGAGATCGGCCGAGCGGGAGACTGCAGAAGATTGTACAAGCTTCCGGCATGTTACGGACATGCGCAGTGCAGTATTCCGTGTAGCATACCAATCTTGTTCCCAGACCCTACTATTCCCCTGATCATCACTGAGAAACGATGTTCTTGGAGCTGACCAGAAGCACGGGCCCTCTGAGGGACGATACTTCCTTTCTACAAATGCAGAGTTCTAGCGCGCACCCTGGTTGTGATGTCACTCAAGAGAAAGGCAGGCCCTTGTGACACGTGAGAATGCGTGACACGGTTTGGCTGGACAATGTGTCACACTAACTTTATACTTACCTCTTCTTGATTGCGGGCAAATTTACAAAAACATGGTTGAGATCTAATAGGCATGCCTTGTTCTGCGCTGATTTTCATCAACATCGACGAGAATTTTCTCAGGGTTTCTTCGTTGCAACTCCTCTGGTTTGCGAAACAAACGATGGCCCAGGTCCTGATTTCAATACCGTGGAACAGTTGCTTTCCTTGCATGGACCAGACACCTTGAAGGGAAAAGAAGAATGAGACTGTTAGGCTTAGAAAATATTAGTCTGAAAAAGTTGCCGTGTTGCTTTCGTATCGCAGCGCTGTCCGGTAGAATGCTGTTACGAAGTTTTCTTATAAGACTAGGGCGTTGTTAGACTTTCGCAAAGTCCGCCGCCCACTGAGTATCTCTACTGGCGCTCTCTCGCTGCGCTCGCAAAGAGAGGTCGACTGGGGGCAAGTCTAGGGCGTTGTTAGACATAATGATAAAACAAAAAACTAATTACCAATGAAAAGACACGAAGAGAATACCAAGGTGAAAGAAAAAGTGAATGGCTGACTAATCTAGCAAAGAAGGGAATAAGCAAACAAGCAAGCAAACAAACAAGCAAACAAGCGAGCAAACAAACAAACAAGCTAGCAAACAAACA
This sequence comes from Anthopleura xanthogrammica, assembly GCA_964019055.1. Lineage (NCBI taxonomy): Eukaryota > Metazoa > Cnidaria > Anthozoa > Actiniaria > Actiniidae > Anthopleura > Anthopleura xanthogrammica. The sequence goes on along the minus strand of OZ025208.1, from coordinate 12,931,172 downwards.
AACAAACAAACAAACAAATAAACAAACAAACAAGCAATCAATCAAGCAACCAAGCATGCAAGCAAGCAAACAAGCTAGCGAACTCGAACACGTATAAAACTTACCGCCCCTCGGAGTTACGGCTTGACTGTCCTGAAGGAAAAATTAAAACAATCGTTTTTAAGAAATGTATATTATAAACCAAGGAACCATAGCGGCATGCATTTCAACAAACGAGGCTTGCTTTATACGGCAACTCAGCTAATTACCTTGCCGCCAAATAAAAGTTTTGGTGGAGGCAGAACACGACCTTTGAGCTCAACCATGCTGTCACCTATCGCTAGGCCGAAGTCTTTTACATACTCGTCCTCACCAAAATTGGCTTTTTTAACCTGCGAAAATTGAGATAAGTGAGAAGGCAATGTATAGAGAACCGACCAGGTGATGACCGACGCAGACCGTGATGTATAAGAGTATATACCACAAGAAACTATGGTATATAGTTGTACTTACAAGTCCATTGATTTCTTTCTCTCTGTCGGGTGCAGAGCGTGCCGTAGCTCTGATCATCTTGGATGTTTGGATGTCTGTGAGTTTCTTCACACAGCGCTGCCCTGCGACAAGGTTGCACACTTCTAGTGGTAGGTACGTATGTCTCTGTTCTTGGCCGACTTGTAAACACGGTAAATGAGGATATCTAGCGGAAAATCAGTAAAAATGTCTTTGTCACTGAATCTCTGATTTTTGGGAAAGTTTGACGTTCGTAAAGGCACGGAAATACGAGCAACAAAATCACGAATTTTTTTTGTTGGGAAGCTTTGCTGCAGAAGTAGAAGCGCTTCATTTCTATATTCTCTGCATTTTTTTTGCGCGTGGGGTGGGAATACGTCGTATTCGAGCAACATTCACTCTGCAACTTGCAACTCAACAATGTTGCGCGACAAGTTACACGATTTTGAAGCTCATAATTCCGCGCCTTAACAAGCTAGGTTCCTCTGTATAACTCACCTTAATGTCTTATGATGTTTTTCTTGGAAGTATTTAGCGACTGTGATAGGAGTAGTGTGCCCTGCCTCTGTTACGAGAGGGAACTGCAATGTCTGGGCAGGTTGCTTGGTAACGTTAATGACTCGGTATTTTCTTTTCATTGAGCCACAATGGTTGATTTCGACTTTCAATCCTTTACAAGAAAAACAAGCAAAAAAGTCGGATTTCAAAAATATTTTTTTGGATATATTTAATGAATAGACCATTTTCGAATTCGTACAAAACCACTGTTTCTTGATTACATACTATAAATATTAATGATAAATAAAACAAATAAAAAAATAACTAATGATGAATAAATATTCTTAATAAATAAAACTAGTGATATGATTTCCTTTTTCTCTCGATTTTCCTCAAGAGCGAACAGAAAAATGGGACCAGAAAAGAAATAAAGAAATATTCACCCTTGATTTCTTTGGTAAATCTAAGCCTTTCTGAATCGCTGAGTGGAACCCTTTTCTCAAGTTCGTTTTCTCCTTTCCGTAACACCTCGGCCATGAATTCAACAACAGGTTGACACTTGTAGAAAGCAGTAGCAGAAACTGGGAAAAAAACGATAACTTACAATTTAATAAGTAATGTTATTGGTTGAAGGCAAACAAAATCAAACCTACAAAAACCTTGTCTCTTCATTTCGTATGCTTCCTTTTTTCTTTCCCACCCTTCCTTCCCTCCTTTCTTCTTCCTCTCTTTTCTCTCTTCCTATTCTTCAATCATTTCTCCTTTCTTTCTCCCTCCTATTTTTTCTCCACCTCTTTCATCTTCCTTCACTTTCTTCCTAGCTTCCTTCCATCCCCTTTTCCCTTGCCCATCTCTTAAGACCATCAGCAGAATGAATGGCAAAGATGTTACTGTCATATGCCTACAAGACCTCCTTCAAAACATTTGAATTTTATAATGATACCCTGAAACAATCTCTGGGCTGATCAAAGTCAGGGCATGGCTAATAACCTGCAGATTACACTGGAACTTAGTTGGTAGGTTTTGTATGTGGAGGGAGGAAAACCAAAGAACCAAGAGAAAAAACCCTTGAATCAAGGGAGAGACTTAGCAAACCCTGCTCACATTTGATGTCAAGTCCAGGAATCAAACCCGAGTCCCTAGAGGTGAGATGTGAGTGCACTACTGCTGAGCTTGCACCCATGAAAAGAGCTCCTTCATTAACTACATACCATCAATATTGAGCATCATTTTCCATTGTGATGGCCTGACACTTTGATGAAAACCAAACCAAACCTCTCTACCACCCTCTAGGGGGAGAAAGTACAGGTCTGGGGGAGAAAAGAATGACCTCCCAACTGGAGTATATTTCATTGATGGCAGGTGCCGCAGCACAACATCTAAGGCCTGAATAGCTTCAAAAGGGATTTGATTGCTCATTCCTTGAAGTGCTTGTTCTAGAGCATACATGCTGACTTGTGAAGCCCACTTGATTACAACCTTTCACATCAAAAGAATTTAAATTATCAATCTGTAGTTAAAACTGCAATTTCTGGCCCCAGCAGATCCAGAATTTGTTTTTATGAAGGGGCCATTTATGATCAGGACAAACTGATAAGTCAGCAAATCAAGGAATTCTCCATTCCAGTCATTTCTCTTGGATAACCTCATGCAGCATTTACATTATGAAGGACTAAACAAGCAGGGGCAGATCTAGGGGTGATTCTGGGGGTTCGTCCGAATCCCCTTAACCACAATCAAACCCTTTATATAAGGATGACAAAGCCCCCTAATCATAAAATACTTATTGTAAAATAAATTCTTTTTGTTTTTGATTTGGCAGGGAGGGGCAAACTCCCCTCCTTTTTTGGTTCAGCGGTTTGGCTGTCAAACCCCAGACAAGAGAAGACATTTTTTCAGTCAAGGTATATATGATACAAAAACTTTTTTTTTGTAAATACCTTGAATTTTTTGTCCTTGTTGTTTTCTGATGCTAAAATCACTTCAAATTCAGTCTAAAATCAAGAGAAATCAAGAAAAAAAAATTAAGAAAAGGCCTTGGCTGTAACCCATTTCAGACTATGGGTAATATTATTTATTCTCTAGAGTATCATTTCTTTGTGTAAGGTTGTCCATGAGGAAACACATGAATATGGATACAACTCAAACAAAGAATCTTATTCTCAAGAAAATAATTTACACATGTTCTGAAATGAGAAAACATTAATCCCATTTAAGGTAAAGAAGTTTGCACCCATACAACAGAATACTGAATTTTCTGAAATAGATCTATAGATAAAAATATTTATCGAAGTAACGATATTTGTCGAAGAAACAATATTTGTATTATGATCATCCGGGTGGATGTAGTCCTGAGAAGGACTGTTTGATGTGACTGACGTTTCGACAACCTGAGCGGAAGTCACCTTCAAAGTCAAGTGAAGGATAAAGTCAGATAGGTCATATTTATACTGCCACAATACACAATAGCACAATTAATAGATAAATAAATAGATAGATAAAAATAAGTGAAAATACATATAAACAAGTTCAATTGAAGTTATACTCACAGGTTTTTTATCAATGGACAAAGGCATCCTACAGTACATATTCTTCCGTCCATCAAACACTGGTTTCAGTTCTCCAAAAATCTGAGGATAGCTCTTGACCATTGTTTCTATGACATCTCTGTTGACTCTTCTCGGGCACTTATCAGGGTGTATTGACACATCATAGTGATGTATATTTCCTTTGGGTAGGGTTACTGGGAAAAAATTGGCTCTAAGAGCAATCTGTTTGCCTGTGGTTCCATGGTTGGGACGTTTAGGAGGATTAAAATCTCCACCAACACGATTAACTGAAATCAAGAGAGTGACCCTTATTTATCTCATATTATACTGTTTCAGCTTGGGCGTAATGTTTTCCTATTTCAGACCACCTGTCATTATATTCCCTAGAGTATCATTTCTTTGTTTAACAATTGCACATGAGAAGACACATGAATATGGATACATTTGAAACCGAGAATCCTATTCTCAAGAGAGTGACATGTGGTCTAAAATCGAAAAACATTACAACCAAGCAGGAAAGGTCTACTAGGTAAGAAAAACTTCTTTAAAAATGTAACAGGGAAATCAAAGGAACTATCAGAAAAAAATTACTCTGTTATTTCGTCTGCTGAAATCCTTTTATTTCCATACAAAATTTCAAAGGAAAAGTGGTCAGATGAATTTTTAGAGGAGCCAAAAAAAGTGTAAGAACTCACTTTCCCATCGTGCTTTGTGCTATAATTTCAAGCTCATGCACATTGGCTATTACAAGTTATATGTAAATGTGCTACACATATCAATTATCATTGGTGGCACTTGATTATGCAAATTCTCCCTCCTTAACATAAATAGAGCTATGTGATTGACCTCCATTTGACTGTAACTTTAAAAAGATCTAAAAACTGATTAACCATTTTTTCTATTAATTTTTTTTACGAAAATACATAATATCACAAAGACTGGGTTTTCAGTTTTGAATGACAGCAGAACAATCATAAGAATTTTCACTTTTGATTTGACACAGAGCCTTCTTAGCCCAGTATTTACTGCGTATTCCCAAGCCTTCTTACAATAGCCTAAAATAGATAAAATAGCCATTTTTTATCAACATCAAATGTGTGTATGTAATAATCGATGGACAACACTGTGATTGTATCAATTACGAATCTGTTATCATAGCATGAAAATATAAACATATGTGTTACCTAAACTACTCAAAACATGCTATAGTTTTAGTAAAGAGTTAGAATAAGACCCTAAAGACGCCTAAAAACGCCTAAAGAACAATTTACAATAGTTAGCGTAGCAGCAATGAATTTTCAGTATGTAAAGTCACGAATTGTTGGATGTGAACTACAATCTTTGATTTTTCAGCTTAATTAAACTGCATATTGTACCAAAAGAAGCATCTTACAATGAATACAAAAGAAATATTTAAAGTCACAAAAGCGAGACGTGACAAGAAGAAGAAACCTGACTTTACAACCAGTCAACACTATGGAAGCGGAACAACAGACTTTTTGGATGTCACGACTGAATACTTTAAATAAAGTACAACTCGAACTAAAATTAGATCTTTTTATTCTCTCAGCCGGTTTATTAGGGAATCTTAGTGTCATAGTTTAGCCATATTTTGAACACACCGACATTCGTTCGATCACCAAGCTACAAAACAAGTTAATTAAAATTAAATTATTCGACACATTACACCGGGGTTGTTAAATAAGGAATAAATAAAATACTTACTTGGATTTAAACTGGCAGCCATGACGAAAATCTTCTCCCTCAAGAAAGAAAGAAACCAGTACCTTGATTACATGTTACTTTGAGCGAGATCGAATAGCGTGATATAGAGTTTTGAGTCGTTTATTTGACGAGGACAGCAGAAGAAGACGCCATGTTGCTTTGGTCTAACGGAGACTGGGAACCTGGAACACGGGCGGCTTTTTTTGAAAAGCTATGACGTATATCCGGTTTTTCTACCATGCTGTTCCCATCTCTTTTTATCCTTTCTATATTTAGCTTCTATCGATCTTCCTTTCTTTCCCTTTTTGTTTTTTTTCCTTTATTTTCTTTTGTTTATTATAAGGCAAACTTTAGAAATAGAGTTTACAAGAAACAGGGTCTGGAAGGGGGGTTTCCGGATCCCGAATCACGCGCAATTTTTTCCCCCGAAATACCGCGTCTCGCAATATTTTGCCATGACCGGACAGCCACTTATTTGAAAGCGACGACCACAATCCTATTCAAAGGCGTTTGACTTTTTATTTTATTTATTAATTTTCACGTTTTTCCCGACAACCAGAAAGCAAAATCTCACGGTCGATGCAAAAATCCCGAATCACGTAAGATTCCGCGTTATATTTTATACATTTCCCGAATGCCGCGAAGAAAAAGAATAAGTATGACGTCAAACGCATTGTACGCATAAAGCATTGTAAGATTTATTAAAAGGGTCTATAAATCGACGTTTCGACGACATCTGGTCATAATCAATTTATATCACTATTTTTCTTATAAACTTTATTTTGTTTATTTTATTTTATCATTTTTAGCTTATTCTAAATCAAATTTCTGATAATTTTAAGCCAGCAACTAATTAAGAATTAATCAGTATTATCTTTGCTAGATCGATCAGATTTTCAATATCCTTTCATAGCAATTACATTAAAAACTGAAATGTATCTTGAAAAATTGTCTAAAAGGATAAGAAAAATATATATGCATCCCACATGCGAAAGAAGTGACCACACCTTATGGGCTTGTTCCATAACAAACACCATGACACAAGTTCTTCGAAAAGGTTTAAAGTAGCTTCATTCATCAAGAATTTAGAATGAAAAGAGAGAGAAAAAGAGAATGAGGAAGGAAGTGATGGCTCTCTAAATTCCCAGTTCAGTCACTTGAGTCACTTGTCTTTATCCCAATTCTTGTAAGTGTTGCATCGTTGTTCATCACCATTCAATGGCACAATCATTTGGTCTGCTAGACATTTTCGGGGTATCAGTTTAATGTTACAGCCCTCTGCTCCCGCCAGTTTTCACTTACTCAGGTCAGCTTTGCAGTGTGCATATTTGACAAATCAAGCTAGGTGCTCAGTATGCATCATATTGACTGCACTATGACTCCCATGTGGTCTACCCCACAGCTCACTTCTAGGACCACTCCAGGAAGAACAACCTGAAGGAGAACAGGAGAACAAGAGATGGCAATAACAAATCAGTATGAATTGAAAAAAACAAAAACTGGAAAAAAACCTGGCACACATCAAATTAGACATGTGTTTGTCAGAACTCCCTTCACCATTTTTTCTCACTGGGGATGGGTTAGGATCTGTCATGAACTAGACTTGCACCAAGTTGTATTCGCTAACTTACTGAGGATGCTTGGTAAGCATGGAGCACAAGACAGTGTGGGTGGCACTAAGAGGGAATTTAAGCCTGAAATATAGCTAGTGTGCATCATGAATCTACCTGTTTTGGTGTCCATTGATCTGTTGTTTCACCCAACCCAAGCCGGCCAAAGCTTCCTCTTCCCCATACAAATAATCTTCCTGAAGCTGGCAAAATAAGGAAAATGTTCCATAAGTAAAATGAAGAAAATAGAAGAGTCCTGAATGACACATGACTGGGTACTGATCAAAAAAATCCATCAAAAAAGTCGAAAATAGTCCATCAAAATAGTCCAAAATAGTCCACCAATATAGTCCACCAAAATAGTCCACCAAAATAGTCCACCAAAATAGTCCACCAAAATAGTCCACCAAAATAGTTCATGAAAAAAGTCCAAGATAGTTGAAATGATGAGGGGAGAGTTAGTTGCCCTACCTGTTACAACAGCAGTATGATCAAGCCCTGTGTGTAGTTGAGATATCTCTTCTCCTATTTCATCTGCATTCATTATTTTCTTTGGGGATTTACTTGATGTAAAATTTAGGCCATGGCCAAGTACTCCATACCCCCAAGTGTATATGGCACTATCCTCTGAAAACAATTACATTTTATATTAAACAATTATATTTGCCCATGCAGAGTTTTTGACCCTGGGCCGAAACTTGAGAAGGCATTATATCATATGCTGTGTTTTGATTTGGTACCCTGATGTTTCCCTGTGGCATATACATCTATTTCAAAAAAGTTGTCGCAGCTGAAAGCAACAAGCAACGACACAAGATGGCAAAGAGCATCTCTATTTCACTCATTATTCATAATTTAAGTGCAATTATATTAGTCATTTTGCAATGTTAGGCTGCAACTGTTTCATTTCTTTAAGCGTTGTCCTGAAATCTTCAGCTAATTAAAGCATTGTTTGCATGTGGTCTTGGCTTGTTGCTTGTTGCTTTTGGCTGCTACAACCTTTATTGAAATTAGGTGTATATCAATGATGAATCTATCTAGCAAGCTTCCTTTGGTTGAGATGAAACATACCTGTTGTTAACACTGAAAAAGACCCAGCAGCAGACACGTGATTTACCCTGCCAAGGTGGCTGAGGAGAGAAGCTTTTGTTGCTATGGAAATCTGCACACAAAAAAAAAAGATTATGGAATAAAGGGCCATTTTTTAGTTTCAAAGTCCCTCCAGTTGCAAAGTTGAAATTCTTAGATCCTCTCCCCTAACATCCCTAATTTGAAAAAAAGGGCAAAGTAAAACAAAATCAGACTGCCCTCCCGGATAATTTAAGTCTCCCCTGTTTCCTCACACATCCCCTTCTGATACAGCGATACTTCATGTTTACTAACAATAGCATTGTTATGTTAATATTCAAGCCATTTTCACAAATTCAAGTTCTTCACAAGTTGCCTTGTTTTACCAGCCAATCCATTTCTGGTTGGCATGTGAATGACAAAGCCTTATGTCACATGAATTATTGTTATAGAGCAGATTTTGTACGGTTGTGGCAAGGCGTGGTCCATGCCATAAGTTTTCATTTATATATGAAAACTGCTCTACAATGAATGTTCAATTATTGCATTGATACATTGACAATATACTCACAGAAGAAATATAGTTGCCTCACCTGTTTTTCTTCAGTTTCTACTCCCAGCTGATCATATTCTGAATTACCCCAGGTATATACTTCTCCTCTGTCTAATCATATGAAGGAATCAGTAAGTCAGTTAAACCAGTGAGAGATAGTACTGTAACTATGTTTAGCATTCTCATACCCTGCAAGCAGAGTCTCCTTACTTCTACTACTTGGGGTAAAGATTAAAGGGAGACTGCTCACAAGGTAGCATTCTCAGATCTAGATTTCTCTGATATAATTTTATGAAAGTGCTCTTTTTCAAGGACATTCAAGGTGAATTTATACCAAGAACTGACAGTTTCCTTCAAATTTTGAATGTGAATTTAATGATGGGATGAAATATGTGAAGACTTTCATGATGGCTACATGCACCTATGAGAGAACTTCTTGCCCTAGCCTTGCACACAGGTTTCTCTCTTTTATTCCTTTCTTCATCACTTGGGATCATCTCCCTCACTCGCTGACTTGCTCTCACCACAGGTAGCCCACCAAAGGAACAGACGAGAAAGAGCAAAGAGATGCCAGCAGAGGAAGCTATTCGTGCCCAAGCAATCACAGGTTTCCATGTCTCACAGTCCCCTAATACAGACTACAGATGGCCTCTACTGGAAAGAGGAATCATGTCTCACCTGTTAATGCTACACAGCAGTCTACAGAAGAAGCAATATCCCTAATAAAGACATTTTCAATGCCACCCTTCACTTGCTTAATACTTGACTCATCTTTGAAGTGTCCCAGACCTAAATGAGAAAATGACAGCAAAATTAATATAATTAATAAAAATTGGCATAATACATGTACATGGCCTAAACGACGAGGGGATTTAACAAAAGTCATAATCATGGTGCTCCACAGCCATCTCCTTACATCTAGCCCCTTTTCTTCACCACTGGCAGAGAACCTGTGAAAATCCTGTGAAAATCCTGTGAAAATCCTGTGAAAAAACCTGTGAATTTTTTTAAATTTCACAGGTTTATCACAGGATTTTCACAGGTTCTCAGCCAGTAGTGCTTGGTCATTCTATGTCTCCAAGGAATTTGCTTCATCTTAGTTAGTGTCCTAGATTGATTATCAGATGGCTTTGGTGGTGTTCCTTTGCTGCATCCCTGTCAGGCTCCCCCTGTTCAAACTCCTGATGTTGCCACAAAGGACAACAGTACATGTTGCAATACTGTCTAGTAAGTGATGGCAAAGAAGCAGTTAATATACCCTACCTGTTTGTCCATCAGCACCCCATCCACATGAAAAAACTCTGCCTGATTCTGTAAGGAATAAACTATGGTCCATCCCACAAACAACCTAGTAAGACCAATGACAAGTCCTTCAAAATTTGACCCACAGTTACAAGGTGGAGTGAACAACTATTTTATCCTGAGTGTCAGAGAAGACTCTCAATAATGATTCAGTGCCAGATATAATGACACCTATACCCAAGAAGTTGTGGGGCTAGAGAGCTTCTAGAACTCAATAGCAGGAGAACATTACTTTCATTGGACAATAGAAACACATGCCTTGATAATATTTTCTCCTTTTGGAATATGGAGTTTTTGAAAACTTTTCAATAGTTGAGTACTTCCAATACCACATTGTCCTTGGCTATTTCCACCAACAGCAAACACTATTAAAACATAAGACATTTTAAAATTAAGAGTGCATCTGAGGGAAATGTAGTGGAGAATTTGACACCTGATTATTTATGTTTACCTCCTTCATTGTCAGTAAGTACAAGGATGTGGGAACGACCACAAGAAATCTGCTTTACTCTTGTATCTGGAAATTTGACTGGTAATGCTTCTGAACGAGGTTCTGAAAAATCATCTGATAAAACATAAAAATACAAACTTTAATTCACTCATTACAATGTATATGATTATAACCTTGTGAGAAAATGTTTTTGAAAGAATTAAAATGATATACAGAAAATTCAGAGATTTCTATGCAGTAATGATAGGTAAATAATGATGATGATGAAGATGATGACATATCATTAAAATTAATGATCCTCATATATACCTAGGTCTTAAGAAATGAAAAAAAAATCATAAAGGATTACCAATGATAGAATATTACAAAACAAATGTTAAACCTTTGGAACTTCTGTTAAACTGTAGTGATGAATTGATGCCAGAGATCCATAGTTGACTTGAATGTTGTTGAGAAATGACAGTGAAACCAAAGCCACACCCAATGTGAGAAACCTAAATGACATAATATTGACACGAAATAATTTATTTGGCATAGCATCTTAAAGATAGAATAAATGATGACTGGCAAGGTTGATAGGTGTTCAGACAATAGGGCCTGTAGTAAAGCTCATCAACTATCTAACACTATAAAAAAAACCGCCAGATATTTTATAGTAGGGGAGGGAGGAAGGGATAATTTGTGGAGGTTAGTTGAGAATGACCCTCTAAAAAATTGTACAATATACAGTACCTCTTCTTCACAATGATATCTAAGTGGAGAACTGTTGACTGGTGCGGCTCTATGACCTAACTGCCCTCCATCACTGGCACCCCAGACATAAGCCACAGTAGACTGATATGCATATCTGACTGTAACAAAAAGAACCATAACAACAACAACAATAATAATAATATGGAATGGAAGAAAGAGAAGGACAAGGTCAACAAGGAGAAGGAGAAGAAGAGAAAGAGGAAGGAGAAGGAGAAGGAGAAGGAGAAAGAGAAGGAGAAGGAGAAGGAGAAGGAGAAGGAGAAGGAGAAGGAGAAGGAGAAGGAGAAGGAGAGGGAGAAGGAGAAGAAGAAGTAGTAGGGGTACATGTATGGCTTGCATGAATATCATGCATAAAATTTCCATTTCTTAGGTAATTTACCTTTAAATATGTGTTGACTTGGACGGAATTTCAATGGTTGTAAAGAGTTAACCAATATATTTTTAATCCCAACCATTTGAAACTACTAGCACATCTCTGTTCAACTGAAACACGCTTTACACCAGGCGTTCCTGACCAGTGCGAGTCTCACCACAGGGAGCCCAGTCACCAATAGTAATTTTGTATCAATAAGGAAAAAAATTATATAAAATTCGTCCAAATGGACCAAAACGTATTGGAAAGGAGATAAATATAGACATAATGATTTTTTAGTGTGAAATACGAGTACGTTTTTATCAGCGATATTCAGCGTTTGGTCTTCCTGTGGTAAACCACTCGAACTGCATTGTGGATACCGACGTGAAGTGAAGAAGATCTAGAAGAAACACGAAGAGAGTTGGTTTGTGTTCTATTTTGTCTCGTCAAGAAAATCACCTTTTTATTCTTAGGTACGTACTGAATCAACACATTTTCCCCTAGATTAAATATGTTAGTTACAATATCTAAAAGTAAATGGCTAAATAATCGCGTCTGATCGTATTTTTTTTTGATGTAATTTAAGTTAATTCAAATGTTATTGGTCATTCATTGAATTCATCAAAACGTCTAAATTTGCTTCTGAATTCCCTTGAATAAACCAGAAATTTTAAGATTTTCAAAAGCTTAGTTTGATTTTTTATCGTTTAATCTAATACAAATCTATTTGTTTTTTGTTGAATCATGCCTTCTTATGCGACTTCGATACGATTATTACACGATATTAGTCGTGAATTCGGATGTTTTTTCAGCTGTGCAGTTGTCGGATTTTGTCTTATTTTTTATTCACGAAGAAAATTAGTTAAATACAGCAATCCACGTTAATGTTTACGACTGATTTTCAAATTTTTTTTACAGCTTTTGTAGGTGTACCATTACTTTATACTATAATTTTTACTTTTGAATCAAGGGAATCGTTTTCCCACGAGAATGCTCATGGTTTGAAATGGGGAAGCATTGTACCCAAGACTGTACAATCTGTTTAAAGACTATTTAGATAACGGTGCTTCTATTTTCACTTATAGCATACTTTGAGGACATTCAGTAACAATGGCGCGAGGTCAACAAAAAATTCAATCACAGCAAAAAGCTCAGGAAAAGAAAGATAAGCTTAAGAAAGGTCAAGCTCCAGATCAGAAGAAATCAGCTCAGAAGGCTCTTAAATTCTCCTGCCCAGTTTGTAAAGTAAGAATTTTGTTCCATCTAAATTCTAAAGGCTGGTTTTCACTAATGACGGAATCAGGATCAGAGTCAGAAGTACATGTTGAAATCAGGAAGGTTTCCTTTTTCTTGACTTGTTCTTATGCTTATGATAAGCTGGTTTCACCTGCAATTTTATGCATGTACTGCTTCTGACTCTGTTTTCCGACTCCAGTTTCTAAATTCCAATAGAGGCTTTGCACTATCCTCCTTGACAGGAGGCATGACAATACAGTCTTTTTCTTCTGGGAGACTGAATTCTTTCTGATGTGAATCAGATTAGACCAGATTCAATCATTCCTACCTCCTGTCATGGCTGCCATCATGTGGTGGTGCAAAGCCTCCATACAGTCTGGTTTTGATTGTTATTAGCATGGGAGGTATAGCATTGAGAGCACTCGCCTCTCACTCATATGCGAGTAAAGTTGTTTGTTGGTTCTCTCCTGTGCTTCAGGGGTTTTCTGGGTTCTCTGGTTTGTCTTCTCTCTGCAAAAATCAACTTCTAAATTCCAATTTATTTTATTTTATATTTATAAAGCTGGGAGACTGAGATTTGATCATCTTTTTTTCAGTCTCAAATGCCAGACCCCAAGACATACAAACAACATTTCGAGAGTAAACACCCCAAGTCTCCCTTACCTGAGGAACTCAAGGACATTTAAACTAAAGTAACCACATTTATTCGTAAGTACACGTTATTATTATTACATTATAATTATTATTACTTATTATGGGATGCATATGGGTGGCAGAGTGGTGAGAGAGCTTGCCTCTCAGCAATGTGACCTGGGTTCAAGTCCTGCTGGGCTTGATGTAGCATGTGAGTAGAGCTTCTAGTTGGTTCTCTCCTGTGTTTCGAGATTTTTATCTGCGTTCTCCACTTTTCCTCCCTCCATAAAAATATACTTCAAAATTTCAATTTGATCATGGGAGGAGGGCCACAGGCTTGTTAGCCAATGGCTATTAAGTGCTACCTTTGTAAAAAAAAGGATGCAATGATATAAAGAGGATGAAATATCCTTATGTTATGTTGTATAATTTTAGGTAATATCCATACCTTCCCCAACCACTTGTGTAATATAGTCATGTTCTTTGGGGGTTCTTTAAAAATAAGTTTTGATAGTTGAACTACTGTACAGGTAGGTTCAGCATGTAAGAATACATGTATGTCAACTAATTTTTGATTCAATTCTATTTTCAGATATCACTCTAAACACTGCTGCTTCTAAATTATTTCTACACATGTACCACTTGGTTTAGTTTTAGAAAATAGTTGATCAGTTTTTTCTTGTATAACTTTGCATATTTTTCTTTAGAAAATCAACATGTTTTTAACTCTTTGTATAAAAATATACAGTGAATGGTTGGGCTAGAAATATTTTCCATTTCAGACTTTGTGTCATTCCCTTCAATATATAATTTTTGATGTTTGTTTTGGTAATGTTAATATGGATAATACTCAAAATCTTATTCTCGGTGAAATGACTATGGGTCTAAAATGAAAAAAATTTCTACCCTTGGAGGGATATTGTATCATTGGCATTAGCCTGTAAAACAAACCTGATAGTTTGTGTTCAAGAGTAAGATACAGGGCTAAAAATGATGGCAGGTCAATGGACAATGTCCAGGCAAAATTGACACTCGTCCAGCCAAAATGAAGAAGGAAATATTGTAGTATCTTTTGATATTTATATTTATTTTCATTGTTTTCAAACCTGTTAATGACTATCAGACAAACAATCAGAAGTTTTAAGTAATATAACTGGAACTTAACTCTCAATTTTTCCACTCTTTCTGGATTTAAAAAAAGAAACATTATTTATGATTATCTCATGATCACCTTTATCATGTTGCTATGGTATCATGATCATTCCTGACTAAACAGTTTTAATCTAAAGCAATATTCAGTACCTCCTGATGGAGTTGTTTCTATTTTACCCGTTGGTTATTCGTTATTCAATCAGTAATCCACTGAAAATAAGCCTAGCCAAGATGAGCTCGATGTTAGAGTTTGTTGTTTTCGTGAGGTACTGCAGAAGGGTAGGTTGTAGGAGTTTTAGCACTCCACATATTTCCAAGTTGCAACAATAAGCTTGTCTGACAGCTGTCAGTCAGCAAGCCTAAGCCCCTCCCACCCCACCCCCACTTAGATTAAAACTGTTCCTGTACTATTGTGTTGTATTTTGTACCAATTCTAGAAAGATAATCAAAGGCTAATCTTCACAAATAATGGCGTAGCATGTAAAATTATGTAATTCTGTACTTGATTAAACATATTGTATACAAAATCTAAAATCATTGGTTTTTTCCCCTTGATTCCCAGTGGTCAGTATTTTTTTTAAATCTAATTCATGTCATTCCCCTTGCATGAGTAGTCTCGCCTGCAGCCATTTTTAGGGTCGTCATGCAATGCTTGCGGGGGAGACTATCCCCTGAGTAGTATTTGTGTTAACCAGAAAGATCACAGGGAGCCCACTTTGTATTCTAGTGAAAAATGAACATGAAATCAAATGAATTGATGTATTTAAGGCAAAAATTGTCCACCATAAATGGCAAGGAAACCTGAAAATTATCAGACAAAATATAAAAAAATACATTCCAAGACTTAAGCTTTGGGATCCCTGTGTAATTGTCCCTGAGCCCGCGCGCACTCCCTAAGTAAACTTCACAAGTTAAGAGCATGCGCTAAGTTGCCGGCCATATTGAATTTTTGCTGTGTCATTTGACAAAAAGTTTTCTTTCAAGACGATAAAAACAACCAAAAATAACACGATATGGACAGAATTTTACGGCTAGGATCTGGAGGATTACCTGGTGTTGGTCAGGTCAGTCTTAAATCTCAAAAATCTTGTGTTTTTGTGATATTTTTTGACGTCGAAAGTCGTGATTCTTCAGCCGACAGAAACAATTGTTGAGAAAAAATAGTTTCAACTCGTGTGTAACTAAAAAAAAAATTATATGATGATGGTTTTGAATGAAGTTCTAACATAACGAAAGTATTGAGAGCTTAGAAGGACCTCGAAAGGAAGCTAAGGAGGGAATTTAACATAATTTTTCTTTGTACGTTTGTGTCTAATCATGTGGAGAAAAGGATTTTTACACTGTAAGTCTAAAAAGTAAGCTTACATTGTAACCTACCTCCAAGTAAAGTCCTAAATTTTATTATGTCTTAATCAATGGTGTTCCATTCCAGGCGGCCCCTAGCGATGCTCCAGTAGTGGACACAGCAGAACAAGTTTACATATCTTCTCTAGCCCTTCTTAAGGTAAACATCTATAGATTTTCTGAAACCTCTAGGTTTTGGGATTCTGTCAATCACATTTCTGACAGTCAGAGTTAGCAGTTCTTGATTAACAGAAGTAAAAAACCCAGCCGTCTTGGGCTGTGCTGGTCACGCAATTATGAAAATTGGTGTAATGATAGCAGTAATAATGTTGTCTCATACAGTACACAGTCATGGAGGGGTTAGCCAACCCTTTTCATTTGTGAAAAGGCTCTGTTTTTCATGCTGATTTTGCTGTACTATACTTTATTATATTATATCTGTTGTGTGCAAGTTACAATTGCTAATGTGTTATTTTTATCCATTTCATATCTACGTCACACAGATGCTTAAACATGGTAAGTTAAACATCTTGATAGCGCAATACACTACATGTACCTAATAAAGATATTTATCCCGCTAATGAAAATAACCCAGTCAGAATACAGGAAAGATGTATATTCATTTGGCAGTATTCTACTGTCTGGTCTCAATTATTGTGCCTACGCTGTATACAAACCTTATAAATATATATTTGTTGCCATGTTCATTAGGTCGTGCTGGTGTCCCTATGGAAGTCATGGGTCTGATGTTAGGGGAGTTTGTTGATGATTATACTGTTAGAGTCATTGATGTCTTTGCTATGCCACAGAGTGGAACAGTAAGTAAAAAAAACATTTAAGATTTAGCATGTCATGTTTAAAGGGGGACTACTACGAAAATTGCTCAAAGTTTAATTCAGCTGAAACTTTCTAGGAATAATCTTTAAGGGTCTAATAAACATTGGTTAAAATATTTTCTTGATATTTCGAGTCTGTGATGTCATTTACTCAACAGGCGAATTAAATTTTGAGCAATTTTTGGACTAGTCCCATTTTAAATTTTTGTAAAGTAGCTACGGAGGGTTCATTATTTATCAGAGGGTTGGGACAGATGAGAAAATCGAATTGTGTTATATGGAAAATTGCAGTAAAATAACAGATGGATTACAGCATGTATCCTATACTAAAAAGTTGATGTTATGTTATAGGGAGTAAGCGTAGAAGCTGTTGATCCAGTATTCCAAGCTAAGATGTTAGATATGTTAAAACAGACTGGAAGGTTGGTATTAGATTGAAGAGTCCATTAATATTTTTACTGCAATTCTCAATATTCTACGAACTCAGAAATTTTTAGCTGCCATCAATCAAAACTAATCAGTCGGTACCTTATATATTTTTGACTGGTGGCAGTGAAAAACCAAATTCCAATGGGCAACTAGCAACTATCGAGTTCGCAGAATATTGAGAATCGCAGTAAGAGTACAGTTTACTTTATTGTCATTACTATGAGATTAGATAATTACTGTATCTTGAGCTGTTTTCTAACTTTAATGTAATTTGTATTCCAGACCAGAGATGGTTGTAGGATGGTACCATTCACATCCTGGGTTTGGTTGTTGGCTGTCAGGTGTGGACATTAACACTCAACAAGTAAGAGCTGATAGTACTAGTAGTGGTTTACTGTATTTTTGAATGGTATCCACCATTTCTATACATGTATCATTTCCATCTATTGGTTATAAGGCGATAAAAGAATAAATAGTCAAAAATGCATAAGCTCGTTCATCCTTCCAATGAATGTTTTTTTCCCCCATGATTGTAAGCATGCCTTACTTGTTTTCCTTTACAGAGTTTTGAAGCCTTATCAGAAAGAGCAGTTGCTGTTGTAGTGGATCCTATCCAGAGTGTGAAAGGAAAGGTAAGCTTGATGAAAATCCACATTCTCCTACAAACTATTAATGTTTTCCAAGTATGGTAGGGAGAATTTAGCAATCAATCTATCAGCCACTGGTGAGGACTTGACGCATGTGGATTTGACATTGATAGAATGTATGTTTCAGGTGGTTATTGATGCTTTCCGACTGATCAATCCCAACATGATGGTGCTTGGTCAAGAACCAAGACAGACAACATCAAACCTTGGACATCTACAGAAACCATCTATACAGGTAATACTACCTTAACAGTACCTTTCTAGATGAGGACTTCAACTCCAACCGGGACCACTTTGATAAAATAGTGTCATTAACCAATCATATTGCCATATTTAGTTCAATATTTTTAACCAGTCAATCAGACAGCACATTGATGGAACACGCTCCCAAAAGAACTAAAGAAATGCACTGACATCCGTGACTTTAAGAAACTTTAAGAAACAATTAAAGACATTCTTATTTAAGAAAGCTTACTATAAATCGTAATTATATATCTTTATTCGACTTATTCATTTTACATTTAAACTTTTTGTGGATAGTTACATTATATAAGTTATAATTTCTATGATGCTGGCATCGTGTTTTAGTCGGCTTGTAGTGGGTCCTAGTCAATAGCTAGTGCTCACAGGAGAGCCGGTTATGTCAGGATGCTAGGATCTCTAAATTTTAATCTTATTTTATACATATATATTTTTTAATAGTTTATTCTATATTTATCCTTCTTGATACATCTTTATTTTATAATTGTAAAGCGTTATAGAGTACATTATATAACGCTATAAAAATGTAATAAATTATTATTATTATTATTATTATTATTATTGATGTATGTGAAGAATGTGAGAAAATGATAATCTGATTGGCTAACACTGTTATCAGTTCAATCTCTGTCTAGTTTACTGTTATCTGATTGGTCAGTTTTATTCAAGTGGTCCCGGTTAGTGTGTCCGCACAGTAAGGATTTTAAAGGGCCAAGCCCCATAGAATTTGCAAGTACCCCACACACGCCTCCTCCCACGACACACACACACGCATCACTACACCTTCAATTTTTAACATACCCTGAAACAACCTCTGCGTAGATCAAAGTCAATGCAATGTTTTGCAAAGGGAGTAAAAACTGGAGAACCCAGAGAAAAACCCTCAAATCAAAGGAGAGACTCAACGAAGTCTAAAGACATACAGTAACTTTTTTTCAATTAGAAGAGAATGGTTTTATTTATTCTTTACTGTCTGTGATTTTTCAGGCTATGATCCATGGCTTAAATCGTCATTACTATTCAATATCTATAAACTATCGCAAGAATGAACTAGAACAGAAGGTAAGCATGGCTTCAACCTTGTGACAGGACCAGGAGTTTTCATATTGAGGGTCCAGATACTGAACCATACACATAGAAATGTAAAATAGATTTGTCATAAATCCCTTGAAATTTTGAAAATGACTCGAGGTGCAAAAGTCAAAATGACTTGTGTGATTCATCTCTGTCATCATTTGACATTTTTTTTTTCATTTTCCATCCGTTGACTCTTGACAAACCTTATACATCAAACTGTTTGGAGTAACCCAGGGTAACCAGACTTGTGGACATTTAACTGACAGAACCAAGATAGAGATGTCTGGGATGATAGCCATGTAGTTGTCATGGTTACATAATCAATCATTGATGTTAATTACCCTATCATTTTTCCATTTACTTTAGATGTTATTGAACTTACACAAGAAGACATGGATGGATGGTCTTACCTTGCAAGATTACAGTGACCACTGCTCTTTGAATGAAAGTAGAATAAAGGTAGTGTGTATAAGAATAGACCCTCTTTACCTTGGGCGTAATGTTTTCCCATTTCAAACCATGTGTCATTCTCTTGAGAGTGAGATTCTTTGTTTCAGTTGTATCCATATTCATGTGTCTTCTCGTGTACAACTGTTAAACAAAGAAATGATACTCTAGGGAATGTCACACGGTCTAAAATGGAAAAATATATACCCCAAAGAGGTCACCGGTAATAGCCATATTTCAATTTATCTGTAACATATGCATTGTCTTTAATTTATATTGTTTTTTTGATACAGATTTCTTATTTTGAAAAATTAAACATTTATAAGAAATGATGTATTAAATTTATTTTCTTTTACTGTTTAGGAAATGCTGGATCTGGTCAAAAACTATAACAAGGTATGGTTCAATCATTGATTCATCAAAAGTGTTTTTATCTAACGTTTCTTTGAACACAGGGCTTAAAATAAGGCTGGTTCTTTATAAGCCCTTCTATATAGAGTATGAAAAATAAGTAGACCTTCATCTATATACGTTGAGTGCCTTTTACCATCATTATGGTCAGTAATGAATAAATAAAGAGTTTACTAGTAACCAAGTATTAAATTATTGTTTTGTCATTATTTGATGTAGGCTTTAGAAGAAGAAGAAAGTATGACTCCAGAACAACTGGCCATTAAAAATGTTGGCAAACAGGTGAATATTATTTAATATTCAATGAACATGAATGCCATGAAAACCAACCTGAGATGATGTTCAGGAGGTTCTGGGTGTACCACAAAGAGTCTACATGATTCAATAGCCACGACAAGACTCCAAGTTATACAATAGAACGAAGATAACGAAGAATACAATTTATAGGTTTCTATTGAATAACATACACTGTGTCTTCTATTTTGTGTGGTACATGAAGAAGGACTCAATGTTTTATATGAGTTGTTTTTAGCATCACTCTCCCTGCATGTGGAATTACCATGAAAAAGGATATCATTATTTATGTATCCCATGAATTCTTGTGTTTCAGGACCCCAAACGCCATCTTGAAGAAAATGTAGAAGTCGTGATGACATCTAATATTGTACAGTGTTTGGCTGCGATGATCAACTCTGTTGTATTCTAATAATGCTTCTATTAAGACTATCTCTTCACCTTTGTCTTCTATTTATAGCTCTCCTCTCTCTCCCTGTCCATTTTCCTGCAGGGGGAGGGGACAGTAGTGCTTGTTCTGGGGGCACATGGTCCTCATTTTGCATTCAGTTATAATATGAGGGTTTTCATTGCTGAATCTGAATTCCATTCCCTAGCTAGGCTACAACAAAGTGAACACTGTAAGATACTCAAGACCTCATTAAAGTAAATTCTATTAAAACTAGAATGGTGTAATATTCTGTTTGCTTCAATTCATTGTTCTACATCCCTAGTTAATGTTGCTATGTCAGACAAGCTAAAATGTGTTTTTGATATACAGCATGGAACAGACAATGATTGCTGAAAATAGGCAATGTGCATCAAAGCTCACAAAGCACTCTGTATAAAAGAGACGGGGGGAAATCAAAGGAACTATCAGAAAAAAATACTCTGTTATTTTTGTCTGTCGAAATACTTTCATTTCAATAGGAAATGTCAAAGGAAAAATGGTCAGGTGAATTTTTAGAGGAGCTGAAAATGCAAAGGACTCACTTTCCCATCATGCTTTGTGCTACAATTTTGAGCTCATGCACATTGACTATCGTAAATGTCTGTCTTTAAATAAATGCATTCTAAAGGTTCAGATGGAACAAAATAGCAGCAGACTGCAACACAAATTAAATCACCATAAAATTCGGATTATGATATGGTGAAAAGTGAGAACAGCTAAATTTCACGAACGAAAGAAGATTTAGCTTACATTTCTATTATTTTTGCTCATGTAAGCAACGAGTTTGTTTGTTGGACATTCTATATTCCACTGGGAAAAACTACTCATTTAATGATCACACAAGCAAAGCCGGGATCGGTGTATTTCACTGCGTTATGTTTGCAAAAATATGTTCAAATTCTCGTATAGATATGTAAATCACCAGGACAAGAGCCTTCATGATCCTCCACCCACCCCTCCCCTCCCATCCCCATTCAAATCCACTCTTCTGTCTTCAATCTTTTTCAATACTCTTCTAGTAAAATCCTAACCAAAATATCGAGTTACCTTCAAGGAAACCCTTTAAGAATGGTTTTGAAGAAAGTCAATTTTCGTTTTTTTTTCTGGGCGCGTTTCTTGGCAACAAGAGCGCGCGTCTCATTTCGGACACATCAAAAATGTCTGCCCATGGATCAAAATACACCGAAAAAATTGTTTCAACAAATTAGAATTAAAAACTGCCAACATTAACTTTGCGAGGACAAAATTGCCTATCTCATGACACAAAATAAACAGTGCAAAAATAAATGCTTTGAAGTGACAGACGGCAGATTCGAAGATCAAAAACATATCACCAGTTAGTTATTTATTCACGAGATAGATCTTGCTCAAAAGAGCACGACTGACTAGTATATGGACATAAAAATATCAGCCTTTCTTGTCCATATTTTACAGTCTACACTGAGTTACACCTGAATCGATCCAAAAGTCCTATTTGCGGTGTTAACATTGACGAGAGTGTTTTAGCAATAATATTAGATTCCCAGACTGACAATAAGGAAGTAATAATAAGATAAAAGAAATGAGTTGATTGAAGTGGAGGGCGGACCGATAAAAATAACAGATTCATCGTGGTCAGTCAAAACAATGTGAAGATAACACGCAGGGCTCTACATCAATGTCGAACTAGCACCGCCTCCAAAAATTGTCATTTTCATGCATTCTCCTGTCCATTCTTCTATCTTTAGCCAAAACAAAACTATAGTATGTTATCTAACGATTGCCATGTTTGTGCGTTTTGCACCTGTGTGAGCTATGTTCTCGAGCGGCTGCTTGGTTGGTTTCTTTAAGGTTTCTCTTGTTTCCAGTTTGTGGTATAGATCCATTGCAGCTTTTCAGAATGCAGCTCAATTCGGAGGACAAAACAATAGGTTTCCAATTCTTTGGAGATCGAAATTCTTTTCTTTTGTCCTCCAAATTGAGCTGCACTGACGTCACGTGAAAGGGGTCTATCAAAAACGTTGAGCATTAACAACTGACAACAGAATGGAAGTTTGTCAAGTAAACGATATCACCTAGCAAAGAACCGCGAAATTGGTTAACACAGAGAACACAACTGCATAACACATTGCTCCTAATAAGATTTTCACTCTAAAACAATGATAAATGGAATCAAATATTAATATTAAAATTAAAATTAAAATGCTCGTTCTGCAACAATATGAAGTGCGAATGTTGTCCCATGCACTTTGAAAAATAAATATCAAAAATAAGGTAATCTAAAAATGATTAACTTTTGGGCGAATATTTCGTAACCCAAACAAACTCGTTCAGTCTGATTGCATTGTCGGTGTGTAAGCAAATGAGAGATCAGTGTTGAGGTAGCCAGAGGAAGCAGATGACACATTCGGTGACATTAGACCAACTCACCCGATAAATGCCATTTCATTACCTACGAGGTACCGTTATCATATCGAATTGCTCGCGTATCAAGAATTACATATCTTTTCAAAGAATAACCAAATCCAAAGGAAATAAGATAAAGTACACTATTGTAGCTAAAGCTGACAATGAAAGCGCGTGTGCCAGTGTTTGTAGAACTCTTTCAATATTCAGAAACCGACAGACGTCTGGTTTTTAAAGCATCAAGAAAATCAAAGGAAAGTTATTGAGGAAAAAACAAGTCAAGGAAAAAAAGACTCGCATTGGGGAACTTCTTAAGAATTCAAAGGCGGACACAGCGGGACAGAACAAGTGAAGCAAAAACTATTATTTTGGGCAACATCTATGAATGAACCAAAATTAATGAACAATAAAAACAGGGGAAAAGCCGAAATACAGGAAATGAAATGTTGAATTAAGAAGGTGACATTCGGAAAGAGCTTGTTATGAGAGCATAATTGAATTTGGAATACCTAGTTTGTTCACACCTAGAAAAAATCCTTAGACAATAACCGCGGTTTTTTGAATGGAAGTCATGCAGGTTTTTGGAAGTCAGTGCAAAGTTATAAGGAAACTTTGAATACGAAGCCATTCTTTTTATGAGTCAGATTTCAGCAAAAGTTATAATATAAAAAGCAGAGAGAGAAACAAGAGGAAAAGTGGAGGAAGATTACTCATTTTCGATTATATAAGTGGAACAAAGTTGAAGAAGAAAGCACGTATACTGAAATAGGAGTATTTTTCCCACTATAGAAGTAACGAGAAAGCACAATGGATCAAACAAACCTCGAAGACCTGAAAAACTGGAGAGAAAAAACAAGTCAACGAACAGAAACACAAATTGCTTTTGAAACTCTTTTATTTGTTGTAATCGAAATCCTCGCCATTGGTGGGAATGTAATGGTGTTATCTGCAGTATGGAGAAGTAAGTCCCTCCGCACCATCACACATCAGTACATCACTGTGTTATCCACTACAGACTTATGTGTTGCTCTACTCGACTTTCCCTTGTTTATCGCCAGCTCTGCCACCGGGAAGTGGCCGTACGGACAACTAATCTGTCACATCCAGGGAACGAGTATTCTCGTATGGAGCGCATTTTCTTTGTTCATCGTGTCTTTGACTGCGGTTAACAGGTATTTCTGTGTTGTCAAACCTAATCTATATAAGAAGATCTTCACACGCAAGACAACAGTTATAATCCTTACAGCTACGTTAGTACTATGTATGGCACTGATTATCGGTATCTGTACAGGATTAGCAGCTCAGTATCAGTTCGGGCCACATCTATTTTGCATTCCTATTTTCCCCACAAAGAAACTCCAGATGGCTGTTCTCCTTCCTACATTTTTTTTCTTCATTCTCATCCCAATGTTGACTATCTTTATCTGCTACTTCAAAGTATTTCGCCGGGTTAGAGAACATGTTAACAAAGTGGCTCCATCTTTATCGAGAGGGAAGACGCAGAATCTCAAATCACGAGTCGAGGATGTGAAAATCACCAAAGTAGTTTTCGCAGTAATGATCGTGTTTTTCTTGCTCTGGGCACCTATCTGTATTATAGGAACACTGTTTTTGGTTGGTTTGTTTATACCGCGATGGGTACATCTAATGTACGATTATCTGGTCACGACAAGTGCGGCTACGAACCCAATATTGTATGGCTTCATAAATCAAACATTCAGGTCAGAATATGCAAAGATTTTACGCTGTAAGAACCTGCTACGAAGGCGACGTGATGAGTCGTTGGTGTTAGAGCTCAGCGCGAGCCATGTACAACGGGAGAACGTGATTCGAGTTAGACGAATGGATGTAAGAACGGACATAGTGGAAAAAACCATAAAGGAACGCTCGTCGCAGTTCGAGTGAAACTTTTAACTGGATCTTCTGTACGAAGATGTTACGAGGGATGTGACAGGGCGAAAACTTTTGTTGAGGTGTCGACAGAGAGTAGATAGTAGCCTTAGAGAGTAGTCTTAAGGCTCCGACACACGGTGCAATATTGCGTGCAGCATCACACTAAAATATAAAAATTTGAACGTCTGTTTTATTATTTTTATGTTATTTGTATTATCCTTGTAAATTCAATTGATTTGGCTGCTAAAATGGTACTGTAATCATAATGTTGCAAGAAATGTTGCATAGAATGTTGCACCGTGTAACTGAGCCTTTACTTTTCGTGGAACTTTCTTGTCAAAAATGTCTCGCAAGGCGAGTATGTCACACGATGAAGCTTCGCAAAGCCGTTATCCACGAGTTTTATCGCGTAACAAGTAGTTCTTTCGCGTTGAGGAAATTTTGTCGTTATAAGTTCAGGTACTGGGAAATTGTTCCTAAGACATTGGCAGGATTACAATAAAACTGTTACGCCTATCATTGGCAAATTATACTCAGTTGTTTGATGTTTTCATGTAATGGTGCAGATATTGATCTCTTTATAACAACATCAACATCATCGTTCTCATCATCATCGTTCTTATCATCATCAACACCATTACAAGAAAATATGAAGGACATGTCCTCTTTTTGTAATAAACTTGAAAACTCTTGTCATGATGGACACCCCCACCAACACTGCAACATCAGAACAACCCCCGATTCACAGCCACCATCATCACCACCGCCATCATCATCATCATCTCATCATCATCATCATCACCATCACCACTGCCATGATCATCCTCCTCCTCCTCCTCCTCCTCCTCCTCCTCCTCCTCCTCCTCCTCCTCCTCCTCCTCCTCCTCCTCCTCCTCCTCCTCCTCCTCCTCCTCGCGGATTAGATTGGCTTTTATCGCTTATTGACGGAATTGATTTTTGACCGAGTAAGGAAAACCAGAAAAAAAATCCAAATTTACCGGAGAGAGATCGGGTTACTACGTTATTTCATGGTTCTAGGCTGCAAACAGAGAAACCGCAAATGGCATCAGTTTTATTCTAAACTGTCGCTCCACTCCACCAGTGCTTCTCAAGTAAATGTACCGCTAATTGTTTACTGAAAAAGGCTCTTACCCTCGACCGACATTTATTAGATTTACTTATTATAAAGAGCATGAACAGCTGCACAAAAGAATATCGTGTCTGCGGTTGAACACTACAACTAAATTTAGAAAGAACATTCTCCAGTGCACTATGAGTGTTAACGAGTAAATATTGGCATATGAGAGACAAGGCGGGAATATGTTAGCCTCCTACGCAGACCTTAGGGCCGGGGAGTCGCAACATTCAAATTTTTTAGTTTCCTGATTCCAAAGCCCGCTGGTAGACTATCGTGTGGGATGCGGACCGAGTCGAATGCGAAAAATCAGTATGGTTCTCTGTGAAACGCGCGCCGCCATCACGACCGTCAAATAGATTACGCTCGATCTGAACTATCATGACATTAAGGAAGAGACAAATACATCACATTAACCGTGCACGCATAACAAGTGCAGGTGGAAGAAAACAAGCTTGCGCGTTAAGTGAAAAAGAGAAAAGAGGAAGGATAGAAGGAGGGATGGATGAAATGGAAGGAAAGATGGAAGGAAAGAGGGAAGGATAGATGGATGGAACGAACGAATGAATGAAGTTAAGGGAGGCATAAAGAAACGAAGGAAAGCAAAACTGGATGGCTAAACTAAGTTCTCCTTATTTTATTCACCACCGTTCTGCTAGTCTCAATCATCATTTCATAATAATTGTGCAAGGTGTTTTGCGATTGTTTTTCTCCATGAGAATCAATAAATATACAAAACATTTTTCAATAATAGATTGGGAATAATATTTGTACAGTATTTTTCAGCAAAGAGAATTGTAATTCATTTTAGAGATATTATACACTTATTATCATAATAATTAAAAGAATACTAAAACGATATATATATAAAATTGAAATAAAAGTCAATTTAGAAATTCATATTGAAGATACTAAAATTATTTTGTGATGAACTTGTACCTCAAAACAAACCCTTTTCCTTATTAAATAACAGGAAGGCCATATTTACAAATATATTATTGTTTAGATATATGTGTTGACATTTAACTGGTCAATAATTGATCATCAATCTTTGATAAAAACCATTAAATATCAGTATAGTACATAATTCAAATATAATATATATGACAAAGTTGAAATATTGGCTTTGAATAGACCTCTTGGGTGTTTGTTTTGCCCATTCCATACCACCAATCATTCCTTTGAGAATCAGATTCTTTGTTTCATATGCATCCATTCATATGCATTTATCATTTATAATACTCAAGGGAATGACACATGGTCTGAAATGGGCAAAACATTACGCCCAAGCTAATGAGGTCAATAGCAAATCATGGATTGTGACAATTCTACTTTTGAAATATGATTTTCTGTTAGACGCTCCAGATGAACATCCACGGCATTAACATTGTATAATGTTAAAATAAGGACTTGTATTCAATTTTTTTAAATTATAACAGAGGTTGGATTTTCAATGTTCGTAAGCAGATATTTTTTTCATTTTACTTAATAAATGATATAATCTAAAGCTGCAGACACACAATGCAATTTTTCATGCAATATTACATGCAGACGTTACATGCAATCTTGCAAAAGATTAGAGATTGCAAAGTGCGACCACCCATGCAACGTTACATGTGCCGTCACTGAAGACATCGAAAAAAAGTAGAAACGAGGTCTACTTTTGTGACATCGCTCACAACGGATCTCATCGCTAGTTTTTGTGACATCACATGCAACATCACATGAAAAATCACATCATGCGTCTGAGCCTTAAAAGGCCAATCTTAAAAAATCAATAAAACTAAAATATTATTATCACACTACAGTACACACAGATACATACCAATATTCTACCTACGATAACTTTGGGGACCATCTTTTTCTTTGCAATTACCATGTAGCTAGATTGACAGCTTATCAATCCATTCCCACACCATTTCAGCTACCAGGCCAGATGACGTCAGGACAAACGCATGCTCAATACCCTTATCACAAAGGTAGATTTCACCCTCAGGGAATTTCTTCTTTAAGTCTTCATAATATGAGACTGGAGCCCATTGATCCGTTGCTCCATAGTAGAATATGAGTTGATTCAAGTGTTTGGATATCACCTGCATCAGAAAATTAAAAAAAATCTTATTATTAATAATATTTTACAAATGCCAGTGAATTTCAAAGTGTTTGTATTGCTGATTAGTTGTGCATTCTTTACTTTACCGTTAGTATTTGTGAATATTTTGACACAGAAATGAGGCTAATCCTGAGTAAATGAGTCCGTGATCAAGCTACTGTGTGCTAGGGTTTCCTAGAGTCTCTGACATTTCGTTGGCATGTGCAATAAAGCCTGGTTCACACTAGCGACGCAAGCATAAGCATATCGACATACACAGGCGCAGATAGGCCTTCATGGTTAGTTAACCCCTTCATATTTGGACAGAACAAAGCATTCAGTCATCCTTAAAGTACTATCTGCGCGTATGTCGTTATGCTTATGCTTGCGTCGCTAGTGTGAACCAGGCTTAAAAATCTCAGGGCT
Source organism: Anthopleura xanthogrammica (assembly GCA_964019055.1). Classification (NCBI taxonomy): domain Eukaryota; kingdom Metazoa; phylum Cnidaria; class Anthozoa; order Actiniaria; family Actiniidae; genus Anthopleura; species Anthopleura xanthogrammica. The sequence continues at coordinate 12,902,691 of OZ025208.1, read as the reverse complement.
CTGGGCTGGGGTAGATAATGACAAATACTGGAAAATACAGCAAGGGCTCATTTTAAAATCAAAGATGGTGGTGTAACAAAGATACAATTATTTGTATCATCTGCCATAGTTGTTTACTTAAGAACCTGCACACTTCTTATGAAAACCACATGCATTAATACCACAGGAAGCCCATGCAAAATATATGCAGGAGACTACAGGAAGACTAATCAATTAATTTATGACTACTCCAGGAATCCCAACTACATATACCTCTTCGTCAAGATCTGTCACTTCAGCCATTTCACAGCGTGCCATCTCTAGTGAGTTACTACTTGCTTCTGAGTTAAGGAGTCGCATAGTGGTATCTACTACGCCATCTTGAATGTTACGACCACTAAACCACCATTGAACCAAGAACTTAACTAATGATTGTGGGAAATACGAAACTAGAGAAACTGTCGACACAGCAAACCATTTGAAATAATTGACTAAAGGAGTAACAAACCGTCCATTAGGAGATGCTGCCATTCTTTCTATCGTTGGAAATAATAATATAGATTTGACGATATCTTTTTCTCGGTCGCATTCTTTTAAGAGTTTGAGGATGATGTAGGCACCTATTGAGTGACCAATGAGAATTATTTTTGTATTTTCTGGGATGTGCTGTTCTAGAAAAGCTTTTTTGTGGACAATTTGTTCTCTTAGAGAATATGTTCCAGTACTTATGGCACAAGACTGTGAATTATCTAAAGCATCCTTTTCTTCTTCACAGGATTTAGTGTATTCGGCTAATATTGGTGAATGTCCTGAAAAATTAAAATATAATATTATAGCTATGAAACAAAAAAATATATATTTGGAAATTTTTATGATACCCATTTATTTGAAACTGCTGGAAGGGAATTAGAAATATGAACACACAAACACAAACAGTACTCGTGCAAATCCAATGCCAAACTATTATTATAATTATTATTGCTGACAGTTTAATTTTCTCCACCCAAAATCAGGCAAAAAATGTGACTTCAGTCCGGAAAAAAGCTAGGTCCCAGCCCTCTTGGCTTGAAAATCTCAATCCCCCTCTGTTGGGGAGGTATGGATATTTTCTGGAACTACACAATATACACTCCTCAGACCCTCCCCACCCCTTGGAAATTCAAAATCCCCTCTGTTAATTTGGACAGTTCCAGATATTTTTCTTGAAAGGAATAATAAAACTGATAAACTAATCAATGGATAGTTGCAAATGACTATGTTTACTCATAAATGTAACTCAAGAATTCACAAAAATAAAATAAAAAGTTAAAGAATCGGTAACATTCTGTTCAAATCCTGTTTCAAATTGCAAACTGTATTCAAAAAAGATAAAGAAAAGCTAATTCCAACAGCTGAAGTTATAGAGATAAGACATAATTAAAGATGTGGTAAGATTTGGAAGTGAAACGATCAATAATTAATGATGATTTGAAGAAGTTCTCACTTTTTGAGCTTGGAATATTAAGATAATATCTCTAAAACAAGAACATATTTCTACATTAGAAAAAAACCAGAATAATTCACATCTGTTGTTGATCAATAATCTATGACATCGTTTTAGAGATTTTGTCTTGAAATATGCTGATTAATGAATTCAGATCACGGTTATTCTATGTCTGCTCAATGAAAAAATTTTAAAAATCTTTGAAAAAGAAAAGATTTAAAAAAGAAATTATACAATAAAAGTAAAAAAATATTCTAAGAAATTTTAAGAAACAAGTCCTTTTTCTAATTTTTAGGAATATTATAATGAAGTCAAAACAAATAGAAAGAGAAAATAATTCAAATGAACTGAATAAATAAATAAAAACCTTTGGTGAAATAATTAACAAAGAAATAATATTTTAAAGCTGCATTACTTTTTTTTGCCTTTGATTTCTTTTTTCCTCGATTCACTGTTTTGTTTTATCTTTTTTCACACTACAAAATTATGTTAATTGATTGAACCCCCTCCCCCTTCCCCTCCATAACACCAAACCCAGCTAGAATATTTTTTAGGGTAAAAATAAATAAAATACAGTCAGCTGCAAAAAATAACTGAGGGGAATTCTTAAATGTATGAATACAGTTTCTATATCGAAGTAATAAACTTAAAGCAATTTTTCAAACAATATTTTTTTCATACCGGCATGTGAAATCCCGTAGATGGCCAAAGTCTTCTTGCTTGCTTCAAAGAGACCTTTTATAAAAAGGTCATAATACTCTACTAAACCCGGGTTACCGGGGATGACAACCACTGACACCTTGGGGCAGGTATCCCTGGGTAGTAGAGTAGAAATAACAGTCGGAATACCATTGACTGGGATGACTTTTCTCTCTATTTCTGGAGCTCCTTCTTCAAACTCCGCCATCTTTGATGCACAAGAATGAAGAAGTTATTACTATGCAAATATATGCACATAAATTTAAATAAATTAGCGATCCACTCGAGGCCGTACCAGTCTTCCTCTTCAGTAATACAAAATGGCGGACCATGCGTGCGAAGAAGATCTGTAGAGTTCTAACTAAATTTAAGATTTTAGTGCCGTAAAAAAGCTCGAAAAATTAATGTTATACACTAGCAAGGTGCTTTAAGCATCATAGAATCCACTGGAGTGAAAAACGTCTGCAGATACGGACCAGTTTCTACGCGATTTTTAGAGTAATTTCAGTATTCTAGTTTAGTGATCTGGAATAGGAATTTCTTCAAGGAAAAAGAGGAAATATTGTTAATAATGAACAGTCTGTGTGTATGTCGAGTTACAGGAGTGTTGCAGTTAGTTGGTGTGGCTGCAACGAGGAGATCGTTGTCACAGGTTTGTGCGTTGTTGTCGTCTATTTCTGTATACTATTTCTGGAATGGTTAGGGAGTCTAAATTTGGTACGTAGTGGGATTACATAACGAGAATATATATTATATCACCATTTCCATATTATGAGTGCTATATAGCTTATCAAGAGAAATCATTGCTTAGATTTAAGGTTCTATATTTAGGGAAATTTTGGAAACCAAGATCGAAAGATGAGGTTTTTTAAACATTTTTTTCCACGACCTTCAATAATTCCGTGTATTGTTTGTCAGTATTTGACCTCGACCCCTCTTGATGAAGTAGCCCAGAACACGGAACTTGGAAAAAAGAGAAGGGTTGTGTTTTTGAAGGCTATGCTGTTCATTTTTGCACAAACTTTGCATATATATAAAAGCTCTACACAATATCTCTCTCTAGGTACTGCTAAACATCAGACAACTCTGTGTTTTGCTATTAAAATTTGACTACAAAAATCACAAATCCTAAGACCTGATTTATGTTGACATTTAGCTATAGCACTGATCAGTACGATTTTAAGAAAGAAGTTCCACAGATTACAAGGCACACAGCACCATGTTTATGATACAAAACAACAGCATCCCTTCAACCCAAGCACACAAGTTCAATGGATGTCCAACGAAAATTCTCAAACATGACTTAGGTACATGTACAGTCACATATCTTACTAAATTTGTTCTTTCTATCATTGATTTTCAGGCAACTTTTAGAGCAAATTATGCATCATTGGTCCACTATACAAAGATTCAATCAAGACAACCATTAACAAAGACAAACAGAGTCCCAAGTACATTACAACAGACTTTGAAATACAAACAGATCACAAGACATCTGTCCTCTTTAGAGGTATGCATGTAAATGTTGTTGTTTGCTATTTATGTTATTTCAGTCTGGCCCTCGTCATGCCACATCCCACCAACCTGACCATAACTCATCTTCCTGAGTAAGATTCTGATCATATCTAATGAACCGTGGGTTCGAGTCCTGCCAAGGGCATATGATATTTTTCTCTTAATTCTTTATTCTAATGAAGTCAGTATGCCAAAATCACAATTTCTTGAATTTCAACAATTCATTTTCTAATGAAATTATTTTTTTAGAATCCCCAGGGGGGTACTGATGGTACAATGACAGCTACTGCTCCAGAACCAGAAACACTGGTTACCAAGATATCCAAGTTTGTTGGCCGGTTCAGTGGCATTAATTCGAGAAGCTCTGTAAGTATTGAAATCAGATAACATTTTGCTACATATCTGTTACTACTGACTGACTGACTTGATGATTAACTGACTGACTGCCTGGCTGACTGACTGACTGACTGACTGCCTAACTGACTGCATGAATGACTGACTGACTACTTAACTGCCTGACTGACTGACCAGCCAACTGATGGACTGACTGACTGACTGATTTGACCAGGGAACTGACAAACTGTCTGAACTAATGATCTACTGACACTTTGGCTGAATAATTTGATCAATCAATCAGTCAAGCAAGCAAACTAGCAGTAATTGAATAGATGATCTACTAACTGCTTCACTGACTGTTAACTCTTGTCTGTTACACCAGCCAATTATAATTCCATTGATTGAATTTTCCTTAGGTGTTGTGGAGAAGTGCCATGACTATGTACAGATCTTGTATAGAGGAGGTCAATTACGATGATTTCTATGAAGGTATTGTAACACACAATAACCCTCCTATACTCATCTCTTATTCTCAATCTCCTATTGTACAGCTAGTTTACATGTCACCAGCTAGGCTTGAAATATGATGGCCAGTTAGTTGCCGACCCTGATGACCAGCCAAATTTGTTTTAACTTGGTCATACCTTATTCTGGCTCAATGTTACTGGTCAAAATGACCAGCAAGCAAAGATTTGATCGTACATGTTCCAATTTTGGCCAGACTTTTCTATTGACCAGCTGTTATTTCAAGTCCTGTTTCATATTTAATGAATGGCTTTTTTGTGCTTTTTTTAGCATGTAGTATGCCAGATACTTTCCAGTCATGGTTCATGGTCAATCAGCTCCACATTTGGTAAGTTAAAAATTATTTAATTTTATCATGATCCTTATACGTTTCACAGTCAAGTCATTCCCAAGAGAATTAAATAACAAAGACATGGCAGCCATGTTGGTGGACACTAATTAGAAATCCACCAACATGGTAACAATGACATACCATACACAAAGACTTATTTCTCAAGATTTTTGGGATTATCTTGCTTATAATCCTCCATCTTATGGAAATTGAAAATGGGTCCTAATTTACCCAGATTATTCAATAGATAAAAATTGTTTTTGATAGAAATTCCTATGTTTTAGGATGTGTTTGGTGAGGCTGAAGGCAGAGGGTAAAAATGGGCAGTTCATGTACAGAAAATTGGTGGAGATAATGTGGCAAGATGTGGAAGCAAGGATGAAGAAAATAGGGGTAAGACATCAACCAGCTGAAATTGAAAATCTTAGCACGATCCCAGGAATGGATACTGTCTTTTAAAATAATTGCAAAAGGAACTGCTATGAGCCATTCAAGTCAAGTCAAGTTAGCATTGCAGTGCATTGTGGGACTGTTTTAAGGGATGAAATAAATGCCATATTGGAAATATGTCAACTCAACCCAAGAGGTTGCAGAAGATAATTTCTTTCCCTGATCCTAGCAGTAATATCATTACATCTGGGTTTTATTAGGAGATAGATGCAACAACTACAAGAGAGAGCCTGCGAGAACTTGTCCAGGAATTCTATGGCCTAATATTTGCATATGATGAGGTATGGTCTTCTAGTCCAAGTCAATATAATAGGTTTGTGACATTATTACCCAAAGTATCCCAGAATCCACCATGTTCAGTATCATGGATCAACAGATCAAAAGATCAACAGAGAAACAAGGGGTTTCTGATATTCATACCCAAGCTATCCCAGAATCCATCATGTTATAAATATTGATGATTGATTTTGTTTCTATATTTTAGGGTTTATTATCACATGACAGAGTATTGGCTGCAGCATTATGGAGGTGAGTGAACTAGTGAATGGCATGGAGGTCAGTAGGACTATAAAGAATTTTGGACATTTTTCGCAATAGGAGATTTGCATGATGGCGTCATTTGACCACCACTACCAGAATGCTTTGCAAATTTTCTTTCTTATTCAAATTTATATTTCCTCATGAGAATAGGACAGGTAGATGACGCTACAATACAAATGTCCCATTCTTAGAGATGAAGGGAACCAAGGGAAAGGGTGCTAGGATACAATTTTAAGGCCCCAGGCATTATGGTTTCTCATGAATTTTATTTTTTTCCCTTGTAGGAACATGTTTTACGACAAAAGACAGACAGATGCCTCCCAGTTGGCAAACCTAGTGAAATATGTACGCAGACAAGTCCAGCATCTTGACAACCTGGACTCTGAAGAGCTTCTGACGACAGGAAGAGTACCATGGCTACCACTCAGTACTGCTAGAGAACAGGCACCTTTCTTATACACCTCATATGACAAGTAGCGTCAAGTAGGGAATAAAGTAATCAAAGCCGAGGCAGAATTACAGTGCTAAACCATGGGCACCAAGAAATATTGTAGAAATGTTCTATTGTTTTTTGGATAATCAGAAATGACTCTCTTACCACAAGATAACAGCAAGATAACAACAATGCTTCTGATTGGTTAAGAAACATTCTTGAAATATTTTTAGGTGCCCACGGTTTTTTGATTAACACTGTAAGTACAGGAAGCCAAAGTGTGCCTTTTTTCAACACCACAAAATGTACTGTAAGGTCCCATTTGGATGAAAGTAGAAGGACTTTAGTGGCAGGTACAATTCTTTAAAGCCTTTCCCACTGAAAATGAAAGTGCAAGGAACACAAGGGTCATCCTACCTTAATGGAAATGAAAAACTAGGCTAGGGCTTTCTGTGGTTTTTATAACATGGCAGTATGACTCTTCAAATTCTTCAAGGACCAATCAGAAAGAAAAATATAAATATTTTTCCAATCATGTTTTGCTTCAATGTTGAAGTCACTCAAGAGTTGTAGTACTGCAAACCAAAATGGTTTTCGTATGAGTAGGAAACGAAAGGTACAACATGCCATAACATTGAAATGGTTTTCCATTGTCTTCCAGTAATTTATCCAATCACAACGTGTAGTTACGGCTACTTATTTGCTGTATCGTGTCCCACTCATGAAAACCGTTCTAATGTTACTGCGATTCTCATTATTCTGCAAACTCGGTAGTTGCTAGTTGCCAGTTGAAATTTGGTTGCCGCCAGTCAAAAATATATAAGGTACTGACTGATTAGTTTTGATTGATGGCAGCGAAAAACCAATTTCACAACAAGCCACTGAAATGTCTGATGAGTTCACAGAATATTGAGAATCGCAGTAAGAATTCTTCTAAGAAAGCCAAGACATCACTTTAGATAAGAATAAGACATCGAAGATAACTGTGTGTAATATCCATTGTGAAATCTAATTCGAAAACGTTTTAAATGTAAATATTGAAAATATCAAAACACAATTCTTAAATATTGTGTAGATTTAAGTGAATTATTATTAAGTTTTATGGGATGGTGAGCGATAAGTTGTACCTCACTGATATTTTAATAAACTTACCTTCTCTTTAAACCGTTGTTGAAATAGAGTGACTTGGGCGTGTCTCGTGTCAAAACGGAGGCCAGAACGATTAACGAGATCCAACTTTTCATGCTTCAGTCTCAAAGTGCAAAACAATGCAATAAAGACCTATATATGGTGGCTATAAACTCTGATATATATATAAGATTTGGTATAGATAATATAGATTTGGTCATGCGTAGTTCTTTGTAAGCAAAAAGCTGTGACCGCGCAAGCCATTTTCTTTAAATATAAAAAAAAAACCGGCCGCTCTTTGCTCTGATTACATTCAAGATTTAATGACAAACACTTCAAAAATTCGTTTGACGAAAAAGATTCGAAATAAAAAAGGCGAAAAACTTGTCTCGCAATCGTTTATTTTGTCAAGAAAAACAAGTGATCAAAGCTAAAAAATATTATCAATAGAGTTCAATTGTTGATAAGAATTTTTTACGTTGAACTTTTAAAAGAATCTAACAGTCCTTTCTTCTCGGTCTCAGTATCAAGTTGTTCATTATTACCCCATTCCCTGTTCGTCACCCAGTCAGGGCTTGGCTCCGCCTCTAGCTTTACAAGTTGTAAAATACACAGGTCATCCGTCCATTCTACACTCGTTTCCTCCTTGGCCTGCGCAGATCCACTCACTTGGACGGTCGAGTTGACATCGTTCTTTTCTGGCGTGACTTTGTACTTGTTGGAGCTGTTCTGTACACGGAGAGTTTTGGACAGTTTGTTTTTAAGTTCTACGAAGTTCTTTTTCACCCCTGAAGCCATCCTCGATTCGCAGAAATAGCAATTACTTGAGTTTCTCAAAAAAAATTCTTATAGCTAGAAACTAGAAACCACGTGAAATACAAGCGTCCAGATTTAATTCATTATGACGTCACCGATACAAGCGCGCGCATGGGAGAATAGGATACCCAGACACAACCTTCTTATTGCAAACACTATAGTTCGCAACAAGTTAATATCTAAATAAACCACCACCTTTGAGCGATGGCCTGCGCTGGCTCTCGGTCTAAGATTCTAGATTTCAGATCTTCGAATGACGTTTTTCGAAATAAGTTTATCCTCAAGAAAAATTTAGCATGTCCGATGTCATAAGTCAAAAACGGAGAAGGCGCGCATCGTCCAATCACAGTTTACAATGCGGACGGAAGCCATTTGAGTGTTGCCTACATCAAATCGTATTTCAAATCATGCTTTCAGTAATGCTATTGTATTTGAACTGGATAGATATCATGGAAAACTACGTTTGGTGTTTATTGCTGATTTTATTAGCAATGTTTTAAAATATAACCACAAAAATAAATACTTTTACAAAAATAGAAAAATATTTGCTAATGTTGTGAGCAGAACGCAATATGCGTTGCCATGGTTACAAAGCTCACAAAAATGTTTACTACTAATATGACAGTGAAGAAACCAGAACCTTCACATCGAGGCTTAGAGGGGTAAATCACCTAAATATCCCTCTTATCTCCCAAGAACCTCAATTTCAAGCTGTTTAACCAATCTAAAACTAATACTATGTTAATAACTTATAAGATATAAAAAAATTGTTAGTAGACTGCAACCATTCTGGGTTCTGTGAATGATCATTCCTGGTCATTTGAGTAAATTGGAAAAGCGACGACGGCCATCTTGCATGACGTCACATCAAACATGGCGGCCATGACGTCAATATTCAATCTTACGTTATTAACTAAAGTGCGTTGTTGTATTTGAAAACGAAATTATATTTAAAAAAATGATATGAAAAAATGGAAATGGGAACTGATTATCACCGTTTAAATATTTTGCCATATATCTAGTACCTGATATAGAGTTGCTTTTCCGCACCATCCCCCCCCCCCCCCCTCCCCTACCCTCCCCTCCCCTCCTCCGGTACTACTATTGCTGTTATGGATCCTAAACTACTGGGGTCCAGCTATTTTGATGTGTTCTAAAATACTATTATATGCGGATAATTTACATTACTAAAAAACGATACCTGTGCCTTGGCCTGCAAGACATTGAATGCTACTGACCTGAGTGAGCCCTCGTCCAATCTATCGTCAAACGATCGGGCTGTTTTCGAACAACACCGAGTGTAAAATTAACTATGTACAAATATACACTGAGGCCTGATTCACGCTTGAAACACATGCATAATTAGAGCATTTTTCGTATGAGACTGGCCTTACACGGTACCGAACGAATTGAGTTTAGCTTGGTATAGAGATATATATGTAGAGACGGTTCCTTGTAAATGGTATGTACTGGTCAAATTGTTGAACGGTTAAAAATTCGTCTGGTATCGTATAAGGCCAGCATAACTGTGAAAAACCAATAAAGACCGAGACACTTACTAAACTTAACTTAAGGCTCTCTGCACCAGAAAGTGCTTAAGGCTATCACACTCTCCGACGATCAAGACGCACGGTACTTATATTAAAAGTGCGAATCAGGCTTACTTGGGACATGCAAAAACTGATGGTTTCCAGGACTAAACGGGTGAAGAAGACCGCGCGGCCTTGGGTACTTCCAACAGCACCGAAGGTCTTCGGAATGATGTACTGCTAACCACGGACGATGACCGACCACGTGATCGTAGGCTGGTCTTGGAAGCAGTAGTGTTGTCCATTGCTTGATAGGTGGTTCCTTTGATGAGAGCTTGTTTAATACCTTCATCCATGCCAGCAAGGTTGATTTCATTGAATACCTGATGGAACAGAACGAAATTCTGTGTGAGCTTTTGATCTGTCTGTTAAGGCGCGGAAATACGAGTAACAAAATTGTGCAACTTGTCGCGCAACATTGTTGAGTTGCAAGCTGCAGAGTCAATGTTGCTCGTATTACCACGCTGTACGACAATGAAAATACAAGGACGGATCCAGGAATCAAAGAAAAGGTGGGCAGGAAAATTTTGTACTGAGACAAAAACTTCAAGACCGCATGCAAGTTTTCAAATTTGCCAAGTTTAAAGAAAATACATATTTTAAAAGGGGACGCGGCCGCGGCCCCTAAATCCGCTCCTGAAGTATGTTGCGCGCCGTGTGGTAATACGAGCCGCATTCGAACGTGAGTGCATGTCATTGAGAACTACTGTTATAGGAAATCAAGATGGAGTAGATAGATGTACCTCAACGATGGCACCGTCTGGTAGACGTAAGAAGTGTCTGTACAGTTCTCTCAGTCCATCCAGATGAAGAGTGTGTACGGACACGTGTGTCGTGATCTCACGGCGACCTGTTTTGTTTTGGCCTTCGTTTATCTCAGCCTCGTCAACCTAGAAAGAAAGAACAGATCCTTAGTCTTAGCGACACCGTTATGAAGTATTCACATATCAATAACCCTAGCCTCCTATGCCAATGTCTTTCATTTTCTCTTTCCTACAAGTGGGCTACCTATGTCAACATTAAATTGAACGAGGACTGAGAGCGAAAAAGCAGAAAGAAGTCCACACCTTTCTTCCTCCTTCCCCTTCTGAGTCAAAACAATGGTCGAAAATAGGGTTCGGATTTTACGGGTTTAGGTGGGGAGAAATGGTAGATACCCCCTACCTACTAAGAAGCTTGTTAAAATACTAGATACTGGCTGTCCGCAGTGACTATTTACACAAATACATCAGTATTTAGCATACATGTAAACAGACAGTATATTCATTCCTGTGATTTGACTTTTGATCCTAGGGATATTTGAGACTCCAGGATTAGACTTCCAGAGGTGGTGGGTACCCGGTAAGCCCCACCCCTCCCCTCCTTATCCCATTAATCAACAGTACCTGTTCTTCTTCCCATATATAATCATAAACCGCTGTTTTCTTCCTCTCGCCTTCTTCTCCTCTCCACTGCTCTGATTTCTTGCAAATAAAGTTCAGCTCCTCGTTAGAGATCTCCAAGTCATAAGGAATGAAAAAGTCGTCTTCAGTAGCATGCAGACGATGATAGACGTCCATCAGGCGACCGTTGTTATGGAGACGAAGGAAATACATGTAGAGGATGGTGGATGAAGCGAAGAGGGTTACGATGTACAGGAAGATCGTTAAGACTATTCCCACTGCACCGTTCTTCTCGTAACGATCGAAATGCCAGTACAGTTTAAATGCATCTCCTATTGGTAAATCTCCACCGACATTACGATACCTAAGAGAGATATGAAGACAGGTAAAGTAAACGTTGAAACAAGTAGCATATTAAAGGCGCGCAATGTTGCAGGCAATCGATGTTGCGAGCCATGTGACACGACGCAATGTTTTGCACGCAATTCAATATTGCTGTAGTAGAAAACGATCCTACTTCAGAAACATTGCCTACAATATTGCGCGCAATGTTGCATCGTGTGTCCGCGCCTTGATTTATTCATGAATTGTTACCTCTGCAGAGCGGAATCAACAATGATGATCCACAAGGGATCCAACAGGATATTGATCCCCAACGCCATGATGAAACGAGAGAAGATGTTGGGGAAGATACCAAATAACCGCTGGATAGCCCAGGCAGCGATAACCAACACGCAGAATATCAAGATATTCGTAAACGGGCCAAGAATAACCAGCGCGATCTCTTCTTCTGTATGTAGTAATGTTGTCTGGTAGTTCAGGTTGACTGTGTATGGCAGGAACTCAAACCTGCGGCGAAGAATTGGAAGTATTACTTAGTAAAGATTCATAACTGAAGATTGAAGAAAATTTGTCGGAAAAGTCTAAGTTGGGTTTCCTTTGATTGCAGCTTTTCTTTTCTTTTGTTTTGTTTTCTTTTGTTTTGTTTTGTTTTCTTTTCTTTTCTTTTCTTTTCTTTTTTTTCCTTTTTCTTTTGTTTTTCAAGGTTTTTTTTGCGCTTTAACGGTTGTCGTAAAGTCTGTGTTCGTTATAAAGAACATAAGGCCTGTTTTGATTCTGAAGGCGCAAATATAGCCAAATTTGTCTTTAAAATCTTTTTAATACGCTTAAATAAATCAGTATTCTCAATATATATCTTTTATCAAAAAAATTATGGGATATATTGACGTCATGTTCTATACCCAGAATTCCCCGCGGTCAGCATTCTAATTGCATTATGACGTTGTGTTCTCAATCATTCGTTTACTGATCAACAAAATTATGGGATATTGACGTCATGTTCTATACCCAGAGCTCCCTGCGGTCAGCATTCTAATTGCATTATGACGTAGTTCAATTAAGTCTTCATTAACTGAGGTAATTAATCAACAGCGATCATTATCTGTAGACATCCGTGGTCTACAGACGTCTTATCAAGATGCCGGGGAACTTCGATAAATATGATTTTTTATTCGCGTTAGTTGCTATGACTGTATCTTTTTATGTCGTAGGAATGATCAACCAAAGGGAATGCGCACTGACTGGTAAGTTTTGGTATTTTTTTCCCGCGCGAAAGATTTTCTTGTTGACGTCACTATCGACGCGCGTGTTCGGTTTGGAATTTCAGTCCTTTTTTTGTGCATTTTTTACATATAAAAGTAGAGTTAAAGTAGTTACATGTAAAGCTGAGCGAGTTTCCAGTTTTTGAATTTGAACAAGTAACACATTTATCTATATACCTATATACTAGTTATACAATGGTTTCTATATCTTGTGTTACAGTTACTGAAATCTCTAAGAGATGTGATTTACCAGTCGATGTGCAGAACTTCAGGGTTAGAGATGATGTGTTACTAGGTAAGAATGAAATATAAAACTAAAACATCTAGTGTTTGTATTGATGATATTGTTTATGATTGTCACAGTATGACATCCTGTGGCACGGTAGCTAATGCGTCTGACGAGTACACAAGAGGTCGTGGGTTTAATTCCTGTAAGGAACTTTTTTTCAAGGCAAAACATTCATTAAAGAAAAAACAACATAAACAAGATATAAAATTGTCGTCTTATCCAAGATGCTCGAAACTCAAAACATTTAGAAACTCTATCCCAAGAAAGACGTTCGGGGAAAAAAGAGCAAAAACAAACAAAAACAAATAAACAAACAAACAAACAAACACACAAACACACAAACAAACAAACAAACAAACAAACACACAAACAAACAAACACACAAACAAACAAACACACAAACAAACAAACAAACAAACAAACAAACAAACAAGACACGACGTTTAAACTATAGGTTTCTTTCGAGACAATGCACCGAAAAAACCTGGTAAACTTACTAGTTAACAGGCCTAATCAAATACTGAACTAATCTCTGTGTATTTGTCTTTGAAGATGCCAAGGATCTCGCAGACATGGAGAACAAGTGGCTGACCTTCAGGGCGAGGTTTACCGTCAAGGATAACAAGTTATCTATGGAGATGGTTCGACTTCACTCGAACAAGAAAATCACCTCAGACTGGAGAATGGGTAAGACCATATGAGACACGAAATGAAATATTAAAGTTAAAACAAAATCAAAAGAAATCGACGACAATAGTAGAACTTTACAGTTGCGCAACTCCTGAGACACTGAGATACTCCAGGAGGCAGCGCCGCCATTTTTGCGGACACTCGTTAAAAACAAAAGGAAAAGAAATCACCGACTCCAGTGATATTTTTAACAGTTGCGCAATTCCTGAGACACTGAGATACTCCATGAGGCAGCGCCGCCATTTTTGCGGACACTAGTTAAAAACAAAAGAAGGAAAGAAATCACTGACTCCAGTGATATTTTTAACAGTTGCGCAACTCCTGAGAAACTGAGATACTCGTTAAAACAAAACAACAACTATTGTGACATTTTTTAACAGTTGCGCAAATTCTTATCCATGTGGCGGAGCCGCCATTGAGTGCGTACACTTAAGCCATCCTAAGTTTGAACATAGCAAAGCCCCGACACTGTTAGGCTTGCCAATGTGCAGTCCACAATTAAATCAGCAATCCAAATCGAAGGATACATTTATCTTCGACAGAATTTGCAGACCGTGAATCAAATTAGTTAATGTGTGTTGTGTTGTGTTGTTTCTGACAGATTCCCAGACAGCAACCAAGGGTAGCCAGTGGTTCACCTTGAGGGGTCGTTGGGTTGGTAAGCCACTCTCGTTTGAATTCGATCAGAGATTCTTCATGGTTAGCGACGGTAAGCAAAGTTTATAGCAATTAACTCTTGTTTGTTCCATGACCAATGTGAATCAATTTGTTTTATTTGAACAAGAGATTTTAAATCTCCCACCAAGAGCGGATCTGTCAATTTTAGCTTAAGGCGTGAGGGAAGGGGAGGGGAGGGAGATTGGGGCTTTGCTCCCGCATTTTGAGGATTTTAAGGGCAAACTACACTATAAACCCCCTGTCAAACTGTCTTGTAGATATTTAAGCATTGGTTCAATTGGGTGAAGCCATTTTCAAGTTACGGCAACGGTGCATAGCCCATTCAATAACAGTGTTGTATTCAACAGATGCTAAGCCAGTCACGAGAAGTGAGCCTTGGTTCAACTTCAAAGCCCACACGTGGCTTGGAAAGAAGGTCTTAAAGCAGGTAGACTATGATGCTGTGCCTGGTAAGTTATGGACAACAAATCCTGATAAATAATCCAGCTGAGTTGATCTTCAGAACAAACTCAAGGTCAACCAATCACAATTGAGAATTCGATATTGTATTTTGATTAACACGGAAAATGCTAACCAAAATAGTTCACCCATAATTCCTTTAGGGGAACACGATCAACTCAGCTGGAAACCTTAGAGACCCTTTTTAAGTGGGGCTGTTAAACTGAACAAAGGTGTTAACATTATTTCTATCTCTTCATGTCACATACGATTAATCTTATCCAACTTTTCATTTAAAGAGCGCATGACGCCCAGCCAGAGTGCGATAGAAGCACCTCCAGTATACATAGAGTTTCCAAAACTCGAGCATGACACGATGGAGAACGTGAAAGAAGCTACTGCCATTTCTCCAGAAAACCGTGTCAAAGATGACAAGACCGCCGAGATGACAAGACAGGGTGCAACAGAGATGCAGCCTGCAATGGAAGCGATTCTTCCCGAGGACAAACATGAGATGAATGGGAAAAAGCGTACAGAAGGTACTGCCTTTTCTCAGCTTGTTGCCTCTCGCTTCCAGGATGAATCCAGTTACAACATTTCCTCTGATGAGCTAGTATGTAAACTTCGCTCAGAGGGAAATGCAAGGGAGACAAGAGAACCACAATTCAGCCATGATGAGGTTGATCTCAAGGGAGAACAGAAACCAACGGTTAGCGATGATAAAGCTGCAGTCACCAAAATGGTTGACGTGGCTAAGCCTCGTGTTGGGCGTCGTTCACAGCCCAAGTGCCCAAGATTTCCAGAGTATAACGCCCCAACTGTTGTCAAGAACATGTCCGTTTGCTTAGCAGATGAACCATATATGGATGAATGTCCTTTGTATGCAAGCGAGGTTAGTAATGTGAATGACGACCTACAGAAACCAACAGTTAGCGATGATAAAGCTTCAGTCATCGCAATGGTTGACATGGCTAAGCGTCATGTTGGGGGTCATTCACAGCCCAAGTGTCCAAGATTTCCAGAGTATAACGTCTCTAACGTGGTCAAGAACATGTCAGTTTGCTTAGCAGACGAACCATATATGGATCGATGTCCTTTGTATGCAAGCGAGGCTAGTAATGACGCTGCTAGCGATAACTTGGACCTACGACAGACTTACGAGGAGCAAAGCTTTGGACGTGGTATGGGAGTGGTTGGTAAGTTAAGATACTGTTGTTGTTGTGCTTCTAGATATGACTAACAGCAGAACTTCAATTGATTTTTTGGGGACAGATGCACGTGATCAAAACGTGATAACGAAATGCGCCGATGCCCAGACACGTGATTTGCACGTAAAATGCCACGTGATTTGCACGTGAAATGCTTCCAGCTGCAAGAAATTGTCACGTGAAAATGACGGTCCGTACTAACTGAGATACCATTTATTTTCCAGACGATGACTGCGCTTGGTATTCCCCAACTCAAGTGCTTCTTAGTGCCGCCGCCGTCACCACGGTTACCGTTACCGTAGCAACAACCTACGTCATGATGGCTCGTCCTCAGTACTTTTGGACTCAATGAGAGGCTGACATATTCTAGTGTTTTTGTGTTTAGATGTGTTCCATTTTGGCTGTCCTCCTTTCTTATCCATAACTTTAGTTTACAGAGATTTATGTGTTTTTCTATATTTCTTATCTTAAACAACTTTTCGTGCACTCAACAAGCAATATGTTCTATACTATTATGAATCTTTAACGATTTTTTTAATTCAGAGAAACTTTAGAGAAAAAAGAAAAAAAGAAAAAAAGAAAAAAAGAAAAAAAGAAAAAAAGAAAAAAAGAAAACAAAAATAAGTAAATGTTACCAAGCCAAAAATGGAATGTTCGTAACGTAATCATGATAAATAAAAATGATTCAAAACCCAATACTTTTCAACTGGTTAAGCACTACAAACTATGAACAGATAATCTAGCCCTTCTCTTTCATTCTTTCTTTCTCTTTATCAAAAACGCGAGCTCCTCTCCCACTCAACCTTTGGGAGATCCAGTAGAATGTCGACTCACCGTCACGGAACACACAACTTGGATAATATAACGCGCGCTTTGATTAGATAACGGGATTTTGTTGGTAAGAACAGATAAGTGCTTACTTGTTAATTGGTATTATCAGAGCCGTAAGGTACAACCACTGTCCTCCATAATGCGTGTACAGCCGTAGAAACCAAGTGAACGCGATCATCAACATCATTGCCCAGAACTCACGAGACCTCCATTGGGAGAGGCCAAGCTCGGCCATCAACTGACGGCCCACATACTGCATCTTCTCTCGGCCCCGGTGAAGAACGTGCCCTTTGTTGGAAAATGGTTGTCTGCAAGAAAAATGAAAAATTGCATTAACTTCTCGAACCTATAGACCTCTTTAGAGTATCATCCCTTTGCTTAACGGTTGTGCATGAGAAGACGCATTATTATGGATACAGAGTAATAGTTGCTCGTATTACCACCCCGCGCGCAACAAAATTTGTGTAGCGCGACTTTGTTGCGCGCGGGTAATAAGAGCAACGTTCGCTCTGCAACTTGCAATGCAACAATGTTGCGTGACAAGTCGCTCTGCGATGTTGTTGCGTGACAACATCGCTCTGCAGCTGGCAATGCAACAATGTTGCGCGACAAGTTGCACGATTCTGTTACTCGTATTACCGTACCTTACCGGGTACGTGTTGTAAGTCAGTAGCTCATACTTCCCACTCCTACAAAAACCGCCTCAACAACAGATGTTGCACCTGTATGTTAATCAATGTCTGCATGTTTGGTCTATACTACAGTGATGTAGCAAGCGATACGGCCTATACTATGGCAATTAGCTAACATCCATACTCACTTGACAGAGAAGGAATGTTGTTCTAGTTCCTCTGTATGGGTCAGCTTCTTTTTCTTCTTTCGTCTTGTCAAGAGGGCTGTCTTGGGTAACATGGTGAACATCTTTTTGGCATACACGTCTACGGGATTATTATGGTGTTTCTGACAGAAAACGATAATATTTTGTCAGGAGAATGAAAATGAAGGAAGTAGAAACTTATGCGATTATTTCTGCTGACTGAAGAAAAGTAGTATCAAAACCTGCATAATCAGTGCAAAGGTTGGTTAGACCAGATTTCGTATGCATGAAAAGTCGCGGCACACGGCACGGTTACGGCGCGTACATGTCACGGAATTTCGAATGTATTCATACACGGCACGGCACTGACGGGGTCACGGTCACGACAAGGCATGGTCCGTGCCGTGCCGTACGTTTTCCATAGTCATACAAAAACTGCTCGATTCCAAGTCTAGTCTGGAACTATCCTATATAGGATTTTGCGCAAAGCGTGTGCCCTCTCATACCTTGTAATACATCCCGGGCTGTCCTTTAACGGGTTTGAACCCATCGTCCTTCTTGAGCATCAGCACTTCGTCGTCAGAATAGTCGGTACCAGACCCTTCAGAGGACGCGTCCATTTCTACGGCCTTACGAGACATGTTCACGGTCATGGGTCTGGACATGCGGCGTGTGGTGGAGACAGATGACATACGACGAGTCTGGGAAACTATGGACGAACGACGGAGTGTACTGGCATCGGGGACTGCTAAGGACTAGGATAATAAAGGAAACATATAATCCCATTAATACATAAGGAATTTAAGAGGATTTAAGAGGATTTAATACAGAAAGACAAACAATAATGGGTTTTCAGAGAGACCAAACACAAACAGTTCGACCGATAGACTGACCGCCAGAAAGACAGACAGACTGACGAGCAGACAGACAGACATGTAGAGACAGACAGACAAACAGCCAATACAGATAGAAAAACAGACAGACAGACAGACAAACAGCCAATACAGATAGAAAGACACAGACAGAAAGACAGACAAACAGACAGACAGAAAGACAGACAGACAGACAAGCAACTCAGACAAACAGCGAAGACAGACAGACTGACAGACAGACAGCTAATAAGCAGTTTAAGTATAGGATAAAAAAAGATCAATCAAACATTGTATCATAAAGCATATTAATTACCAGTTTTCGTTTGGGCATGGTGGAGAGGTCTGGTACTTCAACCTGAAGATCTACCGTGGAACCTGGCAGCTGATCCTTGCTTTCACCTTTAAGATCCATGGTGCTTCCGAGGAAACTAGAACCACTGAAATACAAACCATTCGATAATCTTTAAACTCTAAGCAATTCAAACCCTAAACCCTACAGGAATCGCTCTCTGCGTTATCAGCACAAATTATATATTTTGTAAGTTATAAAAATAAGCTACTTACCCTAACATGCTAATACGGCTAGGTCTCCTACTACTGGTGGGCGAGGCTAACGATTTCAGGTCACCCTTAGAGCCATACACGGGTTCCTCACCATCAATGAATTCTTCTCCGGTATTGGTACGGGCGGGGTATCCGACAAGACCTGATGTGAACTGTAACTCAACTTCGTATTCCTTCTGTCCTGCCATGTACCTAGAAACAACAACATGAACTAAGAACTTAGTAACAAGGGGCGTAGACGAGAGAAAGGGGTCCAGGGCTGCCTGTGGTACCCCTTAGTACTCGCACTTGTACTTGTACGTGCTTGCCATACTTTACCTTGGTAACTTAACGACTTCAAAGTACAAGTTACAGAGCCAGTTCTCGAGATCTTGAGCCATCAGTTCCTCGACCTTTTCATGTTTATCAATACTGGGATCCATGTCACCCCTTAAGAACGGAGATTTGTACCTGGTGAAAGAGAAAAAAAATATAACTTAATATGACTTATTACACTTGGAACATTTGGAATTCGACTTGATTCAAATGCACGCAGCTATAATGAATTGACCGAGAGAAATAAGACACGCGACCACCAATGGTTAGTGTCTCAAGATTAGAAACCTTTCACCATACTTTTATAAAATGCCTTTGCTAGCTACGCTGGCATCTAAAAGTGGTGAACTTGCAAGCTTAACGTGTCGCGTCATCACAGTTGCGCAAGTTCTAAAAGACATGAGCAAAGCATACATACTTTCCCTCGACGATGTTGAACTCTCCATCACAGATAGGAAAGCATCCCCATCCTACCACTCGGTCCGTCGCCGTGACACTGCCTCGCAACACGAACAACTCAAACACCAAGCACATGCTTGGACGAACATCTGGTCTTGCTGGACATACAGTAAACACACTCTGGTCTATCTGTTAAGGCGGGAAATAAAGAAATATGTCCAATGGTTAACCACTATTAATACAATATATACAGTGGGATTAAGAGGACACCTTCGCCCGTTAAAGAGCGAATGTTGCTCGTATTACCACCCCATGTAACAACAAAATTTTGTTGCGCGACTTTGTTGCAAGAAGTAGAAAGAGCTTCTACTTCTGCAACGAAGTCGCGCAACAAAATTTTGTTGTTGCACCGGATTGCAACGCAACAATGTTGTGCGACAAGTTGCACGATTTTGTTGCTCGTGTTACCGCAGCTTAATAGCTTGGCAAGGTGCGCCACAGCGAAGATATCATTCATGCATGTTTACCTTGATTTCTATGTTAAAGAACTCTCCATCATGATGTAGAGGGAGGGTAGCTCCTCCCCACTGCTGACCCTTCAGGTTGGACCACTTCAAGACATGTCCACCAAGACGATCGTACAGGGACACCATCAACACATAACGGCCACCTTAAACAATATAGAAAAAAACTAAGTGCTTCATTGATATATATTATTTGATTGAGTGGTTCGGGGGGGGGGGTGTTTACGCTTTTCCCACCCCTCTCCCTCAGGTGGACCCCTTCAAGACATGTCCACTCAGACGATCGTAAATAGACACCATCAAGATGTAACGGCAAATAGAAAAAAAAAGTGCTCCATGGACTGAAATAATTCGAGTGTTCGGACAGGGTGATAGTTTATGCTTTCTAGTGATGTACTGCTGCCAGAGAAGTCACTCTCATAACTCTCTTCTCTCACGTTATCAAGCAAGACTCTCAAAAAATAAGAAAGATGGATTGTATTTTATGAAGAAGTGACAGCCATCGTCCAAGGTTTTAACCATGTTATTCGTGGAATAACCATGTTCATTTACGGGGGGGGGGGGGGGGATATGTTATGAGGTATACCTGGCAGTTTGTCCTTCACTCCTCTCAGACACTTCAGTTTGATCTGGATTGGTTGAGGGGTTCGGTTCCAGTCTACTTTCCATCGTCTACCTTTGCTTCCACCGTACTGACCGTCAGCAAGGATAAGATCTCCGTACATGGTCTACGATAAGAACAGATAAGTTAGGACTATTATAGACCAGTTTCTAGACATTACTGAGGTGCGGATTAATATTAATAGACCCCTTGCATGTGACGTCAAAGCAGGCTCAATTTGGAGGACAAAACAAAAGAATTTTAATCTCCTGAGAATTGGAAACCTATCGTTTTATCATTCAAATTGAGCTGTATTTGGAAGTGCTGCAAGGGATCTAGATGGTCATAGCAGTGTGTCTGCTCACGACCGGGAAGGGCTACTAGTAAAGAAAGAAGTAATATGCAAGGGAATATAGTATGAGATTTGAAATGGGAAAACATCATACCCAAAGCAAAAATCGAAATCTAACGTCATCATGTAGTAGAGAAAGAAATTACACACAAGGTAATAGTAATCGTGCCAATTTAACATGTAATTGCTCTGTTTTACTATTAAAGAAATACATATACAGAAGAGAATGAAATATGGTTTGAAATGGGAAAATGTGGACGGCGTCCAAATTAATAGGTCTGGCCTTATTTAGAGATCTTAGGAAGAAAGGAAGAAAACATATACGAGAGAATAATACGGTGCTTTGAAATGGAAAAACACCGCGCCCTTAAATGGGTCTATTTTACACCTAGAGACATGAAAGTTGAAACAAAATGTTTCTACTGATCTTCGCAGGGATTATAATAACCAAAATAATATATTTCTTGTTAAACGGTTATTATCTTGGTTCCAGACACCCAAACATAATAAGGTGTTAGCGATTATCTGTACTAGGTGTTAAGGTGTTAATGAGATCCAGACTGGATGTGATCGGCACAGATTCACACATCTTATACCGCTATCATTACCAGCGATACACGAACGTCAGTCGACGTGTTTCGGTTAGACATTTCTGCTACATAAACTAGATTAAAACCAATAATCCAGAATATGAAGAAGAGGACATTTACTAAGCCCTGCCATCAATACGTTTTTCACTGACATACGGTCATAGGATACAAAAATCGTTATATCCTCTTAGTAGGCTTAGTATATTGAAACCCATGTTTGGGCGTCCCAGTAAGACAGATGTTTTTGCTGATTTTTTTTATTGGTTCCAGTTTTTGATAGTACGCTAAATAACGGCGCAAAAACTGTTGTCTAGACGATGTTGAAGATTGCACTTGAATATGGGAATGAACTACCAAGTTATTTTTTAGTTCTTTTGTGAGTCACACATGTTCAGATCGCGGTAATAATGGCTATATCATCTCATTAGACTGATCTAACAGATGCTTTCGAATATCCAATCTAGTTCAAGTCGATTTGAGTCGATGTTGCGTCTATCCCTTGATTCGAAAATTCAGTTCTCTGGGTTTTCCGGTTTTCCTCCCTCCACAGAACCCGGCCAACACGCTAAATTCCAATTTCAACTGTGAGTTAGCCGTGCCCTGACTTACATCAACCCAGAGGTTGTTTCAGGTTTTAAGTGATAAAAACGATGTTTCGTTTGGTTTGGATTTTTATGAGTCGTAAAGGATCTTGAAATCTGAATTATCTAACAATGATCCAGACTGCACTTTCTTATATGCTTAATTTCCATCAATAAATAAATTTGTCTCGACAAACATGAACGACAGGTTGCGCCATTCTCTATGTTGCTTTTCATCCCTGTAAGCCAGAATTTTTTTCATCCATGAGTAATTTTTGCGATTGCGGGATTTCTTCTAATTCTGAATCGCAGTAAAAATTCTGGAAAAAGTGACAATAAATTTGATTGAAGTTTTCTTCCCCTATCCTCCTCAAAAGAGGTCTATCTTTCCTCGCGCGCGCTAAGAGCAAGCTTTACATACTTAACTTCGGAACTTCCTCTGACAGATTCTTTGACAACAAAAGATAACTTTTTTACTTTAATGGTAACTTAATATCATATAAAAAAGATAAACAAGCTGTCTTACCTTAACTTCGCCTTTCCTGGCCTTGAGAGCTTTAAGAAGCTGGTTCTCTGCTCGACGGAACGCTCTGTGGATTCTGTTCTGGATCAGCCTGTCTTGTTGCATTAAATGCTCCTAAAACCCGAACATACAAGCAGAATTAGAGTAATATAGAGTTATATAGAGTTATGAAGGGGGATTAGACTGATAATGGACCGTAAGCGAGAAAACGCCAATCATTGATATCGAACTAAGATTTCTGGTTGGAGAATATTGAAGTGGGCTGTCCACCACGTACACCTGTCCTAGTGTCAAAAAAGGAAGGGAGAAATGAAAGAGAAATCAAACAATAGGATGGGAATGAGAATACATGGAATAAATGTATCAATAGAAATAAAAAAATAGAAAAAAACGAGGTAAAAGTGAAAGAGGAATGAATGGGATAGAAATGACAAACGAGTGACTAGATATTATGGATAAGATATCGGTAGAAATGTTTTTATGATTTTTGAACCAAAGTGGAGAAGGAAATTTTTTGAAATGATTTCATATTTAATACAAA
This sequence comes from Anthopleura xanthogrammica, assembly GCA_964019055.1. NCBI lineage: Eukaryota > Metazoa > Cnidaria > Anthozoa > Actiniaria > Actiniidae > Anthopleura > Anthopleura xanthogrammica. Next base: position 12,879,071 of record OZ025208.1, on the reverse strand, counting down.
ATTGCCCAAAATTATAAGAATTGCAAATTGCTTACAACAGAATATAATATTGGTAGTACAATATGGTACAAATTTTGGGCCAATATGATTGATGAAATTTTAGGGAATATTTAATGAACTTGAGGAGAAGAATAGAATAACAAAATAGCAAGAAAATTATGATAAGTTAAAGAAAATGACATGCGAAAGAAATGAAATATGAAAATGAATGGTTACTGAGAGAGTTATTTTTTCTCCCACTTTGATCAAGACACAAACGTCTATTGTATTTAGTATATTTGGTGTATTAATGTACTGTACTGTACTGCACTGCACTGTACTGCACTGTTCTGTACTGATCCTTGACATGAATTTCTTGTACTAAATAATATTAGTAATCGACATACTACTTCCAATAAATAAGAAAAATATTGAACTTTTATTTATATTTGTTTATTTATTTATTACTAGACTTTTACCAAGACACAAAAGTTACTTTAAAAGCAACTAAGATTATTAAGAAAATATATTTGAAAATATTTATTTTTTTGGTAGTATGAGGATATCCTCTCGCATGCTTAGAAATTAGTATGCATTTTCTAATGTCATCTTTGTCTTGGTAAAGTTAAAAAAATTATTATTATAAGTCCCCACATACCAATTGGAGTTTTAGAATAATATTGATCAGTTGATTAATTCTTTGCCAGTGTTAAAGACAGATCATTTATCAGTATAAATATCAACCCAATGGTCTTGATATTGCAGCAGTGCTCACATAGAAGGATTGTGGAGTTAGAGGTATTGCTTCAATTTATCAAAAACCAAACACAAATAGAGTGGAGGGAGACAGAGTCATTGAAGTAACAGTTATCTTGGTGGCTGGTGCTATTTGTGTGGTCAGTTATGATAGAGAATTAATAAGAATAAACACAGCTGGTTCTAGTTGACTGGGATATGCTGTTGTTTTGAGAGGAAAAGTAATCAAAGGCATTTGAACTAAAAAGATTTCAATATGTTTACATGAGAGAGAAAGAGAGAAATACCAAGGAATAGAGGGGAAGCAAGGAAAGAAGAAGAAAAGAAAGAAGGTAAAAAATATAGTGAGAAAAAAAGGAAAAAAGAAAAACAAAGAGTAAGAAATTTAGAGTGAAAAAGAAAGAAAAAAGTTAGGAAAAAGAATGAAAATAAAATAAAATTGAAAAATTAAAAAGGTGTGAAAAAAAATGCAATATTATTGTAGAAAAGTTTAATTATAACAGTTTCAAGGCTCAAGATTTAATTATTTTCATGAAGAAAATAACGGAAAGCACTTGTCATTTCTTGACACATAAGTAACTATTTTCATTGAGCCTGTGCGCTCAAAATTGATTCAATTTATTCTAGTGTCAATAATACCAGTATAAATGAAATACAATCAATTCTAGGAGTGGTTAACTCATTCACTAAGTAAACTATATTGATTTGCCTAAAAGCCTCTTCAAACAAACAAAAATATATGAAATTTTTGGCATCAGAAAACATTTTTAGTGACTGAAGTAGCAAGTTGAAGGATGGAAATGGGAGAAGAAAAGAAGAATGAGATAGAAGAGGCATCACAGACACATTGCAGATACATTTAGATACCAGGGCAGCGAGTTGAAGGACAAAATAGAAGTGGTGAATAGAATTTAGAAAATATAGATGGAAGAGACTGTAAGTTGGCTGATATTTTTGATTAATGAGAAGCAGAAAAAAGATTTTGAAATACGCTTCAGCAGTAACAGAAGTCAGTGCTGGAAACATCAGCGAGAAAACTTAGAATCATGGAAGGTAAGTTTTTGAAATTTGAAATTATATTAATTCTGATTAATATGTTTTAATGCCACTTTTTTCTAATAATTTCAAGAAAAGTATATATTTCATGCATCACCTCAAAACATTTAGAAGAATAGGAAACATCTAAAGGAAAAAGGAAATAGTATTTCTCAATTTCCAAATGCCAATATTTTGGTTTCAAAGCTTGAATTAACAGACCATACAAAATATTAAATCTAAAAGCTCCAGTTATGATAAGGAAATACATCTACTCCAGACTTAAAAAAGTAAAATATTTTTTGATTAAAAAAATCATTAGACATTTAAAAAATATTAAATCTTGGTTATCAAAACTTGAAAGCCAAGAAAATTGATTTTACACCTTCAACAAAAAGTTCATTGAATCCTGAAGTTTTGTTTATTTCATCGTTAAAAATGCAATCTATAGTTAATTCAATTCTTGTCGTAATATAATTTGATTCATGTAAAGCATCAGTCTTATTTCTTAAAATATATTGTGCGATTTAAAAAAAAAATCCATATCCTGCCACTGAGGATACTTGAAATTCCCAGGGGGTGGGGGTCAGAGGAAAAATAAAATTACAAGGCCTGTATGGAAGAAAATTGGAAATTCCAGAGGGGTGGGGGAAGGGGGGTTCTTTTTCAAGTACCCTCCATGGTGGGGTATGGATAATTTCCTGATACCACACATTCTAGCAAAATAATTTAAGTATGGAAAGATGGGCTTTTGACTTTTTGCCAAACAATATCATATTAATGTTTTTGAGGTAGCACTACATTCTCAGAGTGGGAATGAATTCATGAGAAAGAATAGAACATGCTTGAGAAAACATTTTTATTGCAGTGCGAATCGACAGGAGTCTCAGAAGTTCTTCCCTTCCAGGGTGGGCAGTGGACATTTCCCCCCCTTTTTTTATTCATTCATTCATTCTCTTGTTCATTCATTTATTCATTATATTTTTAGACATATATTTGCTATAGTTTACTCCAAGAGTTTGAGCCCAACAAGAGGTTTACTAGTAAGATATATTTCTGGCACTACACAATGACCTCTCATTTTGCAGTAGAAGTTATTTTGACTCACCTCTCTCCTTAAAATAGCCTTGCGTTTCTCCTTAAGTTTTGCCATTATGTATTTCTTGGTTCTTTCTTCTCTAGACATGATGTCTTGGATCCTTTCTCTTTGAACCTTGGCTTCTTGTTGTTGGTATGATATGTGTTCATCTCTCAGGCGACGCTCTTCTTCCTAATATAATAATAGAGTGAATAACAATCAGAGTCTTTAAAAATGAGGATATTACAACCAGAATGTATCATAATTAATCTATTGACAGCCGCCACAAGAACAGCCAAAAAGTTAATGACATTCTCATATACATGTGGAAACCATAAACCATTGTCAAACACATTATTATAGTTATCATAATATTAATAATAATCATTATCATCATCATCATTGTCATTATCTTTTATTTGTTAGAGCAGGCTGATTATTTTGGGCAGCTTTCGCTGATGTGGACCTGCGCACACTCACACTATACACGCACACTACATTTACTATTTTATGCACACAATGGTCAACTCACATGTTGATTTTTATGGAGGGGGGAAAACCCGAGAAAAATCCTTGTCGCAAGGGTCACATCAAACAAAACTCAATTCACATGTGGTTTCTGCAGGGCTTGAACCAGCAACACAACCCATTGGACTCACAGCAGTGACAGACAATGCATTATATTAGCAGTGTACGTCACCCAAGCCACCTATAGTACTAGACAGTACTAATAAATTATTGAAACCAACCTGAACTTCTTCCAGTGAGATTTGTCCAATCATCAGAATCTCTTCTTCCATTCTCCTCTCAAAATCATCCAGATATGAATCCATCCTTTCTTCAGCCAAGCCAAGCTTCAGTTCATCTATTTTCTTCTGTTGATGTGCCTTATCTTCAGGCAGGATGACCGGTGGAGGAGGTGCAGAGGTTTCTAGTTCAGATTCTCCACCATCTAGTGTCCCCATTAGTTCATCAATATCTGGGAGCTCTTCTTTAGTTGGTGGTTCTAGAAAACAAGGTTATTGCATTTCTATCAATACCCTGAAACAACCTCCAGGCTAATTAATGTCAGGGCAAGGCTAATAGTCCCTTTCGCAGTTCCCTGCGCCATCTTGACAAGTTTAAGCAGAAGTTAACAGGTCTCTCCCTTGATTCAAGAGTTTTATTCATGGTCCCTGCACCATCTTGAAAGGTAGCCATGCCTTTGCATTAAAGCAAGATGAACAGTGAGCAAGTAATGATAGAGACATGTGAATAGTTGTCCACAGTGTCTATCATAGCAAGCTCACCTCATGTCTTGCTTCAATGCAAAGGCACAGCTATTTTTCAAGATGGGGCAGGGAACTGTGAAGAAAACTCTTCAACCAAGGGAGAGACTCATTAAATTCTGCTCAAACTTGTCCAGAAATTGAACCTCAGAGACCCCAGAGGTGATGAATGCACTACCACTACACCACCCTTGACTCCTAGTGCTTCAAATTCTTAACAGTCTGATCCCTGACCCTGCTGGGTTATTGGGCAGCCTATACATTGGGTTTGAAGAAAACGAGAGAACTCTGTGACGAGAGAAAGACATATCAAAATGATCTGACTCTGCATACTTTATTCCAGTTCTTACCATATTCCTCTTCTTCTTCTGACTGTGGCCATTCATCCTCCTCCTCTACTGGTGCCTTATTTGTGAGTGGAGCATCGAGTGATCTATACATTGCCCATGGCAGTTCATCATCAATCTCATATTCCAAAAATGGCTGTTTTTCTTCTTCCTTAACATCATCCTTCACTTCCTCTTCACCTGCCGTCACTTCTGAAGGAGATCCAGTGTTGTCAGCTACAGCCTCAACTTCAACTGTTACTTCTGCTGACATCTCTTGAGTTTCTTCACCTGTTGTCACTTCTGAAAGAGGTTCAGTTTTGTTGTCATCTGCAGCTTCAACTTGAACTTCTGCCGACATCTCTTGGGTTTTTTCAGTTGTTATCTTTTCCTCCGTGGTATCTACGGTAACCTCAAGGACCTTTTCCTCATCTGTTTTATCTGCATCTTCACTCACAGAAACAGTGACATGTTCTGTTTGTTCTTTAGTAACAACACTAATGGAATCTGATTCTTCAGAAACTTGCTCTAGCGACACGGCAACTTGTTCTGTTTGCCCCGTAGAGACAACTTTGATGGATGTCAGAGCATCTTTAGATATTTTTCTTTCTACTTCAATGACTACTTCAGCTTCTTTCTGCTCAGTAGTTGTTGCTGAATCAGTTGGAGGAATGCCTTTCTTTGCTTCGTCCTGTTTTTCTTTTGCATCTTCTTTCACTGATTCCAAGTTCTAAAAAAAAGACCAATGTTAACTTTAACCCATGCAGCCAATGAAACTTTCAATAGAATTTTTGCAATGGCACCAAAAGAAAAGTTCTATGGTAAATTACACATTGTAACTCACAACTGCAGGGCTAAAAATCATGACTGCTAAATGGCTGGACATGATGACTGGTCACATCAGACTGATCAACACGTGTCCAGTCAATGTGGCTGGCAAAGAGGAACAGCCTAAGGAGTGTTTGGCTGAACAAGTGCAAAATGATAGTCTCCTTCACAGTTCCCTGCACCATCTTGAAAGGTTGCTGTGCCTTTGCATCGAAGTGAGACATGAGGTGAGCTTGCAATGATAGAGACATGTGAATAATTGCCCAGTGTTAAAAAAGGTCTCTATCACTGCAAGCTTGCTGTTGGTCTCGCTTCGATGCAAAGGCATGGCTACCTTTAAAGATGGTGCAGGGAACCTTGGAAGAGGACTATTTCAGCTGGACAATGCCCATTGACTAGCCATTATTGTTAGCTCTGCAATCCTCAGGGTTAAATCATTTTTAAATATTTTTGTAACACAGAAATTCCAGCGGTACCATGTTCTGGTTGACATCCACCAATTTTTTGATTGACAAAGGCAAAAAACTCAAACGTACTGTATGGAAGCTAATGTTTGTGTCGCAGGAAAGTACCCACTATATACACCTGGCTATCACTGAATCATAATTCTGAAAAAAAAACAGGGCTGTAGCTAGGGGAGGGTGCAGAAAATTCAGCTGTTTGATGACATTTAATGCAGGCCCGGCCTGGGAGTCCAGCCCCCACCCTCTGCCGGCTCTACCCACCCAAAAATTTTGGCTTTTAATGAAGGCCTTGAAAAATTAAGCAAGTTATAGATCAATAAAAATAAAATTGTCTCAAATCAGCTTTCCAAAGCTCAAAACCATATTATTATTACATTATAACAGAGTATTCAAATATTAGACCGCCATTCTATGGACATCTGTCCCCGGAACTTGACAAGAAGTTTGCTTTCAAGTTCATAAATGTCCCCTCACTAAATGTTTTGTCGCGACAATGCCGCCATTAGATCTAGATAAGTGCTTTAAGAAAGGAAATTAAGACAAATAAGACGAAACAAGATATCTGTACTTAATTTCCTAATACTGATACCCAAAGAAATTCTCTAAAGAAGGGTTTTAGGAGACTTTTATGAAGCTAAATGATTTGAAAACACTGACCTCGTTGGATGCCACTGCCGTTGTTTCATCAGTTCCTTCGAGGCTAGCACTTCTTAACTCTGAAAGCGTTGGTCTCCTTCTTATTTCTTCTCCTCCAATATCTCTTACGCCATCATCTTTCTCGGTTACATTAGATTTTCCATCTTTAATTGTATTATCTTCGTCGCTTGGAGATTCTTTTTCAGAATCCTTCTTCTCGTCTCCGCTACTCTCGAGCTGTTCGTCCTTATTTTGTTCAGAATCTCCAGCAGTAGTTTCTTCTATTGGAGCAATTATATCTGTTTCCTGACCTTCTTGGATCAGTTTGTTATCTATATTCGTAGTCTCCATTTTTACTTTTTTATCTGTAGTTCTGCCAGCTCCTTCTAAAGTAATCAACTCAATCTGTTCCTTCTGTTTACTTTCTTCGTCAGGAACCCGAACTTGTCTGGTCTTTTTTCCTTTTTTACCTTTCTTCTTCCCTTTCTCGGGTCCAGTGAAGCTGTCTCCTCGCTCAAGAGCTTCATCATCGTCTTGGCGTTTAGCCTTTTTGCCTTTTTTGCCTTTCTTTTTCTTGCCGAAGCTCTCTTCACGTTGAACAGCTTCGCCGGTGACATTTTGCCCGCTGGCTTGACTTCCTCCTTCTCGTTCCAAGTTCGAACTTTCCCTCGAAACTCCTTCCGAATCCTTCACTTCGTCATCTAACCCTTTCTCTTTCTTATAATCAGCCATTATAGTTAGTTAATCATCCCAGAACTTTTATAATAACACAGAAAAGAGTTCCAAAACTTCAACTTCAATGCTCAATGCAATGCAAATATTTCTACACTGCCAATCTTTGGCCAATTTACGTCCGTCGTAGAGTCAACCTTGTACTAAAAAACAATTATACAATGTCAAAGCTTGCAAATGTAATGCCGAGGATCGGAGCAGAAACTCATTATTTTGAGAAGAGAGACTATTAATTCAGGTACAGAAACTTAAGGATTTCTTTTGAGTGCAAGATTTTGACGTCAGAAGCAGTCACATGGGTCGAAATCCTCGGTCGTCAGATAAACAAATGGCTCTCATTTCCCAGGCAACAGTAGCAAAACACTCAAACACACTTACATTTAAGACAATATAAGCCAAGAACTATTTAATTTTGAGGAAACAAAGGCTTATTTCATATCTTTAGGCTGTGTTAATAAAAACAAAATTGAAGCCGTGATAAATTACTAAAATAAAACGTACTTACAGACTTCCTGGAGGAGGATGGGTTGGGGTATATTAATCCGGAGGTGCAGAAAGTGGAAATTATAGATTTTTTGAAAATTTCGTTAAATCTAAATTATTAACCAAAAGAATTGCAATAAAAGAATGGGAATTAAGTCATTTGCTTTTTCATTTTAGATATTCCAAAGACCAGTCACAAGCAATGACAAGATAAATAAGGTGCATCAATACCACGAAACCATGGCTTAATTATGACCAACGCTACATAGGGACTGTCAGTAAAAGGAAGTAAGCAAGGATGTTGATGTCAGGTCTTACAAACAGACTCTCTGATTGTATTTTCTGATTTTGTGGTGGGAAAGTGTGTACTTTTATAAAAAGTGGTTCATATAAATTCATTTAAAAAATTACCGAAAAGATATAATATTCCTGGAAATTGGTTAAATATTTGTAAAGTGAAGATTAATTAATCTTTAGCTGAATTGAAAGAAAACCTTGACAAAGATTTCTTAAAATCCAAATTTGCTATTCATTATCAGCACATTAAAAAAAACGTTGGCCCAATAGAGAATTGCTGAGTTAAATTTTTCTTGGATTATTACTACTATTTAATTACAATTCAGAGTTGACGTTGGACTTGATAACAAAAGGTAGAAGAGCATACATGTCCAACCTCAACTTAGAACTATTGTTTCATGGTATTTCAAGAATTGAATATTTGCAAAGATCCATTATCAATACAACACATTTAGCATGAAAAATGAGCTAGCTTTAAAATGGGGGGAAAAGTAGAAAGGAAAAAATGAAATGGGAAAGGGAAAGAAAAATCATGATACAATTGTAAATTGCCACAGTCAGGGTTAGAATTTCATTTTTTTTAATGACAAGATAAACTTATCTTGTGCATTGAGCAGCTACAAGACAAATGGATCAAATGCAAACACAAAGATGAAGACTTCTGATGAAGACTGCCACAGACACAGTCGAAACATCATGTTTTGCAAAATTTTATGCATGAAAACCATAAATCTATTCCTATGTTGCGATCACAAAGACTTTATTTTCCTTGCATATTATTATTTTCAAAAAAGAGAACTAGCTCAAAAAGTCCAATTTTTTTTCACTCGATATTTGTAATTTTCAACTTGTTTAGCCAATTATTTTGTGTGAATTTTAAACCCTGACAGTCTGATTGAAAGTAAATTTCCCTCACCAATATTGAGTGTACAAGAGTCACAGCTAAACCCTCAAATTATTTAATGATATAATATTCTGGATATAATGTATAAGTACTAATAATAAATAAGCTATAGTAATATCATATGTCATTAATTTTATAATCATCTTAATGATACATAAAATCACAAAATAAAAGTATATTTTTCTTATATGCTATAATCTTTTTCCACATGTACGTTAAAATCATCCAAATCTTGGTTAAAATGGGATCCATTTTCATAATAGTCCATTTCACAGTTCCCTGTCCTTTACATTGAAGCGAGAGGAATTGTGAGCTTGCAATGATAGAGACATGTGAATAATATTTGTCCAAGGTGTTAAAAAAAGGTCTTTACCATTGCAAGGTCACCATTTATCTTGCTTGGATGTTACTTGAGACGTCTGGGTTTTTGGCTACTGTCAATGAAATTTCCAAAGGTCTGAGTCATTATCTTTTGAATAATGAAAGCCAAAATCCTAGACAGCTTTTGCTGTGTTGGTCACATAATTAGGGAAATGGATGAAATGCATTGGATACATTGACAATCCCTTTCTCATGCACTCTGAGATGCAACATGCACATTCAATACAAATATATCTCTCTTTATTGTATTACAGTGCAAATCGAAAAACCATGGGCACCCAGAAATATATAAGAAATTGTTTATCGTTCATTGAACAATATAAAACGATTCTCTAACTTCAAGAAATTCATCTGACTACAAATCAGTCGCATTTCTTGCAGTTAGAGAGTTGTTTCAGATTGTTCAACGAGCGAGGCATGATTTCTGAAATATTTCTGGGTGCCCACAGTTTTTCAATTTTCACTGTAAAATGTGTGGTTTTCAAAATATGTGTAAGTCTAAAATATTTTCAGAGCCTTTCTTAAAGGCTAAACTATCCAAGCCAGCTAGACCTTCCTTGCTATAGAGTTCTGATTGTTACTTCTGTTAACCTTGGTGGAATTGTCATCAGCCACAATAACATGCCATGCAAAAGAATTCTCTCTATGGAATGAATTGAAGCTGTGGTTCTCAAAATGACCAATTAGAGATGACTTCACAATCAGAATATGTTGCAATAAAGAATATTGCCCTCATTCTTATCCTTCTTGATTCTTTCCAGATACAATAGCCCACTTTCGATATTCTGGTAGAGTGATAACACATAAACCAATTCAAGATGAGGCTCCGGGGAAACAATATAGTAATCCTAATATATTCTTTTGTTTCCCTGTAACCTCGCCTTGAATTTCTTTGTGGGTGATCACTCAACCAGAATCAAAAGTGGGCTATTGCAATTGCCATTGGACTTGTGTAAGTAGTGAACTCCATCATCTGTCTTTTCGTTGATGATAATTTTTAGCATTTCATCTTTCTTAAACCTTTGCATTCCTCCCGGGTATCAAACATACTTGAAGCACTTGGTCTCAGAGGAAGGGATCCTTGTCTTGAACAAGACAGAGTCAGCCCTGTACTGAGTCTTCAGAAGAGGCATGTAACCATAAACCCTTTCAAAATAATTCATGCATTCATGACGTTCTTCAAAGTGAGATTTATCCTCCCACAGTGAGATAGGACAGCTTGGGCAGAGGAATGTCCAGCGAGATGTTACCTGATGAATATAATAAGAAAAAATGCTAAAGTTAAAAGCTAAAATTAATGACATTAATTTGGAGACAAAGTAGCTTCTGATGATATCTAACACTCCCGTATTTACAGCAGATTAAACCCTGAAAAAACTGAGCTGATCTAAGTCAGGGCATGGCTAACTCATAGATCAAACCCTCAAACAACCTCTTGGCTGATCTAAGTCAGGACACAGCTAACTCACAGATCAAACCCTCAAACAACCTCTTGGCTGATCTAAGTCAGGGCACGGCTAACTCACAGATTAAATTGGAATTTAGCGTGTTAGGTTTTGTGGAAGAGAGACTTAACAAACTCTAGTCATTAGTGATGTCAAGTTCAGGAATCAAACCCAAGACCCCAGACATAAGAGATGAGTGCACTACTGCTACATCACCCTTGATTCACACAAATACAGTACCCTCTCCATTGTTTATTGCACCAAATATCTTGTCATGACTAAAAGTAATCAATGTCATGGAACATTGTCAGAATATTTTTACCTTCAGAGGTGGTTTGCGTGCAATGTGAGAAACCAAGAAGTTCATGGCAATATCTTCACAATTCATGTACTCATCGACCTTGTTGATTATTCTCTTAGGCATCCAGTGAGTGTAGAGATAAAAGTAATACTGTCAAGACAAACAAATAATATTATCAAACCCATTTCATTTCTTATTCACTGCAATTTTCATAAACATGTGAACTCTGTAGTTGCAAGTTGCCCCTTGGAATTTGGTTTTTCACTGCCATCAGTCAAAAATATAAAAGGTACCAAAAGATTAGTTTTGATTGGCAGAAGCGAAAAAACAAATTTCAGCATGCAGCTCGCAGCTACTGAGTTCGCATGTTTATGAAAACTGCAGTAATATTTTTGAGGATTCGTAAAAGACCTTTCCTGAATTCACTTGAATGCCCATGAAATAATAGCTCCAATTCAAGGTTGGACTTGATAAATACAGTAAATGTTTGGACAAATCGAGTCCAACCTCAACTTGGAACCATTGTTTTGTGGTCACTCAAGCAAATTTGGGAAAAGTCTATTGCTGCAGGAAGGGTGGGGTACGGAAGGAATTTTAACAAGTTGCATAGCTTCCTGCAGGAAAATAAACAACTTATGCCTAGTAAATACAACACTGAAATGTAAAACATCCATGTAATAAGAATAGGTTTATACCGAAATAAATAATAGTCCTCAGGTAAAGATAAAAATTTTTTTTTTTTACAGAAATAGGTACATTAACTACGACACTATAAATGAAACCCCATTAGAGTGCTTGCACTAAACCCATGAAACAAATAGTACTAATTAGTACTAATAGCACTAATTAAACAATAGAAAACAATAGAATAAGCATAATAATTTAGCACTATAAGGTTGCATTCTTTTAGTGCTTGTACTCTAATACCGACATTGAGGATATTAGATGATCTTAATATCCAAATTTTTTGGGGAGGGCATTTCACTGAAACCCCCCAGATTAGCCCCCCCTCCCTCCAGCCTCCCCCCTCCCCCACTCAAAACTATGCTCTGCAGTCCCTGTTCAACCACATTTTAAAACCTGTTTGTTTAAGAGAAGATGTCAGCAAAAATCGAACAAAATCAAAATTTACCGGCAACAGTCAAAAATTCGATTTCGCTCATATTTTGGTATTAGGTAGGCCTATATGCGAGATATATCATGGTATGTTTCATTTGTCGAAATATGGCTTCATTTCCGAGAAAAACGAGAAAAACGAATTTGTCAATAATTGACCCTTTGAGAGAGCCAAAATATACTCCAACTTCGGGGGGCTCACGAGCCTTTGCAAAAATATCTACATGTTTAATTCTTAAACAACTGTTTTATATGATGTTTTAACTTTAAAAAGCTTTTAGTCACGGTTAGAATATTATTTCGACTTTTCATTTTCTTAATATCGGTCTTTTATCTTATTTAGCACACGGTGAAAACATTTTTTGAAAATTCGTTACTTTTCACAAGGCGTCAAAGTACCCTGGTAAATAAATTTTTTTCACCGTTATAAACTTATTGGAAGACAATGAAATTTCAGCTTTTTAAAGTTAAAACATCATATAAAACAGTTGTTTAAGAATTAAACATGTAGATATTTTTGCAAAGGCTTGCGAGCCCCCCGAAGTTGGAGTATATTTTGGCTCTCTCAAAGGGTCAATTATTGACAAATTCGTTTTTCTCGTTTTTCTCGGAAATGAAGCCATATTTCGACAAATGAAACATACCATGATATATCTCGCATATAGGCCTACCTAATACCAAAATATGAGCGAAATCGAATTTTTGACTGTTGCCGGCGTATGTTCGATTTTTGCTGACATCCCCTCTTAATGTGGTTTTGGTTAGTTTCAAGACTCTTATCACAACTGATCTCTACATAGGCAGCATTGACTGTTTTTTTAAAAACCACATGCCAAAAATACTTACTCTGTGAATAAATGCTGCACCAGTAAGAATCAATGACAGCTCACAAGCATATTTGGATTCATAGGTCCATCTTTTGTTCACATCATCCCATGCATGGTACCGACCAGGAAACCCAACAATTCTATCTCTGTTTTCACGCCAAACTCTGTTGGATATAACAAAAAATTAACAAATAACCCTTGGGTGGGTGGGTAGGTGGATGAAGGGATGAATGGGAGGATGGATGGATGGATGGATGGATGAAGGGATGAATGGGAGGATAGATGGATGGGTGGGTGGAGGGATGGATGGATGGGTGGAGGGATGGATGGGTAGAGATATGGATAGACATTTCTTACCTGAATGCCAGTAATATTTCATCATGTCGTAATTCCACATCATCATCAATGGACAGGATAGCATCAGTTTCAATCACATCATATGGGATAAACCTGTTATTGAGACTGTTCTTTGATGTCTTGACCACCTAAAACCAAGAAAAACATACTATATAAGTACCTTTGCCATATGTGGTACTAAAGAAATAGAAAATGCACACATGCTGTATGCAGTTATGAAGCACACAGGGTTGGCAGAACATGAGAGAAGTGTTATAGGGACAGGGCTTGAAAAAACCAGGCAGTCAATGTAATGGATAATGTCTGGCTTGAATTGGAACTTGTCTGGTCAAATCTTTCCCTTGCTGGTCATTTTAACCAATAACGTTGAGCCAGAAATGGGGTTTAACCAAGCTAAAACTAATTTGGCCGGTCATAATGACCAGCCATTATTTCAAGCCCTGTAGCACAAGCATGAGAAGTGCTTCTCAATACTTTTCATGTGTTCTGCCAACCACCAAGTGCTTTATAATTGCACATGGAACAGCAAACAAGTTTTTAAATTTCTTTTATAAAATACAAATTAGAATAGTCATTATTTTGGAAATGAAAGATTAAATAGAAAAGTGTGTATTATTCACCACTTTCCATACATCAGTTCACTGGTCAAACACAAAGCATTCAGTCGAGGCTGCAAGGTTCAAATTTGAATAATCCTTTGAAGCTACATTTACCTTGCAGCCCCAATTGGAATTGTTTTGTCTATGAACGGGTGTATGGAAAAAAGTGAATGCATGCTTTCATAAAGTGCACACCACCAACCAATCAGAAAGTGAGATAATTGTTATGCACGCAACATATACTTACATGAACAGGAACACCAATATCTGGCCATCGCAAGCTAGGTGAAGGTGTCAAAGGACTGTTCCACACAACCACAACTTTATTTAAGTAATGTAATCCTACAAGTCTTTGTATTGATTCCATCAAAACCAACTCTCTCTCATAAGTCAATATCACTACTGTAAACTGTTCTTTTGGGTGGTTTCCACCTTGGGCCCTGCTGAAGGCTTCTCCTGAGCCTCCTTTACCTCCTCCGATAAGCTCAAATTCTGTAGTAGAGTTCTTAAAAGAAGCAGAAGATGGAAAAAGTGGTTCAAAGGGTGAACTTGGAAGTAGATACACTGCTCCTGGAGGCTTGTTCCATTGATCTCTGATAAAGTTAACTGTGCTGGTAAAGTTGGCTGTAAATGTTGGAGATTTGATTGGAAGTTCAAGAATAGCATCAGGATCAGGTGGATTAATCAATGGTTTGTTTGAGGGAGAAAATACTGATATTGATGGAGTTGTTGATAATGGTTTGGCTGGAAGAGATAGCTTTGTTCTAACAGCTGCTAATATGGCATCCAAAGTAGCTTGTGGTTTTGAAAAGTAGTTTTCCCACAAGAACTGACCCTGTTGTCTGAGTTGTAATAGGTCATTTACAGTCACAGTGTGTAGTAACATATTAAGTTCTGTGATGCGAGGAGAGGGCAAAATTATAGCAGCCAGATGCCAATCAATCATATCGCTGAAGGGTAAAGATACTGCAGTACTCAGGATCACTGGTATTGCTCCACTTTGCAAGGCTTCAATCAGACGAACCTGAGCTGCATCCCAAGATCCCATGCTGTCCACAGGTCCAGGTATTATGGTAAAAGTAGATTTTTTCAGTATCGCTACTCTACTTTCATGGCTACCACATAGCATCCACTCTAAATGCTCCACTTTCTTTACACTTGCATTATTACTGCCCTTGCAACTTGTAGAAATAAAAAAATTCTTTGCTTCCTTTGACAACGATAAAAAGTCATTGGCACTTAAAAATGAATATTTTTTGCCTGTTTTGGGCATCTCTCCTTTAAAGCTCAGGAAGTACTTTCTAAAGGCTGGCAACTGTTGAGGTGCTTGCTCCCACAATCCTCCCCCTATTGACTTAGTGATATTGATAGGCGGGACCACCAGGTCAAAATCAGGACGCAGATGTGAACTAGAAAAGGAAGTCTGGCCCACAAATGCCATTCCGGTGTTAATTCCAATTCCTCGAATGTCTGTGTAAGAGTTTATTAACGATATTAAATTTAATAAAAAATGGTTCCTGCCATCTTTGTTCCAGTAAGGCAAGGCATGTATACTGTGATCTATATTTTCTTTTGATAGTTGATCCAGGGATCCCACAAGGACTACATAAACACAAGCAGTTGTAGCATTTGATGTATAATAAGAACTGTCTTTCAGTATTTTGTATATGGACATTACATCAAATGAGGGATTAGATCCAATCAGATAGTTCGTAGGATTGTAAACATAAATTGAAAATCCCTTGGCATAAGGGCACTGGCTAAAGTCAAAGCACTTCTCGAGATTACAAGAATCACCATCATCATCACTAAAAGATAAAATTTGATTTCTTTGTAGCGGCAATTCAGGTGCTTTTGGCAACCTCATTTCAGGAAGCTGTGGGCACTGACTAATTTTAGTTTCTTCTAATTTATAAACGTCTAGTTTTCGTTTAGCACTACTAACCAAATCCTTAACGGAATTGGAGTCCTTCTGTAATTTTTCAGCGCTCTCATGAAGTTTTTGGATATCTTTTTGAGTGATGTGTCTCTTTCCTTCCAAATCCCTTAATTCATTAGACAAAGAAAGCTTAATTCTTTCTAATTCTTTAATCTGTCGCCGGTACTCCTCGAGTCTTTCCAGTAAAAACTCATCTTTGGCATAAGTTTTATCGAGCTTGCTTCTTGACTGAAAGGATTGAATAGTAAAATCACTGGAGCTAATATCTCTGTTCAAATGGTGAAGAAACACCAGAGGTCCAATAACTGCAAACACCAAGGCACAGATAAGCACTTTCAAGACAAGATAATCCTTTATCTTACAAGGCAAAACACGTAGCATCCTCCGAAACATTTTTCAAACCATCTTTCTCGCAGTTGGCATAACTTCGACAGGAAGTGAAGGGCGGTGAAATTCCCGAAGCCCAAGGCTAAAATTTACGACCGCTACAACCAAAAAAACGATTCAGAACTAGCGGTATTTTCTTTAGTTACTTATTTATCAATTCGTTGGCTGCATGCTGTTAAATCTATCAAAATAAATCGTAAAAAACGCTTGATTGCCAGGAGATCCACATGTTGTTGATTCGTTTGTCGTTGTCTCCAAACATGCCGAATATTTGTCTGCTTTTGACAACTTTATCCCCACAATTCTTGAATAAATCCCGTCTAGAGGATATCCTTGTCGTTCCTAGGGATCACATTGAGTAGTACACACGTAAAAAGGAAGATATCACCATGAATAATTGGTAGAAAGTCCACTATAATTTGTTACTCGATCTGTCACTGTGTTTTTTTTTTGGCTCGCGTACAAATCATTAGCATATTTGATCGCTCCAGGTCTTTCACGGGCTCAAAAACACAGGAAACCCACCGTTGAGAAACCAGAGATTTTTCAGAATCTAAGGCCAGGACAAAAGGCGCTTAAATACGAGCAACAAAATCGTGCAACTTGTCGTGCAACAATGCTGCGTTGCAAGTTGCTAAGCGAATGTTGCTCGTATTACCACCCTGCGCGCAACCAATTTTCTATGTTGCTGAGAGTAGAAAGATCTTCTACTTTGTGCAACAAAATCGAGCAAGAAAATTTTGTTGTTGCTCGGGGTGGTAATACGAGCAACATTCGCTCAGCAACTTGCAACGCAACATTGTTGCACGACAAGTTGCACGATTTTTTTGCTACTTGTGTCTACGCCTTCGGGCGCAACGTGAGTGGTAACGTGAGTAGCAACATAAGGCGCAATGCCAGAAAAAATTGCAATTTCATGAGTCAAAATGAGGAGTAACATAACACGCGTTATCACGGCAACGCCTTTTTGTTATATAGCGGTAAAATTGTAACTTTCAACTCTCCGAGGAAGTTAACGTTGCGCCTGTATTTTAACGATAGTCCGGGAAAATATCACCACGCAGGAAACCTGCTTAGACACGGTTTTACGTTTTTCTATCAGTTGTACCGGTTTTATATCAGTTTTGTGTTCCCCCGAACACTGGGCACTAGTATTCAGTATGTTTCCCCTCTCTTCCCCCTCAAAACTCTTGACATGATTCTCCGGTGTATATTGAAAGCAAGGCAGAGTCGAAATAAGAAAGGTCCTTCTATTGTCATGGAAAAACATGAGAAAATGTGAGCAAACAGCGTAGAGCACGCGCACTATATGCGCGCAGAAAATAAACGATAAAATGATGTTCAATATAGCATCCAACGTTGGCTATGATGGTTACAAGCTTAAATACGAGAGATTCATTCCTTCTCTTAGTTCATTTTCTCTTGTAAAAGATATAATAGTTATTTAGTTAAACACATTTTAATGACAAATTTTATAAAACTCTAATTTATTCTGCTTAGCACAGATAGTCGTCTCAAAATATCACATATGCCCTCGAACCTTCGCTCCCCTTAGCCAACCAATAAGAACGCGCCGTCTTTGTAGTTCCCGCGTGTATGTATGTATGTATGTATGTATATATCCCATATATGGCACGTGATTGGTAACTGATCCTTTTTCAGAACATTTCTCGTCCTCATGAATTATCAACTGATGGTCACTGATATATATGAGAACGCGCCGTCCTTGTTGGTTCCCGCGAGGTATGCGCATGTGATTGGCAACTGATCTTTTTTAGAACATTTCTCGTCCTCGTGAATTATCAACTGATGCTATGAGAACGCGCCGTCCTTGTTGGTTCCCGCGAGGTATGCGCATGTGATTGGCAACTGATCTTTTTTAGAACATTTCTCGTCCTCGTGAATTATCAACTGATGCTATGAGAACGCGCCGTCCTTGTTGGTTCCCGCGAGGTATGCGCATGTGATTGGCAACTGATCTTTTTTAGAACATTTCTCGTCCTCGTGAATTATCAACTGATATCTATGATCGAGAACTCGCCGTAGGTTTCTCGCGTATATACATATATATACAAGGCACATGAGTGATTGGCCCTTAAGGGGCAGGGACTTGTTAGCATTGGAAAACGATATGTTCCAATAGGGGGGTCTCAATGGGGTGGTATAGCTTTTCCGGTTAAAATTCTGGCTTTTTTTTTACGGCTAACGGCAATTTTTTTTCCGTTATGGTCAACAAAAATCTTGATAATTTATTTACATTGTCTTAAATTAAGCATAAATCGTTTTAAAAGAGTTAATGATTAATTTACATTGTTGAAAAACACATGCTGAGCATTCTTGGATGAATGCATAACATTAATCAGTCTTGAGAAGAGATCTCGACAAATACGAGTCTTACGAACCATGACTATGAAAAAAATTACAGTTAACTTTTTTTTAGACTTTTTACGCCGAACGCTTAATTTTTGCCCATTTTTACGCCTGACGACTAAATGTTTGGGCCATTTTACGGCTAACGATTACAGCCATTCTCAGACTCAGGCGCACTCTTGCGAATTTTTCTGTCGCGATAGGTTTGTTTTTGGTGGACGTCAATCAAAATCGTTGCCATAGCACTGTCGGAAAACACAAAGCTACAAAGGCATGTGCGTAATGTCGTGGAAACGCTTTGATTGACGTCCACCAAACCCTACTTTGTCGCGACAGAAAACATCGCAACAGTGCGCGTGTGTCTGACAATGGCTGTAACCCCATTGAGGCCCCACAATAGGCACTGTCGTTAAACCACCCCAAAAAGATCTTCCAGCACTTTTCTTCATGTCTTGTTTGATGTGAAGGGCTGTGTTTCGAAATGGGTTTACCAAAACACCACGTGATTCCATCCATATGTTATCGCATTCATCATGACAGCCTTTCACAATCTCATCCAAGGCTAATCTCCATCTCTTTCTATGATGTATACAACACGACTGCAGATCTTTCCAAAGGTCAGACAGCTGTCTAAGTGGATCAAATATTTGTCAATACCTCTGCGCAGAGCAAGGAACAAGCTCTCAAATATCATTTGTACAACTGGTGCCTGTCGATTAACCTTTTGATATAGAACTCGTGATCAGTTTTATATATAGCTTGCTTTGAATGGATGTCATCTTATAATTAGCTTCCTACACGTACTTTTGTAACTGAGTGGCATTTTACCGAGCATAACCAATCATTAATCGGCAACAATCTCCCTAAAATTACATTCTTTTATTTTAATTTCCTTTGAAGTCAAGGCAGAATTTAAGACCATTTATGTCCTGTAGGACTTCAATCCTGGGACACTTGGAAGGCCTCCTTTAGTGGGTAGACTGTTGGGTAATCTTGAGCACTAATCGCGAATATAAAAATATTATACGATCACCTGGCATCACGTACCAAACTCACTTACGCTCAGCCAATTCATGCACAAAGTCACGAAGAAAGCATATTAAATGCTGCTGGGCCCGTCCCAGAAATGATTGACGGAAGTCCAGGTCGATGTACACAGACCAGAGCACAGACAGACATGAGATAAGAAGAGCACGTTTTCTCGCGATATTTTCATAAGTAGTTTGGATTTTTGCCTTCTTGAAATTCCCAGTTCTATGCAGGGCCTTCTGTTTTAGTTCTAGGTATTTTGGAAATTTTTTTCGGCCTTGTCGTAAGAAAATTAAGGTACATTGCGTGAGGCGAAATACCATTGTAACGGTTGAAATACTATGATAGCGTGATGCGTGACAGCTGGTGGTGTTTACATCATGCAATGCGATTTCCGGTTTAGCAAACTAGTGCTGATGACTCTTCAAAAAACGTCTTACAAAGAAAAGGACAACAATCTCAAACTATGAAAAAGCCTACCATTTTTTATTCCGATCATTGAGTGTTTATTTGGTTTGCAATTTTTAAAAGTTTAATTTTGAGTAATTGAAACGTCAACACAACTGTTGCCCACTAATCTCTTGGCATAATAAGCTATTGTTCGGTGATGACGGGACGTGACTCATTTGTTATTTCTACTGAAGCCAAAATTTGGAAAAAAAATCAATAATATTAATAAATTCAAAACATCATGTTAACTGCATGGGGTAATCGATACAAAGGTTTTTTACCGTCTTTTGTTTTCTCGTTACATTTTATCTTATTTTTCTCTTTATCATATATTACCTTTTCCATCCATCCGCTCTGATATGAGAAGTTCGGCGATTCAGGAAATGAAAAGATGGAGGGTGCTGAATGCTCTTGGAATAATCTTCTAAGTCAGCCCTTTTAAAATATTTTCAGAGTAACAGAAATAGAAAATATGGAAAGAAAATGTCCATCTACTATATGAACCTACTTCAGGCATTACCGGAGCAAATCAGATAGGATTTAATTTTTATCGAAGATTTAAAATAAGATTATTGTTATACAGTGATAAAAAGAAACTTAGATTTCGTTATACGTGCTGGAATTACGGAATAAAAGGCTCGTGACTCATTATCCTGAGGGTCGGTAAAAATTGACAATAACTTACGGAATGATTTAAAAAAGATGTCATTCTTTTGATAATAGGTATTGGAAAATAATATCTGTAGAATAGAAAAAAAAAATGGAAAACTGAAAAAAAAATGCTTTGATAAGGAAAAGCTGATAGCAACAGCCTCGGGCATATATATGTATGAATTACAATATTTTATCAAATTATTATAGAATAATGTTGTATTTTATCAGGGCAAACCCCGGCTTTTTACCTGCTCCTAAAGTGAAACATATATCATGATAAATTGTCTAGAAAATAGAAGCCTTTTCGTACATTCATACGGTATTGGATAAATATATGTGAAGCAATATTATTTCTGATTTTGCTTTATTATTATTATTTTAAATAGAGGAAAACATTGGCTAAATTTCAACTCGAAAATGAAATGAACTGACCATATTTTTAGCAGGAATAATTATCACTTTCAACAGCCCTATACTAGAATAACAGGTTAATTCTTGTTTTAGTGGCAATGCTCGAAGGGATTTGTTTTTAAGACAACTTGTGGCGGTAAGCTCAAGCCCCTTCGAGTGGTAGAGTGTGGAGATATTACTCCGTGCGGAACATGAGGACGAGCAATAAATGTTGCCCGGTAGCGCGGTGCCAAACCGGTCAAAAGATTGATGCTATATCTGCATTTAAAAAAAAACTTTTTCGGTACTTATAAATCATTATATATTCGTTTGTGCAGACCAAGTAAGCGCATATTAGCCATATATGTTTTTCAAGAATCAACTGTTGCTAGGAGTCGGAAAGAATATCGAAGCACGTTTGGCGAATGTCTCGCATTTCGCATGTTTTTTAACATAATAATGACTTGTCGTAACGGAGTTTGACAACTTGACAACCTTTTATTCCCGACAGCTTGAGACTCCATCCAGACAAAATTATCATTCTGTCAATAATAAGAGGTCTGTGCCAGGATTTTTCGCCTAAAAAGGCTGTAAACAACGCGATCAGCCTGTACCGGCCGGCGTTTCATGGCAACTCAACTATGGCATATGATTTTCTTGCAACCCGCGTGTCCCAACTTAGAAAAAACTTCTGTTTTCTCTTTTTCAGGAAAGAACCAAACTGAACCCGCCTTTTATTCTTTTCGTAGCTTCGTTTAAAGAAAAACAACAGTGTAAAAGACGCGGAGAGTTGAACGTTTAAAGGTCAAAGGACAAAGTGAAATTACTTAGTTTTGTGAATATAATTTATCCTTGATAATGTCATCCTATCCTCGAAGCCATTTTAATTCATCTAAAACTCAAAGTTGAAACAATTATCACTAACTTTTCTTTTTAAGAGTTATTTTACAAGTTGGCTGTCGTTTCATACTGGATTTCGAATTGGATTTTGTTCTGAATCAGGCCGCCTGTAAAGCATGACCGACGTCTCGAGGTATTGGAGCATTGCCAACGAAACAAGAATAGAACTTTGATTTCATATGATCAAGTCCCTGTAGCCCCATGATACTAGATACTATGAGGATATCCAGTAACTAGTTTTACTTCCGTTACGATTGGAAGGTTTTTCGTTTTTCTTGGAAATATTCAGTTTTTTTTTAATCTGAAAATGGGGTTTTTCCCAGGAGTAGTTGATTGAAAACACTGACAACACATTATTCGAGTCCTTGAAGGAATTTTAATAACTGCAACAGAAACAAGTCCATTTTTATAAGAAACCCACATCTAAGACTCCAAGTCTTGCTTAAATGTTTAATATCCTAAATGAGTTTGGCTTTATGAATTTTGAATTCTGCCTTCGTCTCTTATTAAGACCAACTTGATAACTTATCATGAACTATGGGCTCTGCAAGCTAAGTTTGTATGCTACTTTGTCGTTTTGTTGTATAAATTGTACAGGTTTTGATACTGAAGTTGATTTTGGACCGTTTTCTTTGAGTAACGGGGCAATAGTTAGCAATGTTATCATGCAATATTAAATTATAACAACTTTAGGCTCTTATCCGTGTAAGTTTTTTTGTGCTAAATATGGATGCGATATCAAATATAGAAGGCTTTCGATATATGTTAAGGACAAAATAATCTATTTACAGCCCAACACTAAGGGTGTGGATAGAATAACTATTTACTGCCTTTACAAGGCAAATGTATGCGTTTCGTAAGAAGAGGAGTTTAACTGTCCGAGAATCGAACACATGCCTTTTTCCATCGGCACTGAGTACACCAAAGATGGCGATTATCCATTCCGTAGACCTTTCTACACTTCTTGCTCTCTCCTCGGATTTTCCTGTGGTGTGATGGCTGTGTGAAGCGAGTCGTAGACACAGCCTTGTTAGCTGTGGCCTGATCTGCGATGTGGAAATCCCAGTTAAAGCGAAGATTCTGTGGCGAGTTTTCCGTCGTTTCCACGATTTCTGAGGGGCTGATACAAGGCTCAGACCATGGGCTCTTTACCATGTCAAAATGGGACTGTGTAGGGGTGGGAGAGAGGGCTAGTGGGTGTGGAAAAGGGTCGCAGAAATCTTCCTGGTCATCATCCTTCTCTGTAAAGTAGAATTCTTCTTCTCCGTCGCTGTAGCCATCCTCAGAATGGCGCTTTGGTCTGAAAAAGCAACAGCAAAATAAAAATATATATATAAGACCACAATTTCGTAGTTACCGCCCCATAATAAGAAATTTATGTAAAGACATTTGATGATTTTTTAAAACAAGTTTTCCTCAATTATAACTGAGGTAAAAACACTCACCACAATTCCCGATTCATATTTCTATTTTTTATCTGACACCAGAAATGTCAACTGCAGCCAACGAGTTGGTTTTGATGAAACCCGATAATTTTTAATTTGCAATTTCATGGCCTACCAAGAAATATTTATTCCCAAAATGTCGACGTTGCACTTTTTTGAGTCATTTCTTTAATCCCAAAAGATATACTTTTTGATATAGAAAGCAAAGTAATCTAAATAGATCCTTGGTCATCTCCATAACGGTTTAAAAAAAATTTTCAACAACATACAATATCGGAGAGGGTCTTAATGATATTAAAATTCAGTTTTCTTTTAATTGCGTTTTAACACGCTCGAAGCTGTCCATTGTTTACAAAAACAAAAT
Organism: Anthopleura xanthogrammica; assembly: GCA_964019055.1. Classification (NCBI taxonomy): domain Eukaryota; kingdom Metazoa; phylum Cnidaria; class Anthozoa; order Actiniaria; family Actiniidae; genus Anthopleura; species Anthopleura xanthogrammica. The sequence continues at coordinate 12,855,331 of OZ025208.1, read as the reverse complement.
ATTAAAATATTCTTAAAAATACTGGAAAATCAATAAATTCGTAGCCAAGAAAAATATTTCAAGATTTTTCGTCAAAAAAATAGCAAAAAGATTTCTTTTTCCCCCGGTATTTTAGGTGTTTTTGTAAAAACGTGCACTCGTTCAGGCCGAAAAAAATGTATCTTATTGTACGTTTTTCTTACCCGAGATGGATTGTACGAACATGACGAATTATCCCTGGAACAGTCGAAAGAGTTTTCCCACAGCCTGGCCACGTACAGAGGTAAACGACCTTCTTTGAACCAGTGGACGAGGTACTGTTCTGTAGAGAGAAATTAAAGCTTCGTTTCAGCATGCTAGTCCTTGCATTACCTTGCATTAACCCCGAACGGACATGGATCAATGTCGTCATGCAAAAATTAGAGCGAAAACCATTCAATTGCAACCGATTCGAAATTACAACCCTTGAAGAAATAGAACGAACTATTTAAATCCCATTACGGAAAGTTATTTTGGAAGCCTAAAACAGTTTGAGGTTATTCGGTAAGGCAACTCACGGTGGATAAACCTCGAAATGTCGTTCAGAAATATAAATATAGTAAAGGGATCCAAGAGCTAGAGAAAGCGTGCCAATTAACACAGTTTATTGGTCATGCAAGGAAAGCCCTTAATTCTTTAGCGAAGAAAGCGAGTTCTACTTTCTACGGTTGAGTAATACCATTAACAAACATGATAGCACAGAAAAAAACAATTACGTTATGTTGTGAGAGAATTTTTAAACACAAAATGACACTTGTTTTTGGATAATAGAAGTGAACGGATGAACCTTAGGAAGTATTCGATCCAAATTAAAAAACAACTAAAAAGAGAAGCCGGTTCAAAACAAAGAGGAACACAAAAACCCGGCTTTTGAGATTTGCATAATCACATGATCGCGAATCAGTTGGTTGTTTACAACCTGAAAGGCACTAAAATATATTCAGATCTGCGAATATTCTTCGCTCCTTACCTTTCTTTTTCTCGTGCGTTCTTTCTTCACAAACTCAATTCCTATCCCCTCGTCATAGTGGTAAGAAGGGCTGTATCTATGAGGGTATTTGAACTCCTCCAAAGATGAGGGAGATGTGGAAGCCGTCGGTGAGTTTGAAAGGCTGTAAGAGTTCGGTGAACCAACGTGAGCCATTTCCGTTCCCGAATCAGGTGATGGAGAAAAAATTATCTCTTCTTTGAACACTACGAAATTTTAAAGGAAATAAACTTCATTAATACTTAGTGATTACAGCAATCTGAAAGTTTAGGAGAACGAGTGTTAATGGAATATATATAAAGTTTAGTCGGTACGAGTTAGAAGAACGTGAGATGTGGAACTGCTGAGGTAATTTAGCTTGAGTCTTTGGAGAAGAAAATGTTCAAAATAGTGACTTACGATTGTCTTGATCTTTTACAACTGGAGAGATGGATAAAGAGGTCAAAACCAAGGCAGCCATCTCTTCGCTTCTTGTCAGGTTTTCTTGATGTTTTGAGGGACATTGCCTGAAGAAAGAAGGATAGAGTGAAAATTAAATACAATAACAAACGAATAAACATGAATAACGTACAAAATGTGTACAATAAAAAACTTGTGAAAAATTTAATTTCACGAAACTGGAATCCTACCAATGGGCGAATACTTTTGAATTAGGGTAATTTTCTACCAAAAAAGAAAGGGCCGTCTATGAAAAAACCCCTAAAAAAACACGGTAATTTGAGAACCAAAGACTTGTTTACGTCGAATTACGGTCGCCGTTAAAAATTTCTCTACTTACTCAAAGTCCACGCTTTGGGCTTTTATCTTGCAGGGGACGGGACATTCCTTGCTAGGAAGATGATTCAACAGTTGTCCATCTACAGGAGGTTTCTGTCCTTTAAGTAGTCGTAGTTCTTCTTGCTTTACGGTCAACAAGTGTTCGCCATGGTCCAAAACACGTACAACTACTTTCTTCCATGACGCCTTGTGCTTCACGACCCTTGCAGGCATTTCTCGTCCATGATAGGTGATGTAAACACGCTGTCCTGAACGAAGCTGGACACAGCTCACTTTCGCAAAGCTAGGCCCAACTATATCATCTTCGTCTATCTCGGCAATATAGCCATCGTCAAAAAGAATAGTGAACGTGCTTTCGCCGGTCGGCCGACTTTTCACTGCTTCGATCACTCCAGCATAGTATAGACCATCTTTCCAAGGTGCACATACTCTCTGCCCCAGTAAAACGTTTTTCGCTCTCGTCCGAGAGGAATACATTGTAGGGATTTTGGAAGTTTTTGGAGCTGCTTTTCTTTTTCTATACCGGTCTAGATCGTCACCTCACGCTGTTCGAAGCCGGGTTTAGTTTGTTTTGGTTCTTAACCCGGTCTGGGGGCGTGTGCTATGATGATTTGAAAAATAACAAAAACCAATCTAAAACACTCCCTGATTGGTCAATTCCAGGTGATGGCTATATAACGAGTTATTTGATTGGTTCATTCTACGTCAAAATGATTGGTCACCTTATACTTTATTTTTAGCTCCATGTCCCTAGTGTTTACGACTTGCTGCACGTCCGTACATTTCATTGTTACACTAAATTCAGCTGATCTCTGTGTGAAAACAAGGACTTTTCCCGACAGAAACCCCTCCGTAAACACTAAAGAAGCGAAAGAGCTGACGATGGGTTATTCATCTGGGCCATAAAAGAGCTTACAGTGCATTTTTCTCGCTTGCCTGGGCAATCGATTGAAATTCAATCCAATTTGACTTGTGTGATGTCGACAAGGCACTGTGATTGGCAGATGACTTCGACCCCTCAAGCCATATCGACTAAAACAATGAGTCTTCATTGGTTGAAATAAATTTTGCTTACACCAAATGTCGTCTCACCGGCGCCTGTGTAATTATAAACACTGTTTTTTTATACGTACGAAATAACGGGACAATCCCTAAGAGCGTGACAGTTTTCATAAAAAAGCCCAAACATTTTTAAACAAAAACAGAATTGATAAAAAGCCATTACTGTCAAATGAAAATTTATTCTCTCTTTATTTTAGGATTATATATATTTTTTAAACTACTGCTGACAGCTTTCGTATTCAGCAGAGCTGAAACAATACTTATGTTTGAAATATCTCGGTGAGGTTGAACAGCGGCGTTTACGAGCTTCCAGCAGAGAAAAGTCACCGGGACTACAAGAAAGAAAGAACGAACCTTAGTGTAATTTTCTATTGGCGCCAACAAGACTGAATTTCCACAATTGAACTTTAAAATATTCATAAAGTGAATCAAATTATAGCTAAATGATTCCCATTCCAGTTAGAAGCAAACTTCATAGAAGGATTTTAAAGTTTTTCTCATTGCATTTACAATTTGATGTTATGAACGATATTGAACATTTTCGTTTCTGCGGTTCAAATATTTTCCTCCATATTTTTTTTCGCGGGTCAGTAAATACTTGGTTTTACGAACAACCAAGTAGTTGTTGATGAAGCTAATGAAGTTCGTAATGATAAAAGGACCAAAGGGCAAGGTGGTAAGGGAATGAAAACGTGACCGAATCAAATATGCAACAATAGAAATAGTCACTCACTCGTGTATTACAAATAGTGTAGATGAAGGCGACACGATGCCGGAAGTCCGGAAATCCAGTACTGAAGCCATAAAAGGTTTGGTTTAATGTACAGATTGTTTATGAATTTCACAGCAAAACGAATAATATGCCCGGCCAACTATCTTCTCTGCAACTTGTCTCGTAACGTACCGCGTTGCGACACAACTGCAAGAGAGTTTACACGGTGCAACGGAGACGAAATCAAACGAATTCTACTTTTCGCAATGATGATCCCTTTGCGTTTCTTTTTCATTCCTGCTTCCCTTCTTTATATCTTTCCTTTCTCATCTTTGTTTCTCACTTTCTTTGTCTCTCTCTTTCTTTCAGCTTCACTCTTTTTATCTTTCTCTTAGTTTCCCTTTTATTCATTTTTCCTGCATTTTTTCGTTCTTTCATTCCTTCTTTTCCCATTTTCCCCATCACTTCCTTCTATATTTCGTCTTGCATTTTTTTCCTTTTCTCCTTTCTTTATTCCTTCCAATATCATTCCCTTTTTATTTTGTTTTCATACTCGGTTCTGTTTTCTTCTCACTAAAATAGTTTCTTTACTCAGTCCTTCCTTTTTTTCTCAGCTTTCCTTTTCTTTCCTTATCTATTTCTCTTCTTCTTTCACTTTTTCTTTCCTTTTTCCTTTATGTAAACTTGAGATGCACTTTTTATATCAATTTTCATTTTGAGCAATTATTGGTTACATGTAACTGTGACTCCACCTGATCACACACTATCTTGACCCAAACCTAGTACATCCGATAACGTGCAAACTTAACGCTTTTTGCAAATGAAGAGAGTCCTTTTGTGATGATTCCCCTTCACTCAGCATAAATACTCCACTTGGTAACATTCTCTAAGTAAGAGCTTCAAGGAGAAACCTGCCAATATATTAAAGAATAGCACTCTATATTCATTTTTTTAGCTATATTTAGCTACGCTTTCTGACACAACGAGAGGTTAGGGTGTACAATATATAGGTATCATACCAAGGGACTCGTCTTGAGTTCTTGTAGTTATCTCGCGCGATGGAATCACGGAATTGTTTTAAAAAACGGAAGCATGGATGATCTAGCTGACCTCGTAGATGTTGCTTTATCATATATAGAATACAATATAGATAAGAACACATGCTTGTTCAAAACTGGCCCACAACTTTTAGTTACAGGCCTGCTAACACGTGATCAAATAACACCGTTGTGCAAAATCAGGAGCTCCAACAAACCCAACGATAAGATATTTCAAGCAACTGAGTCAACACGGCAAGCATTTTGATTCAATTTTCTTTACAAAATCGCAAGATTCAAGGAGATTTTTTTTTTGCTACAAATAATCGTGAATTGGTGTACATTTTATAGAACAAGACTCAACTAGCTCTCATTCCTCACCTACGCCATTTTTAACTGATTTTACTCGAGCTCGATTGATAATTCCAAAAGTTGAACAAAGAGGATAGAGTGTAATCTACTTACACTTAAATTGTTTTTCTACATTTGAATTCAATAACAAATGTCCCTTGACAGCTTCAAGTATCATCAATCCTAATTGCTATCTTCATAAATGTTAAAAATGATCACAACGAAAAAAGCGTGAAACATTCACCCGTACTACCGGCAAAGCGCATCACAAAATCTCAAAGATTACAAGAAATGAAGATTGAAGATATTGCTGTACTCGAAGCGAATCTTACATGCAAAAGACCATTTCGCAGCGCCTATCTTTGCATCAAAAACTACAGATTATTTTGGATCTGAAATATTTTTTTGGCCATGGTTGATAGATTGTGTTTTATATTTAGAAACGTCAGTCCGTTACGGTGACTGAGGTGAAAAGTACCTGGTATCGTAAAACCTCACTCAACAAATGAGTGGTTAGTGAATGTCAGTCAGTTGTCGCCTCAATGTCTTGTAGCTGAAAATAATACTGATTTTGCACAAGTCCTTTTTTTTTCATCCCTTTCTTTCATCAGTTGCTTTCCTCTCCTTTCCTTTCCTTTCTTCCCTCAATTTCCTATCTTTTCTTTCTGTTCTTCCTTGTCTTTCTTTCTTTCTTTCAGTTCGTCCTTCCTTCCTTTCTTTCTTCTTTTTATTCCTTCTCTGTCTTTCTTCACTTTTTATTTCGGTCCGTTTTCGCCATCCCTTATTCTTCCTTCCTTTTTCTTTCTCCATCTTTTTCTTACTTAATTCCTTTCAGTCAAAAATGCCTGGCTACTTTTCTAAGAACACGCTCTCTTCAGTATTTTCATAAGATATTTGAAGTTTTATATTCAAAATCCTCAATCTTCAAAAAGAGAAAATAATCATTATTCCTTCGGCCAATTTTAGTCCATTGTTTTTCCTTGGCTGTCATACCTGTAATAAACTGCATCTATGCATGTAAAAATAGCTCAGTTTGAAAATTACACTACATGAAAGAGAGCATAACAATAACGATAATGATGGCTTCAAAACTCAATACTAAATAGACTAAATAATATTAAATATGGATGCAAAAAGTGCCTCGACCAAGAAAACAAATGTAGCTAGTTTTCCTCAAGTTTTCCTCAGAATTATCTATTAAGATCGTAATCTTTAAAATTAACGACAAACAACCATGAAAATAAAAGAAAATACCTTATCGGAATTAATCAATCTATCCTTCATTTTCATAACGATTCCAAGCTTAAATTATTAATGTTCGGTTCAGCCCGCAGTTTTCGTACATCGTAAGCCAATAATTTATTTCAAAAAGATTCGTTAGGGATAATTGATATTTACTAAGTCCCAGGCAAAAGATTTCAAGCACTAGAAATAATGATTATATGATCTTCATGGATTGAGTTTTAAAATTGTTGACTTAAAAAAACTTAAGAATCGATTGTCGACCAGTTTTGGCCATTTGCCGAAGGATTTCGTAGAATCATTTTTGTCGAGAAGTGATAATATTGTTGTGGATTTGCCCATCAACTTTGCTAGATGTTGTTCTATTGTTATTAACCCCAATCTATACACTCAACTTTAACCGTAGCCAGAATGTCGTGTGTATTTTTTACGTAATGTGAATAGTGGCTTTTTAAAGTTTTTTTTTAGGAAATCCCCCTTTTTAAATTTCCTATTTTTTCCCTTTCGTTTTGAAATAATTAGTGCCTTAAGATAGGAAATTTAATTAGCAGGACGGGAAAACAACTTGATTAATTTTGTTTTTCAATGCTGTCTTTTAGAGATTTTTTGGGAAACACTGAGTTAAAGAAAGACAGAAAGAAAGAAAGACAAACAGACAGACAGACAGACAGAAAAGAAAGAAAGAGGGAAAGAGAAAGAAAGAAATAAAGGAATAAGGCAGAAAAAAAAATACAATAAAATATAACATAATTTAATGTTACCAAAGAATGAAAGCACTGAATATGAAAGGGATACGTGAAGAGAAAGGAAATGAAGGAACAAATATGTCAGGAACGTATTAAGAACGAAAAAGTAAAGGCTATAGGGGAAATCCCCTAGAAGATGTGATATTGTTCCAGTCTTATTGGGGTATTTTATAGCACTTTATTTGATAAATTGTGTCTAGAAAGCAAAATTGAATTTTATGTTAAAAAAAAGAAATGAAAGCAAACAATATAATACGTAAAATTTTGGTAATTCATCAATGGTAGTAAATCACTTCACCGCCCACCCTTACGACCTTGAGGAGAGGAGAGAAGAAAAAGAAAAGAAGAAAAAAAAGAAATGAAAAGAAAAGAAGAGAAAAAAAAAAAAAAAAAAAAAGAAAAGAAAAGAAAAGAAAAAAGTAAAGGAAAAGAAAAGGATCCGAAAAAAAGCAGAATGCCGGTTTACCTGTGATATTTCACATCTATTTACCCTTAAACAATTAATTCATCCTTATAATTACTGCCCGTCATCAAGAATCTAAGTAAAACATATATTGTCAACCGAAACAGGTCAAGGGTTGAATGGTTTATGTTAACTACTTTTATTTTGCCCATTCTTCATTAGTTTTTTCAATTACATTAGTTTGCGCGCCTTTTGCCCCCAATTTTTGTTGTTGTATTTTACATTTTTAAAGTCAAGATGTCTTCAGATTACATTTTTACACTTTATTCTAAGCTTGACGGAGATTTTTTTTAAGTTTAGAATTTTAAAGACACATCTTCTGCAATAGAGCGGTTTGGCAGCAGTTATGTTGTGTGGCAAAATGGTAGAAATCTTCTTCTTTGAGAAATTTAAATGAAATACGATTTTTTTTAATGCCCAACAATCTGGCTTCCGTGTCAACCGTCTGTAAGCAACTACCACTTGCACTGTGGGCAAAAACCCTAATACTGAAGTAAGCATGAAACAAAAATCCACTGCATGAGTTATGATCTTATATGTTTATTCAACGTTCCATAACTGCTTTAGGGTGGGCATAATGGTCCACCATCAAAAGCCTTTTAAAATTTTAAAGTAGCATTCACGTTGTTTATTCAGAAGCTGTAACGATAAGTAAAGAAATAATACTCAAGGATATGTTTTGGTTTAAAGGGGAAACATTTCCCAAAAATAAAAGAGTAATAATTATAGCACGGTGTCGATTACCCACCAGTTATTTTTAGGTACTCATTGTTCAAGATAGTTGTGAAGGAGAAATATGATACAGTAAAATACTGGTGTCAGCTTATTTACACCATCTTCGTGCTCGCATCTCAAAAAGAAGGGAAAATTAAACTCATGTAACAGCTGCCTGATACCGCGTGCTGATGTGCACGACCCCCTAAAGTGACTCTCGTAAATTGATAATGTATATTAACATGAATATTTCAGTAATTAGACAAAAAAACTAAGGTTAATAGCACTTTAGGGTCAGTACTCGCGTACTTTCTTTCTAATTGGCCATGCGCATTACATATTCACGTGGTCCATACGTTACCCCCAGCAATGCGAGTTCTCGCTGCTGACAATGAGAAATGCAGGCTCTAGGAATTAAAGAGGTTGCGCACGCTTTTGAGAGGGGCGGGCAACCTGTCCCCAGGATCGACGACCGCCATTTTGTTTTGGAGTCGGGTCGAGAGGACCCTGGGAACGAGCGCTATTTCGATGACGTCATTTGACTTAATGTTTGGAAGGCACGTAAGGAACTGAAAAATATCCCAGGATTTTCACTTCTTCAAAGTTGAATAGCCCCGAAATGTTCGAGATCTCTTACTTTAAAAAAAAACAAATTGTAAGATGGAAGAAATTTAGAAATCTTGTCGAAGTAGAAACATGTAGAAACATTACCAACATATATAGCGAGAATATTTTATTCGTACATTCGGTTAACTATAACTATTTTACATGTTTTTCTGTAAGAAAATTGGCTAAGACTGAGATATCTTGCAGCTGAACGAGCTTGATATTTGCGGCAATCTTGTCTCAGAGGAAAGCAAGCGCATCTAAGAAGGATCGAAGACGAAGACGGTCGTGATCTTACATCTGAATTACGACTAGAACACTAAGGTCGAATACAACCGTCGAACTTCACATGAGCCGAACCTAATGACATCAAATAAGACCGCCTTATCATCCATTATTTTCAATGCGTACGGCTTATGTGAAGTTCGACATTTGATATGAGCTTTACTCGAGCATTAATTTTATGTTTAATCACCTGTGTGCCGTCTTTGATTAAAGTTTTTACTGTTCTTTAAGCGTATTGACTCACCAGAGCCTAGTTTTTGACCAGCAAAAATCCAGTACGCGATAACAGTATTTTCACTCCACCCTGACCCCCTGGGGATACACTCGAGTTAACCCTTGGGGGGCGGGGGGCGGGGGGCGGGGGGCGGGGGGCGGGGGCGGAGATGTCGTCAAAGGCATAAGAAGTAGAGAACGTAAAATCAGTTCTTTCACAAGACCTATTGATAAACCTACATTTGACGCAAGAAAATGTAACCGAATAACAAAAACATACGAAGAGAGTTGTATTTCTGATAAATGTTGCACGTTGTTTTTTTCATCGGACACACCTAGTTTTGCACCAGCGGTCCATCTAAATAATAACCGGCCGCTTAAGACCGCTGGCCTCGCTTGAGTGTTCATCTGTCTCCCTATTTTCTTCCCTTAGATATATTTAAGTTGTATAAAGCTATCTTCCATCCACGCATAAAAACTAACGCAAGATTGTATTATTGACTTGTCATAAAAATAACTCGGTGTAATAGAAAATTCAAAAATTCATAATTCTTTGCTAAAAATCAATATTAATATTAATAATATACAGTCATTTAGCTACTAATATTATTATTACTCATTTATATTTTCATAAATCTTGATTTCAGGGGAAATAGATGAAAAAAATCTTCACTTGTCATTTTCTGAAAGAAATAATATTGAAAAGAAATCAAGAGTTTGTTTGGGGGAAAATATGATACTGACAGTGAAATGGCTATCATATTGGCAATGAAAATGTACGAACACACACACACATGCATTATTCAATCACAGTGCTTTTTTTTTGAACCCTTGGGATAAAATACGGGACAGTTAAATGGCTTCCATTTTGGCCAGTGGAAGCGCACGAACACTCACATGCATTATCCAATCAGAGTGCTTCAATATGGCACTGACACTCAAATGTCTTTCATTCTGAACTAATCAAAACTCACATATCATCCAATCACAGTGCTTCAATATACCACAATGACGCTCAAATGGCTTCCAGTCTGAACCAATGCAAAAGGTACGATCACAGATATCATCCAATCACAGCGCTTCAATTCGTAAGCCATTTGATAGCATGACACGGTGTGTTTTCTCCACTTAATACAGTTAGCAATACAGACGAGTCAAAATATCAATAGAAAGAAAATAAGTTGATTTGGTGCCAGGATTATTTGATGACTTCAATATGAGTGTATATTCTCAATGTTTATGGTGTAATATTTCCATAGGATATTTAGGCACACCACTGTCATAACAATCTGAATCAGTGAAAAAACATTTCGAGTACAGGAAGCCATCGCCATTATACCGCAATCCAAAAAGGCCAAGATGGGGTCTAAAATTAGTCAGATTGCACTTTTTAAAAACAACATCTGCTCCAGGGATATATGACCAGCTTTTTAAAATATGTTCAGACCTGTTAAAAGTGTAGATATTTTGGGGTAATGGGTTACGTGGGGTTAATTGTTCGTAAGGCTTAATTTTTTAGCGACTTTGAAGCTAGGATTTCAGGACCGAGATTTTTACTCATTGAATCCATTCGAAGTCCAAGATACGGAATCCAGTATTGTTTATTCTAAAATCCGGCAAAGCTTTTCAGATGAAGTGATTTTTTTTTTAATGCGAAAAAACGTATCTTTCGCTGGAACTTGTTTGATAATCCTTTGTCAGGTAGCGAACGGAATGTTGAGCCTCCGATACAAACACAGCGGTTGACATGATAACCAAAACTTGCGGTATTGAAATGTTCAGTACATGCGTCTACCGCAAAGCCAAACCAAATAAACATCAAATAGGCTACAGCAGTGGCTTCTACACGGAGTGGCCCTTCATCCACTGCCATGAACCGTACATATTTTTCAGTACAAAGGAAAGGAACCGAAAAAGGCGGGAAATGTCTACTTCCGGTAAACGTCGCGCGCGTCTACCAGAAAAGCTAAAGATCTAGGATCCTTCGGATCCTTTATCGAAAATGTTCAATTCAGGATCCAGATTCAATGGAATCCCGAATCCATCACTGTTCCAGATTCCATGAGTAAGATTGGATGTTTTCCAAAGATCTCGTATGCTTTAAATTAGGGTGTTTTGAAGGAACCCTGTGATGTACTGTTATCAAGAGACCATGGTCTCCTGCTGTTATGAGAGACGAATGTTTCAACAGTTTTTCAAGTGTTTGTATCGCGCTATATAAATAATCTTTGTAATGTTTGTCTTTAACATGAAAAACAACCTCATTTAATGGAGACACTAAAAACAACACCTGACCAGTAATTTTAAAAACCTCATGTTAAAAAAATATTATATGAAAACGAGAAATCCTGAACCTGGTCGTCACTAGCGCTAAAGCCTGGTTCACACTAGCGAACGTCGGCCCGTTGGCTACAAACGTAACGATTACTGCATAAATATTTCTTTCGACAAAGAAGCTTGATGGTTAATTAAAAATGTGGAAATTGCGAACACGCTGTATTATAATGAATTCGGTTGTCACTGGTTTGAAAATTTTTTTATTAAAAACACAGATGATTGAAGCTTGATGGTTGTTTTGTACATTCTGGGTATTTTAGTGAAACTTAAATATAGGACCAGCAGAACAGGTTTCGCGTTTGCGTGTTTTTCATGAGCGCAAACGTACACATATCATGACTAGAAGGTATGGGGTCTGAACCAATAAGAAACCACGATGACGTAAAGCGTCCAATCACAAACCCTGATTATCGAAAGCCATTTGACAGTTAAAAGTAACGCACAATGAAATCTAAAGTAAGTCACGACATACGTGACACGGTCACGGAATTAACGTCATCTGGTTAACCAACAACAGCGCGCGACGGCTTTACAGCTTATCCAATCAAATTGCTCGGACAAAGCACCGTCACGGTAAAACCGTCACGTTTACCACAATCCAGTATTAAATCTGCCCAAGGATTATATTTTAAGATGTATTCTGTCCCCTTACCTTATTCTAAGGCGTAGGTGCAGTTTCAGCTTGATCTGTAAGTTCTTCAATCTCAGTCAGGTCTATGTCTGGTAGAGGGTTTCTCCAGTACGTAAAGGAGCTAAATTCATCAGGGGCTACGAGAGCGGATGGTTTCATGGACTCTTGTTTTTTGTAGGGAGGGAACATTTGGTCCACTAAGTCGCTAAGTCGTAAATACCTGTAACATAGTTACCAAATAGTTACCATGACTACAGTTTGAGGGTAAATATTTTGTTCAGGGGTAGAGAGAAAATGAAAAGAGGAACTTGAGGATGATAGAGAAATGAAAAGAAATGGAGTTGTGGGAAATTGCTGAAGACATGAAGACTGGGAAATGACTGAGAAAATTTGGGGATTTTTAAGAGAAATGGGAATTAAATAGAATAGGTGGATGGGAAATGACTAAGAAAAAATGGTAAATGGCAGCGGAAAATTAATGAAAAACAAAAGAGCAAAGAAGTGGGAAAATGTTATAGAGCATAAATTTATAAGAAATGTCTTAGAAGATAAATGCAAGTGGTCGTAAAAAGCACGTGTAATCATTGCTCAAACAGCTCATCTAACTATATCTACTCACGAGGATTGGAAGGTCGTTATCAGCTCATTTCTGACCTCTCCCTGTAAAACAATACAAATAGAAGCCATTATTACTACCATTATTAATTTTATTGATTCTGTGAAAGTCCTATGTACCATGAGGGGCGACGAGGATAGGTAAGGTAACAGGCAAAGAAACAACCTCTGGGCTGATCTAAGTCAGGGCTTGGCTAACTTACATATAGAATTGAAATTTAGCTTGTTATGTTTTGTGGAGAGGAAAACCAGAGAAAACCCTCAAAATGAAAGGGAGACTCGACAAACTCACACCATACCACATGCAGTGCCAAACAGTCCAGTAATTAAACCTAAAAACCACCTAAAACCCACAAGGGTGAGGCGCACCATTACTCTTGATTCCCATAATAGAATTCAAAATAAGGTGGGGTGGGGTGGGGTGGATTAATGGTACTAAGGGTATCTACCAATGTTAACAGCCGATGGTATTTGAGATAGGGTGAGGTGGAGAGTGAGACTATAGGGAGGTCACATAAAATCATATTCACGCAGCAGCCATGTTGACTGGAGCAATGAATTTCCCCCTCATAGCCTCACATTCAAGGGATTCAGGATGAGGTTATATGGGGTTAAACAAAGGTTTTTATTCTTGTGGAAATAAACATGGTGCCGTGTGATTGAGGTGTATTAACTAAAGGTAGACTTACTTTATGGTTAATTGTGAATATCCTAGATGATGACACACCAACAGCACGATATGATAATACATCCTAAAGTCAACAAAAACAACTTGTTAAACTTGTCATGAAATGCCACTTATTAAATTCATTATTCTGATGCTAACCAAATTAATAATAGTGATAAATATAGTTGGAACTGAATCAGTCTGTCACATCAAACTATAGAATAAGAGAAGTCCTCTTACCGGTATTCTATAGTTTGATGTGACTGATTCAGTTCCAACTATATTTATCACTATTATTAATTTAATAAGTGGCGTTTTTGAACTTGCATATAGACTAAAAAAAACGACTCTGAAAAACTATATATGGCTAATATATGACCGAACGTTGACCCAGAAGACGAAAGACCATAAAGTAAAGGTTAGAATGAAAATAAAAATATGATGTAACACGTTGCTATGACAATGATAGGACACTTCAAATGTGTGCAAAGTTTTTCATCTAAAAATTCATAACTCATGTTTGAAGTTCATGATCCAATCTTTGATTAGACCGAAAAAGAAAAAATTCTGTAATGAGGAATTCTCAGAAATCAATTAAGTTTATTTTAGGACGTTCCCCATTACAGAATTTTTTTATTTTTTCTTAGCACTTACGAACCATTAAAAAAAAGCCACATGCAAAGTTTTAAAAAAATTTACCGTCCAGTTTTTAAGTTATTTTAGTTTAAGTATGAGGTTTTTTGGAACAAAATTTTCCTATTCCATTTCAAATGATTCAGTGCTACGTCATTTGAGAGCGCGCGCGCTCATACAAGGAAAACTATTTCGAGCCTCCTTAAATGAAGTTTTGGCAAGAGAGCATAAATAAGAAATGGAAACTTCTTAATATTGCGCCCGCCATGTGAGTTGCCGGTTGGGCTATTTTTAGCTTTTGCAGTCGTTTGGTTTTTGATTTTTTGATGGTGTGGACCTGTGCGCATGCGCTCAAAAACAACATATTTTTCGTCAATTGTTCTCATTTTTTTCGGCAAAATCTATTTTAAATATAAAGCAAATAAATCAGGATTGGCTCTGCTCTGTTCTTTTATAAAACACGACTGAGGCTGTAGAAAATTCGAAAAGACGCGAAATCCATGTTTTCCCCCATACATCTTTACATGCTTTCGCTACTTCCAGGTTTGGATTTTTGATTTTGAAAAACCGGTTTTGGATTTTGAAAAAGTGGTTTTTACATTTTTAAAAGCCGTTTTTTTATTTTTGAAAACTGTATTTACATTTTCAAAAACCCCAAACCCTGAATGGAAAACCAGTTATTCAAAATCCAAACTGAAGCAGACATGATGACTTACATTAATTTTGTTACCAAATCCACCATAGAATGGGTTTTTAGAAGGAAACAAGCTTTGAATATCTCTAAGAGCAGCAATCTTGAATTCCTCTGGTTTCTTTTCTATCACCTCCCTACAAAACAAACCAGTTCAATTTATCATTGCAGCTCAACATCTATGCAAGAAATAAATCACTCGCAAACACGCCTGCCAAAAATGAAGTCAAATACACATTCATCATCGAAAACGATGGACTGCCGAAGAAAATGCAAAATGAACACCCAAAGGAACTCAGCCTTGTTGTAAACAAAAGGATGGTTTACCTGTGGAAGGCTTTGATAAGTGATGCAGGTGATAATAAAAGAGGACCATCAGGTAGGGTTATCTGGTCCTGTTTAACACTCTTTAAATAATCTCTTGTCAATTGGGCCTGTAAATATATAGAATATGATTAATAAATTACCTAGAGGGGAGGAGTGGGTAGGGACTTCAGTAGACTGTTAACAGTCCCCTTTTCCCTCCTACCTCAGTCGAGTCTGGGTTTTCCCCCCTGCATTGAAGTGGCAAGCAGGAAGAAGTATTTTGTGCGGGCACCTACTTCAATCTATTTTATAGTAATCTATGAAGTCAATATTGCTAAAGATGAAGGATAAAGAAGGATGAAGTGGATACATACCTGCCCAATTGCTCTTGCTGAAAGATACAGCAGTTTATAACCATTTCTATCTATTGAGCTAAAAAAGTGTGCCTATGAAAATGGAAAAATGGGAAAGGAACAAATTAGAAGATATTATGGGATTGGGATTGGTGGTGCTGGTGTTGACAACAATGGCAACTGTGGTGGAAGATGCTAATGCTATTCTAATTTTGATGGTGATGAAGATAATGATATTGAAAACAAGGCTAAATATAATGGCTGCTCATGCTCAGTCACTGGTCATGATGGCCAGCCAAGTTAGTTTCAGCTCAGCCATACCTAATTTCTGGCTCAGCATTTCTGATTAAAATAACTAGCAAGGCAAAGATTTGACTGGACAAGTTCCAATTCTGGCTGGACATTGTCCAATAACCAAGCATTATTTTTAGCACTGTGATAATGATGAAAACAAAATACTTACCACACCAGATTGTGCCCAAGCTTGTCCGACAACAGGAAGAATCTGTCCCAGAACATCTGATCTGTGTTGGAAGAGACAGTATTAATATTAATATGAGTATTTTCCTAAGGTTTTTTCTGGGTAATATTTCACAGACTTACTTTGTTATAGTACCATCAATATCAGATATGATAATCCTATCATCATAGTTCCATAGATATATTGTAGCTTGACACTCTGCTGTACCCTGATACAATTCAAATTGTTTGATGAAATATGAAATAATGACACATGAAATATGTACATTTTACCACCATTACTCCCCGTACGGGGCTCTTACGTGAGGTTCACTCCACATCCACTACCTCTACATTTCCTTATTTCTACTTATTCTACTTCTTTGTTTGTTTGCAAAGCTGTTACGGCAAAAACAATGCACAACACTCACTAACTCACATGTTCATTTTTATGAAGAGAGGAAACATGGAAAAAAATTGACTTGCACAGGAAAAGGATGAAATGAATTTCCTTAGGATATATAGAAAGAAATGCACTGGGACCACTTTTACTCTGATGTTGAAAGGACTGCCTGAAATGTCAGTATAGTTACAATTTTCTTTCCATGGTGTTTAAGTTTACTTCTTATTCACTTGTTGTATTCAACACAAGCACAGTCCCACTTAGTGACCACTAGTTATTATTAGTTTAAGTTCGAATACCAGAACTTCTCCAAATACAACTAAATATTAATATCAGCAAAAAAATACAACCCTTTGAACTCTCAATGACTTTTAAAAAGTTGATCAAGCACATTAGTCAATATTTCTCACCTGATATTTAGTAGTAACTGAAAAGCGTATACTATTTGCTCCATCATGGAGATTGAGTTTTGCCTGAAAATTTGAATTAAATGGGTAAGAAAAGTCTTGAATTGTGTTACCTATGTTCTACCCCTCTTAAGGATGGACTAGGCTGCCTGTCCCTTCCTCATCCTCTACCCCCACCCCCCATAATCTGCTCCTAAAGGCATTATACACAGCATTTTGATTGTGTTACCTATGTTCTACCCCTCTTAAGGATGGACTAGGCTGCCTGTCCCTTCCTCATCCTCTACCCCCACCCCCCATAATCTGCTCCTAAAGGCATTATACACAGCATTTGATTGAGTTACCTATGTTCTACCCCTCTTAAGGATGGACTGGGCTGCCTGTCCCTTCCTCATCCTTTACCCCACCCCTCATAATCTACTCCTAAAGGCATTTTGACAGCATTTTGATTGAATTTATAAATGTTAGTTATTATCAGTGACAATGCAATAACTTGCTTTCCTTAGTTCTTTGACTGTATGTACCAGTGCTTTAAAATATTTATAGTTTTAGCACTGTTTATAAAACTCATGAATAATTAATGAGGAAAACACAATAGAAATCATTGTCCATGGAGGAGATTGTATATCTGATACAAAATCGTCCTGATTTGCATAAACTTTAACTCCAATTTTCTCAGCCAAATTCAATTTTATCTTAAATTTTAGTAGAACATGAACGTATACACCTAGACATTTCATAAGTAATATACAATATTCGTGTCCATGTTGTATTAGATATGCAATCACTCGCCTTCGGCTCGTGGTCGTATATCTGATACAACACGGCCACTCATATTGTAAATAGTACATAGGAGAAATAGTAAGTGTGAGCATGTGCTGTACTGCACTCTCTTAATGAAAACGCTCCCAATCAATCAGAACGCAACATTTTTATTTTACGAAAATAAACATATATGTTATCACTATAATTCATACTGGAAGATGCTAGATCTTTCTTACCAAGTTCTCAGAATTAAGTCTGGTAGACTTTTTGTATGCGATATCTGAATCATTTCCACTGCACTCTGAAACATTCCTTTGCCTTTGCCATTGATTGCCAGTTTCTTCAGAATCCTGTGTTAGGTCCTCATTGGAGTAGGAGTTATTCACTGGTGTTGTGGTGTGTGGTTTTCTGAGGTTGTTATGCACTCGTGGACGAGGTTTGTTATTTACTAAGTCAAACTCTTCATCTGACGACTAAAGTGATCAGTTATATAATTATTAATAAGTTATCCTCAACATGTTTTAAGGGAAACATTCTAGACATCTATCAATTAACTTAGTTTTTCAGCTACCATAAAATCCTTATAGTAAGCACTGGCCTATACTTATTTGTAACGACTTTTCAGTGACCCTATAACTTGGGGTAGGGAGAGGCTTACAAATAGAAGGAAAAAGAGTCTGGGATGTTGGGATGAAAAGGAAATAATTATTCCTTTCTTTTATTTCCCCAGTAATTCTTTCTATGTGTCATCAAGGCTATATATAAACAGGAGGTATCAGAGGGTGGCTTCTAACCTGGGGGTTTATAACAGAGAATTTACGGTATTAAACTATTTTAGTACCTGTTCCTCATAGTTCTGTCTCCATGAGAACCAGTAATAACTTCTCCTCTTTTCCTGCGAAGAAAAAAGTTACTAATTATGAGGTAGCATGAGCGGCGTGGTATATGCTGCCAAAGTGTCGTCTTTCACAACTGTGAGTCCAATGAGTTGGTCGCTGGTTTGAGCCCTGCGGACGCCACAAGTGAATGGAGTTTGTTTGATGTGTGGTTCTCTTCCTTGGTGTGAGGGTTTTCTCCTGATTCTCCAGTTTTCCTCCCTCCATAAAAATAAACATGTGAGTCAAGCGTTGTGTGCATAAAATAGTAAATGTAGTGGTTAGTGAGTGTGAGTGAAAGCAGGCCCACAATAGCAAAAGCTGCCAATGATAATAATCAGCCTGCTCTAACAAATAAAATAAAAGATTCTATTATTTTACAATAAACCTATTAAATAATAAGTATTTCCCCATTTTTGACCATGACTCATTATTCCCTTGCATATCATTTCTTTGTTTACTAGAAACACTCAAGAAGATACATGCTGGATAGACTAAGACTAAGACGGGAAAACATTACACAAAAATGACAATGATGTATACCCAAGTGGATACCTAAGCAGATAATTTGTGGGTCTATTGCCAATTCAGGTGGCTTTCTTTTAGCATTGATATTTTCGTTCTTACCTTCTTTGGCATGTGCTGTTTTACTAATGACTGAACAGTTTCCTAGAAAAGAAAATATACATAATTAGCAACCAATTTAGTACTACCAGTTCTGAAGTAAAATCATGCTGTATAATTAATCATTGTCATCACCATCATGACATCATCATCAATTATTACAATCAATAAAACCAACATGATCACATTATTGCCACATTATCAGTCATAATCATCATCATCGTCGTTGTCGTCGTCATAGTCGTCATCATCATCAATTTCAATCAATAAAACCAACATGGTCACATTATTGCCGCATTATCAGTCATTCATCATATTTTGCATCATCCAAATCCACAAAACTATACAGTTATAGTACAATATCAGATTCTCCGGCTATGTATCACACCTTTTGACAATTATTTATCCTTCAATCTAAATACATAATAAACAACAACAAAAATCACAAATAACTACTATAAAGGTACCTGCTTTAGAGGTCTCTGGAACATGAGGTAAGACATGAGCATTGGAGATGCAATCTGCCAATTATAATACCTGTATAAGACATTAAGGAAAGTATTATTGTTAAGTTACTTGACAAGTTGCCAAAGAAAAACAAGAACTGCAAAGGCTTGTTCCTTTTAACTTCAGCACAATGAGTTCCCATTTCAGACCTTGTGACGTCATTCCCTAGAGTATTGTTTCAATGTTTAACAGTTGCACACGAGAAGACACATGCATATGGATACAATAGTCCCCTTTACAGTTTCCTGCACCATCTTGAAACGAGACAAACAGTGAGCTTGCAGTGATAGACCTTTTTTCAACACCTTGGACAATTATTGTTCAGTCTCAATCATTGCAAGGTCACTTCATGTCTCACTGCGATGCACAGGCAAGGCTACCTTTCAATACGGCACAGGGAACTGTGAAAGGCACTATTCTGACAAACAAAGAATCATATTTTCGAGAGAATGACACATGGTGTGAAATAGGAAAAACATTACACTCCAAGCTGAAGAGGTCTATTCTTGATGACAGTACTTACCTGTCATTGATTCTAATCACAAGTTTAGGGTCGGTAAGAAGAGTAGGGTTGGATGACAGGTCGTCATATGTTATCTGACTACTGATAAAACTCTCTGGAATCCAAGACAAAAATATATTGAATATCAATAACAAGCCATGAGGATAAGATTGGAGGCTAGTGTGTGTGAATGTAATAATATAACATAATATTATGATAAATGAATAAAAAAATATTATTTACCTAAAGGAACTTTTCCACTTTTGAGATCTCCACAGAGAGATATAGCAAAGTTACTATAGGTACTTTCAGATCTAGAGAAAAATAAAGTAAATATAGTTGAACACCAGATATTAATATATTAATATTAATGTTCAAAATTAAGATTAATTTTTTTTAAATTAAGATCTACCAATGGAATTAAATCACTCTTATAAGATGAGCTTTTGTCATTGGATGACTTACCCAGGATACTTAGTGCCTAATAGATCTGCTGTAGGAGAACTGGGAAGGGACTGTCCTATACCAGATTCTCTGTCTTCCGTGATTTGAGAGTCAAGTTGTCCTTTTCTTTTATCATCTTTTGATGTCCTTTGAATATCAACAAAATATACAAAAATATCAGCAATTCTGTTGAACCCCTAACCTGCCCCTCTTTCCAAAATCTTGGATTTGCCATTTGGTGGACATAAAAAGATGGAAACTCAAGTAGGATAACCTGTCAGTGATCTACACACAATTTGCTAAATTTTTCTATGCCAAAAGTAAGACAACTAGCACCATGGAGCAGGACTATGTTGATTGAAAGAAAAAGCAGCGAAAGCTTAAGGTCTACATACAATCAATTGAAAAACGTTGTCGTTGACCAGCTCTGCGACTAGCCCGAACTGGAGTATGGGTAAAAATCACTGAAGCGGTTAAATTCTTCACTGATTAAACATGCACCAGGCTTACAGTACAGAAATTTGCTGGCGAAATAGTATCTTAATGACTTAACAGTTTCAAAATTTGGAACATCTTTCACTGAATATTAGTCATATCGACTTATGTCTTCCTTTCGCAAAAACCTGAAGACATACATTTAATGCGTTGCTGCTTATATTATCTTATTAGTAAGCAAATCCAACTACTTCAGGGTGAATAATTAAGTACTTCAGCTATTTCTACCCATACTCCATTTTGCTCCAGTCACATAGGCTTGAGTGGGTCAATGACAACCTTTTTTGAATTGACTGTATATACAGAGTACCAGTATAATGAGAGCTTTAGATGTGCTATTTTCTTACAATGCTTGGTTGAGGTAAAGAGCTGCTACTTCTTGATCAACAGAATTGAGATCAGCTAGATAAATACCCTCTTCTTTGATCTAAAAAGTAAAGAAATGAATTAATGAATGGACAAATGGAGGACAGATCAATGGGAGAATTGATTTTCCACTCCAGTGGCAGACAGAAAGTTCTCCAGAGAATCAAGTTAAAATTTAGAAATTTTTGTTTTTGTGGAAGGAATGAAACGGGAAAGCTGGGGAAAAAGCCTCAGAGCTACTAAGAGAGGCATGATCACCTTATGGGATTTGTAGAGATCTTTTCTTTTGCTTCTATAACCATGGCTAGATTCTTCTTTTTTGTGTTCTGTGCATAGGAAAGTGCAAAGAAAACATTACAATATAGTTGGAATATAATAATGATAGTCATCATCATCATCATCATAATCCAAGAGAGCCAAGTGTGGTTTGATCAGGAAAACTGCAGGCAGGGGGTGGGAACACTTCTTTTTTGGGGGGGAGGGAATGATGTATAGATCTAAATAAAGTTTACCTACCTACCTACCTACCTATGTTTTCCAGCAAAGGCATTATATGACTTCCTATAAAATCAACCAACCCCAACCAACCCCCTCCCACCCCCCCCCCCCCCCCCCACCTCCAAAAAAAGCTCCCTTTAAACTACTGCATTGTGACATCTGTGATATTTTAAGCATATTTCCACAAGTCAATCACAAACCACTACAGTACTCACCACTGAGTTTTCGTTCTGGGGCAAATCCATTTTCTGGTCCCTTTCGTACAGAAAAGATTATTCATTATTAAAATTGGATTGTGCATTAGGACAACAATTATAAGACATGCTGATGGTAACCAAAAAGGTTATTGTAAATTTGATGGTAATATTGTTAAACCATTGACAAACAGCTCATCATCATCATCTACCACCACCACTACCACCATGGTCATCACCCACATTACCTTCATCATAAGCAGCAGCAGTATCATCACTATTATCATCATTAACACTATTAGCATCACCATCATCATAATCACCATCACCAGCATCACAACCACCATCATCACAATCATAATCATCACAATCATCATCACAATCTCTATCATCATCATCATCATCACAATCATCATCACCAGTATCACAATCATCATCATTATCATCATCATCATCACCATCATCATCACCATCATCATCACAGCATCAGTAATATTAAACATACAACTGCACAAATGCACATAAATAAGATAATATTTCCATATACCTTAGGTAGCTTGCCCCAGTCCCAGGTTACTTCATTATTAACATTGATATTATCTTGGCTTTGTTGGATTTCCGCTTCTGTGTCACTCAGACAATGCTGAGGATTAAAAGGCTTTAAGTGTTGCATATGCTGGGACCTGTAAAACGATACATATATGTCAGAAAGCACTCACATAATGTACTGCAAGGGTCATAAGGGTCTTATTATCTTTGCCTTATGTAGAGGCATAGGTGAAGCTTATGGTGTACAGACGATGTTGCACACTCACCTAACAGTTTTGTACTCACTACTCATAAAAGACTATACAGACTGGCTGTGACCTATAGGTGCTATGTGAGCCTCTTAGTAGTGCATGTCTAGCATTGTTGTACCTACTACCCCCAAAAGGCTATGAAGACTAGCTTTGACCTGAAGGCAGTATGTGGTGTTGGCCTTGTGGTTGCACACACCTAAAAGTGATGTACAAACTACCCCAGAAGGCTATGGAGTCTTGTTTTGACCTGGAGGAGCTATGTGGGTGTTGTAGTTACACACACCTAACTATGTTGTACCCACTATAGACAATACTGTACCATCTGACTTTACCTTGGATCAGGAGGTGTGCCTATAGGAGAATCTAAATCAGACAATGGGTATCTATAGTCTCTTATAAACTCTTGGTTTTTGGGTAATGATGCAGAGTCTGTCATCCACTATAGAAAACAAAACAAAACAAATATTTCAAAATAATGTAGACCTTGTTCAGAAAGGTTGTCTGAACCAAAAGAGATAGCAGATAGGATATTCAATGACTAAAAAAATTAATAATACACACAAACACAACAACAAATGGTCAATAGGTGGGTGCATAAATAGGTGTAAAAATACTTACATTTGAATCACTTTCAGGGTATTCCATTTCTACTTGTCGTCCTGGGATTGGGATACTTTGTGAAAATGAATGACTGAGTTCATCTTCCTGTTAAAACATAATAATTTCAAAGTGATGAGAATCAAGGGTGGTGTAGAGGATACCGTGTAGCAGTACCCCTCCTCATTCACCTCTGGGGTCTCTGGTTCAATTCCTAGACTCTACATCACAAGTGGACAGAGTTTGTTAGGTCTCTCCCTTGATTTAAGGGTTTTTCGCAGGCTTCTCTCTTCCCTCCGCAAAACATGCTAAGTGTTGCTCTTTATTATCCAATGAAATTCCAATTCCAATTATAATTTAGAAATTGATTTTTGCAGACGGAGGGAAACCGGAGAACCCAGAGAAAAACCCTCCAAGCACAGAAGAGAACCAACAAGCAACTCTACTCATATACAACACTGAGACCAGTGGGACTCAGTGTCTGTGTCGCATTGGTGAGAGGCAAGCACACTAATTGCTACACTACCTGTGCTTCCCAAAATCAATATTATAAATGCAACAGCCCACTTCCAAAATATGCTTCACTTGTATTTATTTATTTATATTTATTTTTTACAACCATCACTCCCCGTCGGGGCTCTTCTGTGAGGTTCGCTCCACTCACACTACCACTATATTCTATATTTACAACACAAAACACTCAGCTCACATGTTGATTTTTACAGAGGGAGGAAAACCAGAGAACCTGGAGAAAAACCCTTGTGGCAAGGGAGAGAACAACACATCAAACAAACTCAACTCACATATGATCCAGCCCAAGCCAGGGCTCGAACCCGGACCACAGCGGTGAGAGGCGAGCGGTAAACCACTATGCCACCCATGCCACCCATTTGTCATGCACAAAGGTTTCAGTTCAAGGCTCTATGCTAAATTAAATTTATTCCTTGCTCCTGTCATGAAACCTTTGTGCTTGACAAGTGTAGCATATCTCAGAAGTGGGCTACTAAAACTACAGACATTACAGACATTACATGTAATATGGAAAGAAATTCTGTTTCTTCTTACCTGTGTGGTAGTTGTATCAAGTTCATCTGACGTGTTTTCGGAATCAGTATTTCTCTTTCGTCCAGGAATATCTATTCCTTTTTCACTCATCTGTTCATCCTTTAACTCTTCTTTTACAATCTGGTCTTCTTTTTCCACATCTGAGGTACTTTCTACTTCTTCTTTTCTGGTTTCCAATTTTTCACTTTCTTTTTCAGTTTCTACAATTTCATCGAATATTTTGTCGTCCTGTTTTTCCTCTATTTTTTCATTGTCTTCTACAATTTCATTCTTGCTATCTTGTGATTTATCAATGTCAATAATTTGCTCATTCTCTATTGCTAATATTTCTGATTCATCTTGTTTTTCTTTTTCATTTTCTGAAGGTTCTAATTCTTCAGTAATTTCAGTTTCTTGTTGGGCAGAGGATTCCAATAGTTCATTTTGTTCATCTGTTGTGATTCCACTTTTATTTTCCTGATTGTTTTCTTCATCCTAAATGAAAAATAAATAACGTAAATGATGGTGTTTCTCCAGGTTCTATGGTATTCTCCCCTCCCCCCCCCCCCCACCCCCTAATCCAAACACCGTAAAAATTCAAATTCAATCTGTGAGTTAGCCATGCCCTGACTTAGATCAGCCCAGAGGTTGTTTCAGGGTTCAATCTGTGAGTTACTTGTGCCCTGACTTAGATCAACCAAGAGGTTGTTTCAAGGTTCCATCTATGAGTTAGCTGTGCCCTGATTTCTACAACACATTCCATTGCCTTGGCTCCCAGGATTTCCAGCTACATGTTTCCCCTTTTTAAACTAAAATTCATCCCATACCTCCAGGATTTCTGGGAATCACCCAAACTGATGTTTTGATTTCATGGCCCCTGTATCACGCTGAGATATGAAAAACCTTGGGAAAAATTCTTACAAACCAACCTTTTGTTCTTCAATCTTATCAATAAGATTAGTTAATGAAGGAATAGGTGTTGTTATCAAGTCCCTTGGCAGTTCTGAAGGTTCTTCTACCTCTTCCACAAAGAAAGCTTCGCCAGCATCTCCAAGTTTCATTTGAAGATCAACTGGTTCATCGTTAATCATAATATCAACCTACAAAACAAGATGAATTCACACAATTTAACTTTTTAATATTGTTTGAAAATAACTGCTTAAAAATTTGACTCGATGAAATCAACTCAGTATCACGCGAGTAGAGTTCATGGGTCTCTCCTCTTGCTATAAGGGTTTTTTCTAGGTTCTAATTTTTTTCACCCCTCAAAACTTATCAAGCTTAATTGAATTTTTGTCTGTGACCAATTTTTTCACCCCTGAACACTTATCAAGCTTGATTGAATTTTTGTCTGTGAGTTCACAGTAGCTGAGCCCTGACTTATAAAGTTGTTCCAGGGTAGTGTTAAAATTTAAAGGTTTTAAAAGCAAAAAAGAAAATAAAGAATGTACTTTAATAAAACTGCTAAGCTCATTAATCAAGGATAACATTCTATGGTTGAATGGTTAGAGATACAAGACAATAATCACAAACAAATTGAATCAATTTGTTCATCATTGCTTCAATGGTTTTTAAGCTTGCATAACTTGTAACTTTAACTTTATTATGCTTTACAAGAAAAAATATTAGTTTGCATTTGAAACTAAAAAAATAATTTTTTGTTCAGAATCTTTGCAAAAATTATCAATACGAATGAAATAAATTGCTGTTTTTTCATTGCAGAAAGTACTAGTTCTAATAATAGCAATTTATGGCAAGAAAATTCAAAGGGTCTTTGAATTGCAGTCTTTGAATTGTTGCTATAGTAACAGTCAGCTGATGGGGCGTGTATAGGGAGGTATGTCAGGCTAGCCAATCAGCATGCTATATTCATTAAGTACTTACATAATAATTACCACAAGGTAAACAGTTTTTGTTGAGGGGGTCTTAAAACCATGTCACATGATGATAAGACTTTGGGGCTACAATTATAGAAAATAACTAAAACTTTGATTATTACAACTGTGTTAATTCCAGAAAAAATCTGTAGAGGTTGAATCGATGGAGCCAATTTTGAAATCCTTGAAGTTTACGTAATATAAAAATATTTGAACATTTTTATCTTAGATTTTCAAACATATCTTCATAAATGAAACTCAAATCTAAAGACGAATCTAAAGTGTGGAGTTTAAAACTACGTTTTATAGCTAAAATATCGTTTTAAATCACTAATTTAGGACTTCTAAAATCTAAACAAACTATCAAGTTATCTATTACTTATATATATTTTTAAAACTTGTCTCAAAGAGGAATTCTAGGTCTTTTGTTTTGGGGAATATTATTCGCAATGACGCCATTGATCCAAAATACTAAACAGGCAGGTCTTTGAGGTTTTTGTGGAATCTGCTAAAAAATAAAACAATTATTTATGCATTCTAGGATTTCAAACGATAATTTGTGTTTCTATAGAGGGCAAAAATTTACCTAAAAAAAGAGCTCAATAAAGAAGAACAATAATAAAACTTTTGTAAGCATATTTTCTTTTTTCTCGTGACCTTCGCATAAGTTGACTGTTTTCCTCTAAAAAAACTAGACGTAGAATTTCTACAAGCAGTAAATATAAACATAGTTTGTGTCGAATATTAGTGAGTCAGTTAGGACTTACAATTTTCTCTCTGCTTCGTAGTACTCCAAGTTTTCCAAAGCGAACATGAAAAGGAGAGCCAATGAAGGATCCATCTTCTTGTCGTATGACTATCACATCAATGGCTCCAGTCAGAGTCGCTGAGTTTATCTCGCTGTAAAATCCCCGCACGTTAGAAACTAAGCCTTTAAAATAATTCATATTCTAGTTCTATGATTCTATTTCTACGTGTTAGGTTTTGGGTCGTTTACATGTTAGGAAAACGACTAAAATAACAGGTAAACTTGTGAAGTGTTCAGCTAGAACACCACACACTTCGCCATTTTGAACTCGCTCTGAGTAAGATTGCCCGGTCACCAATATTTCTTAGCTAGGGAGGGGAGGGTCAATTAGATAACACTATTAACTCAAATACTCAAATTGCATATATCATTATCACCTTCATTTATCTTATAGCGTTATCATTAAGTATAATAATGCCTGGAAATTTAAGCCTTTCGTTTTTATTTGAGGTTATATAATTCAACCAAAGGTCAAATTATTGCCTCCCCTTACCTCCCCCTTGCGGTGAAGATAAACCGGAAATACAATATTTTGCTTTAAAACCACGTGATGACAACATCTGATGAGGCGATACACACGAGACGGTAAAAGCGTAAACTGGTTTTCATTGTAATAAAACAAGACGGGATAAATCACGTATCAAAACAACTATATAGACAATGGATTTTCTTTAAGAATATATATTATTTCACCATTATTTGTGAACCTGATTTTGTTACAACAAAATCGATATCGTGACGCACTTTCACTTTCGCGGGAAAATTCGTGACGTGGAATTTTCCGCTGGCCACTGAAGCTGATATTAAAGATTCATTATTTGGCAACCGTAGGAATTCTTCTCCCAGAGCAGGTAGATGTTTTCAAGCGTTTTCAAGTTTTATTCTCTTTCAAAAATATCGTAAGCGCAGGCATCAATATCTCGCGTGATCTTGCCTGAAAATGCATGCCTCTTTTAAATTTCACGTCTGCGCCTGCGATATTAGAGAGCTTAAGATTCGCGTTTTTTTCTCCCGCAAACGGCACACGTGACCAAGTTTTACCTTTTGCAAACTTCTTTACGAAAAGAAATATTATTTTGTTTATCTACGACTTGGAGATTTTTGCGATTCCTTTTTACTAATTTTAAAGAACTTTTCACTGGTCAACTGACGTTTCACGTCTGCCATAAACGAGATTCTTAAACTCTCTATTGTTGAAAGCGCTCGCACATCTCGAAAATGGTCTATTATCTGGATGTAACAGGAAAATACCAACAAAAACAAAAAAACGCACAATTTATCGCACAGTTAATACGGTCTAGGGGGCGACTAACCTCTCCATTTGGCTTCGGTCGAGCTTCCTGATCAGTCTGATAGCGGTGTCGTGGTGCTTCAGCTGATTCGATGTGTTGAAGTAAGGTCTCCGGTTAGTTTTAATCATTTAATAATTTCTTTGGGACGTGAACTGTCTGATTTTAAGTCTTGATTCACTTCGGCTGGAGAATTGCAACTTACAATCCTTCTCCCTGATATGGTTCATTTGCGCAGTAACCCAGTTCAGACTTCAGCTAGCTAGGCTCACCTTTTGCGCGCAGCTGAAAATCATGGAAACTTGCGTCATAAGCCGACATGTCGCAGCTTTACTTTTTTTTGATAACGTAGAGTTTAAAAGCAGTTTGTTTTCAGTTTCGCAAAACATATCATTGGAAGGAAAATTCTATTTTGGAAGACAAGTCAAAGTCAGGTTTAGAAGAAAAATTTTATATGCCGGCAAAGGCACGGGAATGCGAGGAACAAAATCGTGCAACTTGTCGCCCAATATGCACTGTTGAGTTGCAAGTTAGTTGCAGAGCGAATCAGTGTTGCTCGTATTACATCCCCACGTGCAACAAATTTTCTTTGATGCATAGAGTAGAAAGAGCTTCTACTTCTGCAACAAAATCGAGCTTACAAAAATGTTGTACAGAGTGGTAACATACGAGCAATTTTTACTCTGCAACTTGCAACTCAACAATGTTGCGCGACAAGTTGCGCGATTTTGTTGCTCGTATTTCCGCGCCTTAACAAAACACTTAAAACTCGATCAAAACAAGGCACTGGTTATATAGAACAAATATTCTTTAACGAATAAAACTTAGAAAGAATAAATGAAACAAACACAAAACATAAAAAATTATACAAAAACAACACGGAACATAACAAAAAAAATAGACAAAAACAAAACAAAACAAATAAAATAGAATATTTCCCTTTTTCAGATAGGATTTATTCCTCTGTATAAAAACATTTTTCTTACATTTAGTACACAGTCGAGACAACGCTCTAACTAAAAATTATGTAACATTCATTCATATAATAATATTAATAGTTATAATAATAATGATTAAAAATTAATGACAAGCACATACGACCAGATTTCCTCTACTTCTATTTTATATTTCATTATTTCACTTTCAAATCTTTACTCCACAATCCATTTAATTTGGAGTTCAAAATTTCTTTACATTAGCGCTTCTATAACCTTAGAATTTCTGTATCCTCAAATGCTTTTGGTCAAAAGTATCACCAAGATGAATTAAGTAAACTTTATTTTCTTGCCGACTTCTGAATTCTGAACAGTGCAAGAGCATTTTAATTTTTTAAATGCTGATTATCACGAAAAAAATAGAGATTTTTGGAAAAGATAAAGCCATTTGAGGAAAATACACTTCAGTTTCTTTATGTTATCGTGTGCCTATCGTTTTCCCGTATATATTCAAACACAAGGTTGTTTACAAATTTATCAGTGATTCTGTAACCAACCATAGCTCCTATCATGGTCATGTGATCAACAATTCTTGGAAAATAAGGTAATTTTGTTTTACAGAGCGAAGTATAGGCTCTACCCCTTACCACATGCCGATAAAACATGTCAGTGATGGCATCATATACTACAACTACCAGGATCCTTTGCGCACCTTCTTTTGTTCAATATTTAGCACTCATGCACGAGGCAAAAAATTCAAAATAAAATAAAAAATTCGTGAAGTATTCTAGTAATAGTAGTAGTAAAATGGTACCATCTTGGACTACTGTTTAGGGCATGTTGACGAGGTAGGACGACTCTGATTCTTTAGCTTACTCTTATTTTGCCACATTTGCAGACCAAAAAGAAAACAAACAATTCCAAGATTAGACTTAAACCTTCCATCCTCAGCCGAGGCCACAGATTCTGTATTGTGAGTTGGAAGTTATCCTTACTCTGTACATTATATATGTTGAGCACAATATTTCAAAAATAATTATCTACAAACTCGGATTGATTCGGTAGTTAATTCTAACTTCGCACAGTGCGCTTCTCAGACATAAATTCAGTCTTGGTCACCCAGATTCCTCTCGGCCATAACCCTGACTGCTGATTGAGGTAAAGGTCTGGAAGAATTGCGCATCAAACTGCCATTTTGAATATTAGAAAACTTAATTAATTATTCTCCCAGGTCCGCTCTCAAGGTTAGGCCGAGTGGGGTCTGTGTAAACCAGACTGAGACGGATGATTTTTTAGTTTACATATTTTTAAGATTTTTGATTCTAATTTTTGTAGAGGCTTTTTCATGGTGTTTTTTCAACACGTCATCTAGACATAAAATGCAAACTATAAATTTTATTTCTACCCAGTTTTTTTTTTCTTCAGTAAGGAGGATAAAAATAACTCTTGTAACACGTGGCCTACCACGTGACAAGGTCACGTGAGTTACCTCAAAATAAAAAGACAACTGCTAAAGATCAATGTGCTTAATAAAATTCCTGGCCAGTGGAACTGACAAAAATTACTTAAAATAAAAAGCTGAAAGGTTTTCACGGTTAAAAACACACAATTTATTGTCCTAAAATTACTAATTTGCTCGACTTATTTTTAAAAATAAAAATTATTTTAAAAACCCTAGTAAATGAGCTGTTTGGTTTTACCTAAGAAAATGAGTCCAGGGAAGCGAAGGAGTTGAATCCTGCTAAAAATCTTGGGATAAATAACCGCTCGCAAAGAAGCTGCAAGTGTGCCCACGGGCTTGGAGGTCAGCAGTCCTCTCCATTCCATTCATTCATTGATTCTTTTTGGACGTAAAGGGTTGCTATGGAAACCCTGAGTAAGGGCCAGCCTCAGCTATCTGTCATTATTTTTCAACGTTTCATTGTTTCTTCACGAATGATCACGTGGATTTTGTGGTAGAGCCGCTGGACGATCTTCTAAAAGCTCCATCGTTTATTTCATTCTCTGAAGAACTTGATTTCCTTGGCCCGTCAGGGGATCCCAGGGGGAGCGATTCGAGAGACGAAGCCGACATGGCTTTGACTTGCGCAATTACGATTTGAGCTTTAAGAGCGTCTTCTTCAAGTTCACGCATGCGCTCTTTCCGTAAAAGAGCTCTCTTTTCGGCATCATACGCACGTTTTTCAGACGCCGAGAGAGTACGTTTAGCGTTTGTCGTCGTTTTGGTTTCTGAAGAGTCGGAATCCGACTTATCATTGGCTTGTCGCTGTTGGATTTTTTCTTTGACTCGTTTCACTGCCTCCTCGGCCTCTAATCGTCGAGATTGCTCTGGAGAGACTGGGCCTGGGCAAAAAGAAAAAAACGGTCTGTCAGTACATCGTCAATATTTGTACCGAAGTAATAAGTAGCATACAAAAACCGACTGACAGAGTAGTTTTCGTATGACCGTGCCTTGCCGTGCCGTGCCGTGTATGAAAACATTCAACATGCAGTGCTGTATCTGCGCCTCGCTGTAACCGTGCCATGATTTTTCACACTCATACGAAATCTGCTTTATATAATGTGTACAAGGTAAACCTACCTGTAGAAGCGACTCTGCTATTTTGACTCTGTCAAGATAAAAGAAAATAGGGGTAAATGAAAGAAATTAGCGATTACGTCACCATTATAGACAGACCTTGACGAACACGACAAAACCTCTCTTCGTTGTTCCGAACCCACTCATCCATTCTCAAAACAATACTTTTTCCAAAGTATTGAATGAAAACTATCAGTTAGCAAAAACATCTGATATACAATACATGTACCAAAACATCGAGGAAGAAATTTATAGACATTGACATGGGAAAATCTTGGAATTTTTGGGTTTTTGACCTGAAAAAAATTTATTCAAGTAACCGTCAAACCAGACACTCGAAACTCTCGATAAATTTCAATAAAATCGAGCATTTACATAACATAAATATCCCGTGTATACTTTAGAAAAAATGTTAGACTAGGTTTGTATGTTTTGAAGATTATAGACAACCTACCATTGCGTCAACAAACCTCCAAAACAAATACAAATATTCCTAGAATTTCTATTTATACAAAATGCCCCCTAATGTGTTCGACAAATCAATCAAGAATGACACATTCTTAAGGGAGTAATTGGTTGTAACGGGTCGGTATTAAACACTCACTTACGTCACCGCTAAGCAATGTTATGATGGGTCACAAGATCACAAGAAATATTTTTTGCTTACTTTGTGGTTTTCTTCGTCGAGTCTTTTTGTTTCCTCGAGTCGTTTTCTTAAAGCTTCCTAAGAATCAAAACAAAGGAATATGAATAAGAATATACATAGTTAGACCACATACAAAGCTTACAATTACGTTGATAGGGTCGTAATTGGAATAGAAAAGTTCTAAGCGGTTCTTTTATACTGGTATTTAATGGTTAATGGAGCAAATAGAATGACAGTTATTTGTTTTCATGATATTTTTTTATTTGAAAATTGGGAAGTTTCTTACTGTAAACCTATGAAAATAACATCGTTAAAACTTTATTTTGAAATTTGAAGGTGGTTAAAATGAATGGAAAAGCGAAGAAAGAGATGAAAAGGAAAGCGAGAAAGAAAGAGAAAATGGAAAAGAAATAATGCAACGAGCGAGAAAAGTAAGTAATGGAAAAGAAAATATGGGAAATGAAAGGAATGGAATGGTAAAGAAATAAAATGAATTGGTTCTCTTGCATGGAAATGTCCCTACAACTGGCTAAATTTTTTTAAATTAATTTTTATGACCCAAAACCAAAAATATTCGGAAATGTTTACATAACATTCTCTGGGGGCTGGAGCGCGAGGGCATTATAGGATAATTGCTAAACTGCAGCTTTGAATTGGCTTCATAAACGTGTTTTTAAGAATTTTAGCTTAAAAAGGCTTTCATTACTTCCAATAGGCCACGTTCGATATCTTAAAATTCAGACTTGATTTCGAGGATTTAGTTGTATGATACTTCATGCATGGTACAAACACGTGGATCACCAAATACATTTATTGAAAGAAATAATATAATGTACCATATACGACGTTCCTACCTTTCGGCAATAACAAGAAACTTTTGGTAGAAATGCTAGTAAGTTTACAACTCCACACACAACGTTATAATCGAATCTACAGCACTATATCTACTGATCCTTCTGAAGTTCAATGCAATTTTGATCATTTTATTCCGGAGAGCCTCTGTGTCGTGCTAGTATGTTATTAACTCGAACTTTACCTATTGAATACATAGCCAAGACAGTCAAGACAGGGTTTATAGCGAGTAAGGTAGTTAAGGCATAGTTAAGTAAATCTACGTCAACTGGATTAAGTTGTTTACTATTAAACTAGCTCATTTGTATTCCAAACACGAACCTCAACTCGCAAGAACGTAAACAAGACTCTCCACAAACAAAAAGATTAATTAAAAATTTTCGACAAATTAACCTTTATTCTAGAACATTCAACTTATTTTTCGTGAATATTCAGAAATACTTATCATTGGAATAAAAAAGTGTGTATGAATAACTAATAAAAGCCGTTTTTTCCAGAAAAGTGCCACTTTTGGCAAAAGTTCCAATTTTTTCAGTCAATTATTCTAGTTGTCAACAAAAAACACTATGAATTGAAATTATTTTTTTGTTCGAGAAAAATCCTTTAAAATCTTTAATGTAACATTGCCAAACGATACAAAAAATGGCTAGCAACATGAAAGAAAATGGCATAATTTGGCCTTAATTTTTTGGCAAAAGTAAACAAATAGAAAACTAATAACAGAGGAAAATACTAGAAAGGGAAAATGAGTGAATGAATAATAAAATTACGTAAATAAGACGTAGAATATGTGTTCCATTTAATGTTTCGAAAGTTTATCAATATCAATATGAAAAAATATGACATCTTTCTACAATAAACTAATAATTTCTCAAGAGGTTTTTAGCGAACTTTCACAACATGCCATTTTAGGACTTTTTGAAAATAGAACTAGAAGTAAAATAAGAACAATGTAGAAAGATAACTCATAAAAATTCGAAAACCATTTTAAGAAATTTGGTGTTAAAAGTACTTGAGTTAATGACAGACTTTTTGCTAAGCCAGGCATAGTTGACACACTCGAACGAGCCAGCGAGTCTTTCAACCCATAAATGGAATTTGATGAAAACATTGAAGACTTTGTATATCAATTCTTGAAATGATCTCGATGAAGCTAAAGATAAACTTCTGGTAATGGCCTGGATGGTGTCGTATTCGAGTTTCGTGATGTTTCGACTATAATTATCACTTAGAATACAAAGGCTTTTCACACGTACTTAGATGAAGGAAGCATTATGAAACAAAACGGAACGCTATCATCAGTTCACACATCATTAGCGACAATAATAGGGAAAATAATACTGAAATTATTCACTTAGTTGTACTTAGTGCTATTTTTAAAAGAACGGAGATTTCAATATCAAAATAAACGAGCAAAAATATAAGAAATGTCATGAGTTCCTTAATTATCGACCAGAGGGTTTAATCCTGCGAAAACAGGAAAGGATTAGAAGATTTCGACTGAAAATCCAAACAAAAGAAAGCGACGATGAAAAAATAAGCACAGCTTCACGTAAAAAGCAAGCGAATAATTAAAAGAGAAGGAATAAAAACAAAACTGTCTACGAATTTAGGATAAACTAAATTTTCAGGGTGAATTTTTGATACATTCATCGAGTTGCGATATTAGTTTTAAAATCAAGCGTTAAAATTAGGTACTTTAGTTCAGAAATATTTCTGAAAAATTCAGAAAATTTTCAAGAAAAATAAGAAATAAAGTCATTCTTACTTGAGGAAGTTTTCGAAATCGGCTTCCAACGAGACAAACAGTAAAAGCCGCGTTAGCAGATCGAGGCATCATAGTAGAATTTGGTGTGTGAACCATGTTGACTCGACTACCACCGTACATATGAACTGACTGAAGTCACACAAGAATCTTAACAGCTTTTATGATTTACCTCTGCATGTGACAGCGACCAGTCACCCGTAATACATGCATACATAGATCCAGACTCTAGGTTAGCGCGTAATTAATATGTAAATTATGCCCTCAGGGGCGAAGGGAGGTCCTTGCGTACATGTTTAGTCATAGAGTTGTGCATTACCTTGCGTTCTGCGTCTTCCTGTTCAAATTTTTCGGCTTCTTTCCTCGTTTCCTCCTCCTAAAAACACCAAAAATAAACGTATATCATAAATATTGAGATAATATTGAGATAATATTAAGATTATTTGATAGTGAGCATGTTCTATCGCTTGGCTAAGACTAGTACAAAACGTACAAAAACCCTTGAACATTGTACGTCTGTGAAGCAAGGAAAAGACCAACTCGGAGCATATATAATAGTGGTTTCATACTTTAAGATCTTGAAATTTTGAGGTCATCACGTATATTGAAAACTATTTAGAATGTTACAAGTACATATTATAAAGAGGTAAGTTTTTCGAATCTAAAATACAGTAATAAATTGATAAAAATATTAATAAAATTGCTCGGAAATCCTTGGACAAAGAGGATTTTGTAGTACGATGTTAGAACATCACTTGTTAAGAACTTCCTCGTGGTTAGAGAATCGGAAATAAGGCTTCACCAAGCCAACGAAACGACAACAGACTTAAAACCACAAATACAAAACACCAAATATAATAAAACAGCAAGCAAGAGCAAGTTAAGACAACAATACCCGGCGTTTTGAGTGGTACCACTGGCGAAGAACAGACATGATGTTGTCAATGTCACCCATGCTTGTTTAGATTAACCACCGAGTGTTTTTGTGGTATTTTTGAACAGCAAACGCTTAAATAACTCCCAGAACAGCCCTCAAGGACTAAAGCCAGGCGAATAAAATCAAGAGTTCCGGTGTAGTCTTACAGTAACCTCCTTTGAGTGGGATGGTCCACGGGAAGCCCGAGAGATAAACCGGCGAAATCAAAAAACTATTTCAGTGATTTCGAAAGATTTCCGTTACGAATGCTATCTCTGATCATCCGTCCCTGGACATGGGGTATCAGTACATCAGATAGCAAGCCAGACTGACCAAAAAACGTGAAATTCTGGTAACATATTAGATTATTTTTCACCGCCATACACTCCTGACCTATACCCGCGTTATTACGCAAAACAAAACTTAAATTTAAAGTGTTTTGACCTCAGACGGAACAGACAAAAAAAACGTGAACAAAAAATAACAAAAAATAAAGATAAAAATGAGCTGGTTATTGAATGTTATCTTTGTAGGATTGGTTTTAGAAAATAAACAGAGAAGTGGTTGTCTGGATAAGCGTAAGATTTTTAAAAGTAGTGAAAATTACAGACAGATATAAATAGATAGACTAATCCCCAGTCAAGATGGCGTGGAGTGAGGGGAACATATTCTTAGTCAAATCACACGAATATCATTGGATTCTACAGCCCATCCCGTTAGATATCAGACTAATTAGGGGACCATTTAGAAACATATTGAGGAACTACTACCCAAAGTTGAAGCTGATAAGACTATTGACAGTGGTAATGATATTTTGATGTTGTCGGGGTTTTTTGGTCGACTCTGTGGACTGTTTTTGACCATGCATAATTTAGATCTGACGCTGTAATGTTTGTCTGGGTCTTGTACAGGGAAATAAGAAGAACGAAAGAAAGAGGGAGAGAAAAACTGAAAGAACGAACGAACGACAGTGACGAACGAACGAAAGAACGAAAGAAAGAGGGAGAGAAAAACTGAAAGAACGAACGAACAAAAGAACGAGTGACGAACGAACGAAAGAACGAACGAAAGAAAGACAGAAAGACAGACAGATAAAAAGACAGACGGAAAGAAAGACAGAAAGAAAGACAGAAAGAAAGATAGAAAGGAAGACAGAAAGACAGACAGACAGATAAAAAGACAGACAGAAAGAAAGAAAGAATGAAAGAAAGAAATGAAAGAAGAAATGAAAGAGACAAGGAAATAGAGAGAGAAAGAAAGAAAAGTAGGTAAAGAAAAGTAGGAAAAAAAGAAAACGAAATTGAAAATTGCGACCACATTGACATCACATAAAAGACAAGAATGTTCTAATGATCGCATTTCACAGCCAGATTGGCAGCCATTAGTTTCACGAGTGCGGATTACGAGTCAATATAATCTCGAATATCACATTCCTCGTCATACTTCATACTTCTTTTTCCTGAGGTCAACAACCAAATTCATTGTCATTATAGACCTTAGTGAACTTTTTCTGTACATCTTTTATCAACTCTAATGAAATTATGTAATGACAAATGAATTACGGACTAATCATGTCAACCGGAAATGAACTAAACTCAAATGTACTTCCGCTATGATGTCTTATTTCCGGTTTTGAAAGGGATTCTTGCAGCGAGTTCATTTTATTCCTTAATCAACTTCTTCTGAACATCTATTATTAACTCTAGTAAATGAATTACAGACTAATAATGTATACACAAATTGAAGACATAACATCGACCGGAAATGAAGAAGAGTCCATCGACTTCCGTTTCGATGATATATTTCCTGTTTTGTAACCAAGCAATGCTTGCACCACGCGCGCCTGCCAATTTTTGGCGCACTTTTGGGGCAAGTGCAAAAGTTTATCCAATCAGCTCTTTTAACATATGACGTCATTTTGGGTCTATTCTAACAACGGCACTGATTGCTTGCTTATACAATTATATAAAAAAATCGACGCAAACCCAGCAACAGAGAATAGCCAATGTGCATGAGCTCGAAATTCTAGCACAAAGCCTGATGGGAAAGCGATAGAGTTCTTACGTATTTTACGCTTCTCTAAAAATTCATCTGACAGTATTCTCTTCGACATTTTTTATGGAATTAAAAATATTTCAATAGACGAAAATAACAGAGTGATTTTTTTTCTGATAGTTCCATCAATTTCCCTGTTCCATTTTTATAGGACTCACTTTCCCAGAGTGCTTTGTACATTGCCTATTTGAAGCTGGAGTATTTACAAAGATAACCCGTCCAGACAGATAAGAGAGCCATTTGAAAAACGCGACGGAAAACAAGTTGATCACTAATAGAGATATGCGGATGAATGAATTAACTAGGAGCAAGATCGAGAAAACTGCGCAGACTCATCGCGCAGGCCTATCTAAGAGACATAGGATAAAATCGGAGAAAAGTGCCGCTAACAGTCAAGCCAGTTCAAGTTAATCGTACAATCTTACGTAGTGTTGAAGTGAATCAAATCAAGCCGAACGAATAAAGTTGTGATTTTTTAAATCATGACATTCATTCATTATCGTTTTGCGCCAAAATACTCCCTTCCGTCCCCTCCCCCTCTCATATATTTCCTAGCTTATTCAAAATACGAGAAATGAATGAGTATATTGCTACGTTAGAGACGTTTTACCTTGTAGAGGATACCTTGTGCCCGAAGCATTGGAAGTAAGTGAGTTGGTTATGTTACAATAGCAACAACTAAACAAAGGATCACCGAGGCTCTGCCGGCGTTTGAACAAAGTTTCAATTCAGAAAACTTAAAATTATTACCAAAATATTCCTTGCGACTGAGAGAAGACCTTATTGATGCACAAACCAACAAACTGTTGGTAGCTTTACGAGCAATACTTAGTTTGCATCGATGGATAACTTATGTCTGGATTGAAACCAAGTAGTCGCGTTCCTATACGATGAAATAATAGCCTAAAAATACAAAGGTCACTAAAAAACCCAGCGAATGACGTACAGTATCCTTATAGTTCCAAGAAATCATCGATAACATTCAGTTCTTAGTTTATTTTTCTGATAAACATTGGTATTTTGTTAACCTCTCGCGGCCGGGGATAACGTCTAGCAGAGATTTGTAGATCGACTGTGTCTCGCCAATAATCGCCAACAAAATTTTCTATAAATGAACATTAAAGTTTCGGAGACTTTTTATGTGAAGAAGTCCTGCAAGAATATCAATGAATCAAACATTGTAAACGAGTCTTAAATTTTCCATTTACATATCTATTATAAGTAGATTTGGTTCTGTTCCTGTCCGACAAGTCTAGTAATTGTGTATGACACTTTTATATCTAAAAAAAGAAACACACGAGAAATTCAGGAAATCTCGGGAAGAAGTCGTCGAAAAGATCCGCCCTTTTCAATTCCAAGAAGCATAAATATATCTTATGAAATAATTCTAGAAATTCGAGTTGTTTCCACAAAAATTAAATAAAAATTTTATACAAATTATTCAATTTTGAACGGTTGATGAATTTAGGTAAAAAAGAAGATTAATAATCTCGTCTGAAACAAAGTAAAAAAAATCATTAAAAACTGCTCACCATTTAGATTTTCAAGAAAGAAATTCGAATCTCATAAGTGAAGAAAACGGTCGAAAATCAACCTTTACAACCTCTTGTCCTTATTGCCAGATAAATCGGGTTTGCCGTCTCGTATATATTTAGTTTATGAGCGATTTGAAGTGAGCAATTATGGCAAGTACTTATCACCCAACCAAGACTGACTGAATAATTTCTGTGACTGGAGTATTGGTCATTAGAAGGATTTATCACTGAATTTCATTAAACAATAATCGTAATAACTCTCGCATTAAGTACAAAAGAAATACCAAAATCAGAAGAGTAAATGCCGTTGAAAAAAATCTTTTGCCATCTTAAAGTTTTTACACTTACAGATTTCCTCAAAAATAAGATGTTTGTTTAATTGCTTGATCAAAAGCGCGGCTTGAAATACTTGATAAAAAGAGGCATAGTACACTCGACCTTAGATGTTTAGACGGTTGGTAAGAACGAGGACAAGTGTAAAACTTTTGAGAACGACTTTAAGCTGGACACTTGTCGCCATTTTGCAAGGGTTATTTCCAAGTTAGGAGGCACTATTTATAAACACAAATATAGTCAAAACGGCTGTTTTAGTAAACTCAATGCAGAGAAAATTTTTGATGAAAAATCATACGACAAATCGTGCGCGTTATATCGAAGAACAACTTCTTATCTAACAACTCATACTCAGTTTAGGATTCTTCAAGATGAATCGCATACGACTGAAAAATCGTGCGCGTTATATCGAGTTCGACGAAGAGCAACTTCTTATCTAACAACTCATATTTTGGCATTCTTGCATGAATCGCACGACTCGATTTTTAACTGGATTTTTTGAAATGCAAAGAATACAAATCACTGAACTAACGAAACTATTTGAACTAATACTGGATAAAAGAAAGCGTTGGATTTACTACAAGAAGTAGACAAGAGAGTCCTTTCTGCACATGCACGGAAAACGAAAGGACTATGGACAATTTTGAGTACAGACTAGCGTAGATTAACATGTTTGAAATTTTAGATTCCAATAAATAAAATAAAATAAAAGAAATAAAATCTTAGTAAAAGCATAGTAAAAACAGACGAAGCTTCGAAGCTAGATGAGTATTTTGTTTTTTTCGTTCACCAAGCGTCGAAGCGTCGTCTTCTTTTTACTAGGCTCCACCACAGTTTTTTTTCTTTGAATCAAAAACAACGGCTTACCTGTCGTCGAATTTCTCTTCGAATTTCTTCGTGCGCTCTTTCGTGCGTCGGCGGGTCTCTGTCAATTGATTCTTCACTAACAGACCGACCAGCATTTAGCGACATGACTGGCATGCTGCCTGGTAGTACCTCAGGCACCTTGGACGGATCGTACCCATCACACGCCAAGAGGGTTATTTTATCTCCCATGGATCTAAGCGCACGAACGGCTTCTAAATGCGTTGCGCCCAGCAAGCTGGTGCCATTAACCTGGACGAGATAAATAAAGTACTTGAGATTGGTGAGAGCTAAATGGTATCCCATGCTAAGATTGGAAGGAGAATGTTAACCTCTTGATTTTTGGAAAAGGGAAGTCGTAGGATGGAAATAAAAAAGTGAATGAACGAGTGGGTGGGGTGGGCGGATGAGTGTGTGTGGGAAGGAGGGCACGAAGGAGTGAGAGGAGGAGTGAGGAGGGCCAGATTGCATGAAGTTAAGGTCGCCTTATTCCTATGTCTTTCCCCAAAGAGCACCACAAACAAAGACTATGTACTGCCAGTAGGGCGACCTAGGTTCCTAAGTTAATCATTAATAAAACGGAGTGAGACTAAACAATACTGCCACAGGTATCCCAAATACTTACTTCTAAAATTCTTTGACCAACTTTTAGCCGGCCATCTTTAGAAGCAGCGGCTCCGTCTGTCACCTGGAAATGACAAGTACCACGTGGGCAGCACATGAGTAGTGAGAACACACGTGATAGAAACTACACTCAAACTGTGACTATTATAGTTCTTTTTATAATCAAATTTGTCTGTTTTATTTGATGTTCCGCCACTTAAAGCAAACACTCGTCAGAATAAAACCCTATTAACGAGTTGAAGTATCAACCATCTCCAGCTGATCTGAAATAGTGACGTAGAAATGACTTTACTGCAAAACTGAGGTACGGTGTCAT
Organism: Anthopleura xanthogrammica; assembly: GCA_964019055.1. Taxonomy (NCBI): domain Eukaryota; kingdom Metazoa; phylum Cnidaria; class Anthozoa; order Actiniaria; family Actiniidae; genus Anthopleura; species Anthopleura xanthogrammica. The sequence continues at coordinate 12,813,511 of OZ025208.1, read as the reverse complement.
GAAGCCTGCGAAAATTGACTCATAAAAGTTTATATCTGAGATAAATCTAGATTTTCAGGAGAGGTTTTAGATATTTTGTATAAATTTACTATGATATTCATTATTGAGTGGGAAATAAAATAAAGAAATAACCGTTTCCCGAGTCGCTGGACTACAAAGAATGACACCTCAGTTTTGCAAATTTTCTCGATTCCGATTGGCAAACATTTTTTTCTCAGATCAGCTGGTTGCAGTGATGTCACGACTTCCTCGACAACGGTTGCTATGCTATTTTTGGAAGACAAGTGCGAGAGTCTCATAAATGAAGGAGCGTATTGGAAGGATATCCAGACACAGCAAAACCTCTGTTAAGCGGCCAACCTCTATTTAGCGGCCATTTGTCAAAGTCCCAAAGAAGGTTTTTGCTTAGGTAATTCACGCTTAAGCCGCCAAACTAAAATAAAGCTAAGAAGATATATGGGATGCACAAACTGAGAATGAAAAGCGCTAGCTATGAATATCTCATACCTTAGATACAAATATTCCTTCATCTGTCTTATCGAATGGGTTTCCTGGATGTCCCTTGGCGCCTCCTCGGATACTTATACCAAGTTTGTCTCCTGGACTTTTATTGAACGTTATTTCCTGAGACGACAAATAATATCACGTTAGACAATCATTCAAATCTCATTCTCAGACCATACCTTCGCCCCCAGGCTACTCATTGTCAGTTCTCTCAAATCCAAAATGGCGGACGCTTCAGAGTTAAAGAAAATGTATACCGATGCAAAATATTATAAGGTGCGTGCGGCAAAATTTGAGGTAGCGCGTATAGGGGTCCAAATCACCACCTGATATCTTAACATACGTAGCCTAGCAAAACGCTCGGAGTTATCTTCCATAATAGACGAATCGCATATATTTTGCAAGACTGGTTTTTTTATACCCGTTTTTCATTTTTTTTTTTCTTGAAAAATTACCCTTCAGGCTACTCGTTTGAGCGACACATTTGAACCTCTAGTTTTCAATCGTTATTGAAATGGCTTTTTTTTTTTTTTTTTTTTTTCTTAGTATACATTTGGACTCCCACTCTCGAAAATTCCTGGACCAGCCCTTGGTAGGGTATAAGTGAGAATAGCATAGTAGTCAGTTTACCTGGAGTCCTTTAGGTGGTGGGTCATGTCGTACTAGTAGTTTTATCAGAGAAACATTAGCTATCAAGGCTGCCACGGCTTCTTGGTGCGTAGAGCTCCGCATGTCTTTACCATTGACCTGGATTGGGATGGAATAGAATGGGAAATGAGAAGTGGAAAATGAGAAGCAAGGACCGCGGAGCACCCTAATAAGTAGAAAGGGTGGGGGCTTAGATTGGAAAATATAGTGGTGGGGCCTAGAGTTGAAGGTTTAGTGGATATTGTCAAAATAGGGGGAGGGGTATATCCTGAGCCACTCACTCTCCGCGATCCCTGAGAAGCAAAACAAGCAACAAAAAGAGGAAGAAGAAATATATATAATACGAACGTCGACCAAAACAGCAACGACAATCAATATATTTATATACATGGTATCATCATTATCATCATTATCATAATCACCAACCATAAAAAAAACAAAAGATACAAACAAACCATTCTGAGCAACTTCCTGCTCAGACAGAAAACAACAAATACAAAGATTAGGCCGAAACCACACAAACAATTGAAAAAAGCCCTAAAAAAGTCGATGGAAAATCTGGATTGCTCAGGAGTATCCCTGAGTATGAATAATGCCCGACGAGGCTCAAACAATAATAAAACGAAGGACTTAACCAAGAGTATATTTTTTCCATTTTTGCGAGGACTGTCGAGAATAACTGATTAAATGAAGTATCATAATAAGGAAAATGATGAAAATATGCTGCAAAAATTTGATGAGTTGGCAGTTTTAATTTGAAGTGACACTTCAGTTTTGAGCGTCATATAACACTACCGTGAGGAACCACGTTTGTATATAACACCGTACTCTGTTTGAAACTTGTACGAACGCAGACTTTTAGTGCTTAGAAAGTAAACTAAACATCTTATGTACGATGTAAAGAGATAAAAAACAATGACGAAAAAGGAGAATAAAATTAACTGTAAGAAACTGTAGATTTATAATTTAAACAGTGATTATTGGATCAAAAGAATAGACATAGAATCTATACAGAATTGGTAATTTGTTTTAGATGATATTAAGTCAATTATCACCGAAAAGAATTAAGATTCTCCCTCTGTATGGAAAGTAGGAAATAAAGAAGCAAATCCGAAAGTAAATGTCAGTGTAATTGACTCTAAAATCCTGAGTGAATACACACGATTTATAACACAAATCCTTAGTTTCGTAATAGTTTGTACTTCTTGTTAGAGACTTGAACTCATAATGACACTGAAAAACAAGCTTGAAAGTCGAAAAACAACATTCTATTTTCTCCACGAAGAAAAATATCAAAGTAATAACCATGGGAATTTACAAAGATACACTCTAATAATCCAATCACTTCAAAACAAAAATCATTTGCTTCAGTTTGAGCATGCCTAAGCTTGAATTCAACGAAATTTTTAGCAATAAAAAATTAATAACCGCACCTTTTGTCTCAACGCTGAACTACATGGCCAACTTCTGGCTCCGTGGTGGATTCCAAACGTCATACTGGAGTCTGTTTTATCAGATTTTTCGTTTCTCTATCGTTTCGTGCGCTTGATGAAGGCACCTCAAGTAGTACTAATCGATTGTGACTGTATTGGATTAGTCGGAAGATTATATTCATTCTGTTGGCTTTGTCTGTTTGCTTTGACGACAATACGTCACAAAGACGAACCGTGAGGTATAAATAATTATTACCTAAGCAAAACCAAGTGGGCGGATAGCGGTTCTCTTTGACAAGGAGCGAGTACAATCGATCTAGACTGCGGTCAAAGAGTACTCCATTGGTGGGAGTCCCTAGGGATGTATGCGACAAAGTCATGGGACCCTGGTAGACGAAGGCGGTAAAAATACTCAATTTACAGGACTAATTGGACAGGAAATGGGAACAAGTAAACTAAGAATAACTGGTGCTTTGGAGCAAAGTTTTAGCTAAAACTACGTCATCTTGGAGCAGATTTCTTTTTCTAAATTTGATCACCACTAATCAGAGAAAAGTTTAGTTCGTAAGAAACAGTTTACCATGATTTTTTTTAAACCAGACTCGAAAATAAATGGGCTTTCAGTTGGAGTTAAGGATTTAAAGAAAACCGCAAATTATAAAAGGCCGCCGTAGACCACTTAAGGCCCATTAGCCACAAGAATTCAAAAACTGCCGCTGCAAAGCTGAATAAAGGTTCGTACAAGAGCAAGACAAACAATTATTACGAAATGTTTATGCTGCACTTTTTTACCGACAAAGAAAGAACTGAGGTCTAAAACATTCCTTTATACACAATACATTTACTATACAGAGCTAAATGAATGTCATTTTTTAAATACTTTTTTGTTTTTCTTTTACACAGGTTGCTCAAACTAGTTTGCTTTTGCTTGAAAGTTTTCTGGTTCATCAAGAAGTTTCAGGTTGAGTCAAACAGCTTGCCGGCGAAAATACAAAACTTCACACTTTTCCATAAAACAGTTTTATATATACATCCACTCTGTATAACTTCATTACTGACGATAGCTGCAGTGAGGATTACAGCCGAAACATGTCTTAACTAAAAGTTGTTTTACTATTTCTCGAACTGATTATCAAGTTACTGCTATCCAGACCATATGACGTCAGTTGTAGGCATGTTAGGAATCAAGGGTGGTGTAGCAGTATGTTTGAAGGAGCTCATATCAAAGTGGTAACGTCATATCAGTCGTTACTGGTATTACAACATGCCGACTGAGGTGGTGGTGCCGCCGATTACCGTCCTATTCTATTCTACTTTTCAAAAATCTGCAAATCACACCTCGTTATTTAATACTATCACAAACGTATTGTTATGAAATTGTTTGTTAGACGTCCAGAACGCATTCCAGCTTATTCTATTATTATTATTATTATTGATTTTTGTTGAAAAAAGCACGAATAGGCAATATTACAGAAAGGATGAACGGTCATGATGGAGAGAAGTTTGGCAAAAACTAAAAAAAAAAATTACATTTTTTACAAATACCTGTTAATTTATCGAATGATTTGCAATTTTTCGCTTCTCATGACAATAACTCAAAACGCTTTATTTAAAGACCCTTGCCTTTCTACAGTCCTATTTAGCGGGGAGGGGGGACGTCTGGAATTAATGAGCTTTCAAGAAAACGAAAGAATTATCTAAAATAAAATACCCGGATCTTTCAAATGGCCGACATCGAAGTTCGAGCATGCGCAACAATTACTAACCACTGGACGAAGTCTGTGGGCTTAAGAGACGAGTTTTCAAATTTCCGAAGCTGTTTTATTGCAGGAAAAAGAAACATTTCAACCACTTTCCTTTCCTTTCCTCCCCTTCAAACCCGATAAAAACTCACCTTTAATATTCTGTCTCCTATTTTTAAATGTGTAGTAGCAGCGACTCCAGTTGGAACAATCTGTTACAAGTAGAAAACCTGGTTTAGGATCATGAATGAAGTGATATGAACAAAAACTTCGTATTCGTACGACATGCGTCCGAAAGCGAAGTTTCGCGTAAAGGCCCGTTTACACTAGTGATTTATGCGGCGATTTTGGTCATAGTCAAACATGGTAAAGGGTTACAACTTGTTAAGTTTTATTCAAGACACCAAGATTACCTGGACAAAAGTCCCTTTAGAAGCATAAAACAAATTTATTATATTTTCAAAAATCGTCAGTGTAATAGGAAACAAATACATTCAAGGTCAAGAGTCTCAACAACAAAAAATCCGAGTTCTCAACACCACTTTTACCTATTTTGGGCTTCCTGTTTTTAAAAGAGAAAATATCTTAATTTTTCGAGCAAAGAAAAAAAAGCATTTCTCTTTTTTCAGATCAGTGAACGCCCTTTTTATTTCTAAAAACAGGGGGAAAACTATAATTTTAAAAGAGAAACCGAATCCTATCAAAGGTTTATATATTTTTTACTAGTATTTAATTACGATATATATTTTTGGAGTGGCCATTTATAAGACCTGCAAATTGATCGAAGCACGGAAGACGCACGGAATCGAAGAAGAGCTCCAAAAATCCACGACCTTCAACATATTTAATAGCAAAGAAATAAAATAATAAAGCATTTTCCTTTATTAGTCTTTGAATCAAAAATCTTCCTTTATAAAAAAAGTTTCCTAGAAAGAAATTTTGCTGCAATAATGATTTTAATATTTATCATTGAATACATTATTCAATAACCTCTCTGGACGAAGCATGTTTGCTACTCGAAGAGGAAACGAAAGAGCTAGTTTGTTTGTGTCTAAACATTCCAAAATTCCAAATTTTGTTTGTTGTTTGTTTTTTGGGAAGTTCAGGACTCAAAGTTATTGCGTATCGAGGAGCAAAGTGAGTCGTAAATTTTGCACGAGTGCAAAAAATATTCTTCTTTGTCAACGTGTTTATAAACAAAAGAACCACCACGTCTGGTTTGGAAAAGTATAACCCTCGCCACCTGAGGACGAATGAATGAAAGAATTGGTGTTTTGGGTTTAAAATGCGAAGCCGTTTTGTAGAAGGAAATAATTTCGGTCGAATCCCAGCGTCAAAAGTTGAGATTTTTCACCATTCAACCTGTTGTCGGGGATCCCGGTAAACAAACAAATAATTTAAGAATTTCGATACGAAACGACGAAGTATACACAGACGAGAATGAAATTCTTTGTTTAGATTAAATAAATCCAGTGTTTATTTTAAAAGTTATACTAATATGGAACGGAAATCTATTGATATAATAACACACGACAGACAAATATAAGGTACTTAGGGTTTCCTGTATCAGTAAACGGCGCAAAGAATTAACAATTAGCCACGGAACAAATAGAGACGATACCTAACGGAAAGCGATGATATTACTATACCTTGGGTAGTGTTTCTGACTTTGAAGTCGCTTCAGATGATGGTTTACGGCTGTAAACCATTTGGACGAACATTTTGTCGTCGTCGATAAAGTTGTGCAAACGAAGTCTGACAAAATATTTTTGGGAATAGCCTCATTTGAATTACAAAACCGAAATGGATTACAGCTCTCCAGCTCTACAAATGCCAGGGATTAATCCAACAAAGCAGTTGTACAAGAAATAGCCGTTACTAGACTCGAAGATCTAATCAAACTGTCAGTCAAAGTCAGTAATTGAAAAGAAAGCTGGAGACGAGTTTGCAAGGCTTTGTTGGAGCTGGATTTTGCTGTCCGAAATAACAAAAAGAATTTTCAAAGGCAGTCATTTGAAAGATGTTCTGCTCAGTCGTGTTTCACTATATGAAATTGAGCCGAAATTCTTGCACGTTCGCTGGAAATTATCCGAGTAAAGCGATGAAAAAATACGAATCAAAAAATTCCAACACGTTCTCGATACGGAAAAATGAGATAACTTGGATGTATTGTGCTGTCGTTTATTGATATTCTAGCTGATTCTTGAGAACACATTCGTAAAGCATTATTTATCAATTTGACTATCACTTTACGTCACTTGCTACTCCGGGAATGAACTCCTGTCCGCGCTTGCGCAAGGTCAAAGCTTAAAATTTGACGGAGAAAATCACGATAAAAAAAATCGGCTGACGAAACATAATTCTCAAAAATAGTGCACTATAATAGTGTAATTCCCAAATAAAAAGAAAGATAGTATTGAAAATATGGTGAAGAGTTTTATAAATAATTTTCTAATAAAAATTATAGTGTTCTATCTCGTCTCAGTCTCTATTTTTTCTTATCAATGTCGGCCACATATTTCCACAGGCAGCCCAACTATGTTTCTCTAAATCAACACCGTTATCAAGGAACGAGGTATAGTACGTGGCTCAGCTTATGCTCAAGCAACACATGTAATGAATGAATAACAACGTGCTATTGCAAAAGCTCTTTGAAAAACACACTCGTGCAAATACTAGTATTCCAATTTAATCTGTGCGTTAGCCGTGTCCCGACCTTGATCAGCCTAGACCTGGATGTTGTTTCAAGGCATCGATAAAATCGAATGTTTTCCTTAAATTACAATGTACACTTGACAGAGTTGGAGAGATCTTTCAGTCGTCTCCTCATCATGTTGTAACATGACCGCTCGTACGGACACGTATCCCTCGAAAGGTCAATTCTTGTTTCAGTTTATCTTACCTTCGATATGAATACACCGGGTTCATCTAAGCCGAATGGATGGCTTGCGTGGTCACAGCCGCCCACGATGCTGAAGCCCAGCGGATTGCTACCTTTCTTTAGGATGATTTCCTGGGGAATGAAGAAAGAAATATGTTGAATGATGACTGTATCATTAACGCTGATGATGATGATGACTATGGGGACGGCAGGTCATGATGATGATGATGATGAGTAATGACTATGGGGATGACAGGTGATGGTGGTGTTGATGATGATGACTATGGGGAAGACAGGTCATGATGGTGGTGGTGATGATGATGACTATGGGGAAGACAGGTCATGATGGTGGTGATGATGATGATGACTATGGGGAAGACAGGTCATGATGATGATGACTATGGGGATGACTGGTGTTGATGATGATGACTATGGGGAAGACAGGTCATGATGATGATGACTATGGGGATGACTGGTGTTGATGATGATGACTATGGGGAAGACAGGTCATGATGGTGATGACTATGGGGATGAGAGGTGATGGTGGTGGTGATGATGACGCAATCTTTTGCTAAGCAACTTATCACATTGTTTCTATTCATTCTTCACTGATTTCCTACCTCTATTTCACATAACGGTTTGCTATCCTCTAGATCCTTGCCATTTTCAAGGTGGTTTACCTCCTATAATATAAAACAAACTCAAAGTCAACACCATTATGGCTTTACGATCACCTTCCCTGAGCCTCAAGGGCTTTTTGGAATCTTGACAAAGTACCCAGGGTGGTCAGACCCCATTCTCCCCGCCTCTCTCTGGCTTTGCATTGGTAAAATGGCGTAGCCATTATTATTATCTATTCATTATCTATTTATTATTTATTTATTATTCATTCATATGCGTTAATAAATAAACGTACCTCTGCTTGAATCAAGAGTTTCTTATTTATACTAGACTGGTCTTGTAACTTGGATAAAGGTGTCATTCTCTTATTGATAACTTTTTCACGGAAGACGATGAGTGTGACGTAAGACAGACCACCCGTTAGCATGGCAACAGCGTCTTCATGCCGGCAGGTTCTCATGTCTTTGCTATTGATCTGAATTCATTAAAAGGGCAGTTCCAATAATTAGATACGTGTCATTACTAAATCAAACCGGTTAAGCCGGTTTGTCCTTATTTTGGGAATATGTTCCTCTTTTGAGGAGGATAACAAAACAAAAAAACAACGGTAAAAACAATGTCTACCCAAGCATAGCTTCTTTAAAGAGATTACGACATGACACTGAGACATACCGATAATATCTTGTCCCCCAGTCTTAGTCGTCCGTCCCTCTCTGCGATGCCCTCTGTAGCCAACTTAGAAATGAAAATACCCTGATATAACAAGCAATAAATAAACATCAGTACATAATTAACAATTAGTCCTCAAGTCCGAATGGTCTACGAGTCAATAGCCCATGAGGCCGAAGGCCTCATGGGCTATTGACTCGTAGGCCATGAGGGCGAGAGATCTAATTGTTTTAGTAAAAACCTACTAATCGGTCCAATAAAAGGATGCAAAAAGTTTTGGATTTTGCTTTAAATATATTTTTTTTTGGTTTTCAAAACCGGCGCTTTTCGCTACTAGAGGTCTATCACTAATAGACCCCTAGTAGCTCAGCCAATCACAGGGCTCGATTAGTGATAGACCATTAGTAGGTTTTTTCTAACGAAGATTATACGTACGACATGCCGTAACATTGAAATGGCTTCCCGTTGTCTTCCAGGAATTCATCCAACTCACAACGGTAAGATACGTTACGGCTACGAATTTGTTGTATCGTTTCCCACTCATACGAAAACCGCACTTTGTTAAGGGCATATTAAATACAGGGTTATATGTTTTACTTACAGGGTCGCCATCTTTGTATGGAGTCGAGCCACGCCCACCAGCGATACTAAAGCCAAGTCCTTTGTCTCCACCGCGCTTTAACGTTACGGTTACTCTCTGAGGAAAAATCACACAGAGCATAAGTGTTGAATGGCGGATCCGGGGATCGATCACAAGACAACAGCTGTTGAATGCGCCACGACAGAGTGCACCCCCCCCCCCCCCCCCCCTTCAACCTCTGCTGGCCACGCAGCTCCTGGCCACAATGTTCTTTAGATTCTCATACTAGTGCACGCAGGAATTTCTTTTTATATGATCTGTTGTTAGGGTTAAAGGAGGTACCAGCAGAGCGCTTCTTACCTCGGGTTTCGTCTCAATCTCCTCCATCTCGGGTTCAGGAGCAAAACGAACACCAACTTTCTTCGGCTCTACTTTAGGAGATTCTTCGACCTTCGTTCATAAAAATAACAAAGAATGGTTAACAATCCTTCAGTAACAACGACAACGGGAGCCTAATACTTCAAACCCTTTCGTTATCCCGCTAGATGACACAAAAGTAACCGCAAAGACAACAACAAAAAGAGTCGCAGCATCGTTTACAAGGCAGCACCTGTAGCAACCTTGGTACCATCGTCATCGCAAACAGCAGTTTTATCCATGACCAAGAACATCATCACTGAATAACAACGATATCAACGCCATAATCACATCCCTTTGAATGTTTAGCGAGAAAATGTCTGACGAGGTGGAAAACCATTGACGAAGAAAACAACCTATGAACGCCATTGGCATACCAATTGCCGTGATACAGCACTGTCACGGTCACGGTCACGGCATGTGACACCCATACGTCACAATAAATTGCCACCATCAATTACCTCATTTTTGGGTGGTTCTGATTCCAGTTCAGGTGCTTGATGGACGCCATTCACTTCGTGTACTTCTTGCACAGTTTCTTTGACCTCCTTTTTGGGTTTTTCTGGAGTGATGCTCGTGTCTGGTGACTTGGGCATCGATTTCTTCTCAACGTCTTGTCGTTCGCGTACCACTAACAGAGTGATGTCTTTACCTGTTGATTTCAGTACGTTTACTGCTTCGTGATGGGTAGCGTTACTGATGTCTGTTCCATTGACCTGGCAAGGAAAAAATATTTTATAAAAAAATCTATCACAGCGTGGGACACTCACAACAGAGCTAAGCTCGAATTAATGTGAAGCCAAGCCAAAGGATAGAATTGGAATTTAGAAGTTGATTTTTGTGGAGGGAGGAAAACCGGAGAACCCAAAAAAAAAACTCTCGAAGCACAGGAGAGAACCAACGTAACAACTCTACTCACATACAACACCAAGTCTGGAAGGACTAGAACCTGGGTCGCATTGGTGAGAGGGGAGCGCTCTCACCGCTACGCCACCCGTGCTGAGAGAAACAATTGCGCATGCTTACAGTAGAGTGTATGCGAAATAATCCCGTGAAGCCGAGTTCGCCTCCAAATTATGTTATGACATTTAACTTTTAGACTTCTCTAAGTCTTATCAAAATTGATAGTGGTTATCTCTGATTTTGGAAAAAGTTTCTTTCTAGACGTTTCGCCCGAGATACTGCGACCTTCGTTGGTGGAGTGATAGCCTTTTGAGTACGAGTGGGAGACTGAGTAGAATAGATTCCCGCAAAGACAGCTGAAGATGCTGTACATGTTGTTGTTCATACACGAATAAACTACAGACATTTTTTGTTTGGAAAAATAACTTACCTTTAATATCCTATCGCCTACTTTCAAAATATCATCTTTGCCCGCTGGTCCGTTCTCCGAGATCTTAGAAATGAAGATTGACTGGGGGGAAAAGATATAAGAAAAGCATTAATACAAAAAAACGTATTAACGTATTAACAGCAGACAAAGAATAATCATGGCTGACCTCATCGTTCTCCTTGTAAGGAGTAGATCCTTTCCCTCCGGCAATGTTAATACCAAGCCCTTTGGTATCCCTGTGTAATGTGTATTCGATCTGTTGAAGACAAAAAAGAAATGGTAATTCGTTTGTGCACTGATATATGAATAAATAGTAGGTCTGACGGAAGGTCGGTCTGACGGATGGAAGGGCAGTCTGACGGATGGAAGGTCGGTCTGACGGATGGTCTGACGGATGGTCTGGTGGATGGAAGGACGGTCTGACGGATGGAAGGTCGGTCTAACGGATGGAAGTTCGGTCTGACGGATGGACGGACGGTCTGTTGGATGGAAGGTCGGTCTAACGAATGGAAGTTCGGTTTGACGGATGGAAGTTCAGTCTGACGGATGGACGGACGGTCTGTTGGATGGAAGGTCGGTCTGACGGAAAAAGAAACAGACAAGTAACAAAACGTTTGATTACCTCTTCTATTACTTTGGTTACTGTTATCATCTGTTGTTCTTCATCCTCCTTAACCTCGTCTCCATCCTGGAAAAGCTTTTTCTTGAGCTTAGGGCCCTCTGTAGAACAAAAGCGAGCGGTGAGACAAATATCAAAGCGAGGCTTGGGGCTCGTTTTTTCCTCCCTCCGCAAGAAATTACAATGAGAAATACTGGGAAGAGTGGAGAAAAGGAAGGAAGATGGGAGGAAAGTGCGAATAATTGGAATGGAAAATGAAACAAGAATTCGCCCAAGAAGCGAATGAATGACTGAAAGGAAAAATGGGAAAGAAAAGATAAATGTTCCTATTTATAAAAAAAGAGAGAGAGAGAAAGAGACAAAGTACAAACGAACCTACACTTTTCAATTACCGTCGTAAGTAAAAATAATCAAATACAAAAAAAAATCTAAAATGATTTAAATAGACACCCCTTTGAATATAGATGAAAAAACCACAGCCAGATGGAAAACTGACTGTGAGAAATGAAAAACAAATGGAATGAATTTCAATTATAAAATAAAGAAAGAATAAAACGTGCTGGTCTAATCAAGAAAAAGGAATGAAAACACTCATGATTGACAGACAAGATCTCAAAATACACTGACACACCATCACAATCAGACGACACTATTGCATATTTATAACCGGATATGATTAATTATACTTTAGAATACGAATTTCTGATAGATAATAGGCAGTTCAATAGACGATTAAAAGGAAAAATTCACAAAAATCGCGAAGATAACGAGCGACTTTAATCTCTACAAGCGCCGACAGCCACTGATAGTCGCCGTCTGAAAAAAGTATAGATATCCATGCGACCAAAAGATCTCTAAAAAATCTTGTCCAAAACAAAGTTGACTCGATTTGAAGTTTTCTTTGAATATCTTATATTTTTGGAACTATAGTGCTTAAATATGACTTAGCAACCAGTAACAAGTTGCAGCCATTTTGTTTTCAAGTCTGTGGTTTTACACCAAGGTTTAAGGAAAATCTTTACGAGGCTGTTATAATCCTAAAATTTTGTATATTTATCCATTGAGATTTAGTTTAAGCCGAGTGTTTCTAAAAATATTGGAAATATTTATCTTGTTTGTTCAAAACTGAACTTGCCTATAAATTAGACGAGCAAGAACATGTACTTGAAAAGAAGCGACTGTAGTAACATGTCCGTCGCTTGCCAATGCAATTTAGCGCTTTTTTCCTCAAGATAAATTGGCGAAAAACAAACATTATTTTTCAATTTATATGATTATATTTTCCAGGTAGAAAAATAGCAGTTAAGTCGGGCACTTAAGTGTCTAGAAAGCTACTAGATACCAATAATAATAATATTCATATTGAGAAGAATGAATACCGAGAACAGCAAGACGCCAACACAACAATATTTGAATATTTACTGTAAAAAAAACCCGGAATTTTGACTCGACTTTGACTTCATAGAAACTTAAGAAGTGCCGATAAATAGAAAACCAAAACCTTTAGAGAAAAAAAACATAAAAAATGACAAAACGAAAGCTTAGGCAGGTTATAATCCACCGTATTTATCTTTATATGACACTATCGAGTTTTTAACTCGAAGATTGAGCAGTTTTTATGGAGTATACTGATGTTTGACATTAAGAGAGAGCAACGCTTCTTCTAAACGCCAAATATTTATCTTTGTGCTTGAAAAACACTACATTTTATTCCCTTGTATTCTTTTTTCAATTGAGCTCAAAAACAACGCCAAAAAAAAAAAATCTCTCAGTAAACCTGAAGGTGTAGGACGACTATTCTAAGCTGTAAAAACTGTCTTTTCGTATGGAAAATTGACCGAAACCTTAGAAATTGAAAATTAAAACGTAGTTCAAGGCAAAGGTTCTTTGCAGTGTGTTGTTGTCTTGAAGGATAACGCTAGACTGAATGACATGTTATATTTAAAGGTAAACTACAGGTAGACAAGAAAAAATAACAATACAGCGACTATGCTCAAACGCTTTCTCGTTATATGAGATTCAATTTCAGCCGAAAAAGTGGGGATTTTCTTCAAGATCATTACCAAATTCTAAATTACAACTCTAAAAATATCTAGGTTTCTAATTGAATTTTTAGACTGTAATAACATGGGTTTTGAAACAATTTACGAACAGATGCAAATTTGCAACATTTTACCTGTCCAGTAGACGGTAAAAGGCCCGTATTTACCGACCAAAGCCACAACAGTCATAGTCTTGCTTCGTTCAAAACAATTCTCTCGACCTTCGAGCGTGTTTGAGGCGCTGATTTGAACGTTGACTTAACTGAACTTGATAGTCTGAATACGGGAAAGATTGATGGTTCTATCTTGGCTAACTCTCTGACATGAGCCGGGATACGCTTTGAATTATTAATAAGCCTCAAATCCTGAATAAATCAAGCACTAGTTATTATTCAATGACAGCTCGGAAAGAGAATAGACTTCGGGAAAAAAAACCCTAGTAAAATACCTGAACGATAACTGAACATTCAAAAAATCAATTTGGCATCAAAAACCTACTTTTGTATTATCTTGTATCCTATCGTACATCTTAGATCAAAGTAAAAATTCGTAAATGGTTTTAAAAACAGACAAGAAGCAACTCGTTAAGTCAACAGTTTGTGTTATCTCTGTTTACGTGAGGATATCTGCGCAGATTCAAGGCAAAGGGCAAATTTTTTTGCCAAAAATCATATTTTTATTTTCTTGGATATTTTTCTTCGTTTTTTCCTAATCTTCACAAACCGCAAGATAAATAACATATTAACTATTTAAATGAGATTTAAATGTCGATAGTAATAAACAGGAATTACTAATAAACACTAATTTCTAAATTTTGGGAATAGGGTACTATAACATTAACATAAGCATTGTTATGTTCCCCGAAATAAATTTTACTATTCTAAAATACTTCCATGTTAACTCCAGCCTCCCCCTCCTATTGCTATTTTTGGCAACAGTTATTCATCCAATTCCCCCATCTTTTTCGCTCTTTTTCATCGCTCAAACTCATTTTTTCATTTTGTCATATCTCCCCTCTCTCCTTGTCGTCCATTCTCTCCACTCTATTGTTCCTAATTTCATATCTATATATAATCCATATCAATGCCGAGTTCCCATTTTGATGTACTCTCCCTACCCCCTACCCCCTACTCCCTACACCCTACACCCTACACCCTACACCCTACACCCTAAAAAAATCACAGTACCCAAACCCCAACGCACAAGTATTAACCCAAATCCCCCTCACTACACCTACTGTCCCTTACCTTCACCGTCAATCTCGTCTTCGTCGCTGGCTGTTCCCTCTTCACTTGCTTTGGCGAGTATCTCTTTAACCTTGTCCTCTTCGTCTCCCTTTAGATTGATTCTTTTATCTTTGAGGTAATGGGGCGTGTCTCTTCTTCTCAGCCTGTCGTGTCGTTCGGGGTGATCTTCGCCTTCTATTCTTACTTTGTGGTCATTGTCTTCGTCGGATTCATCCTAAATAGTTACGAAGTTGATTAATGATTTACAACATGGGGCAGAAGGGTAGGTAGGTGGTGGGGGGGGGGGGGGGGGGGGGGAGGGGAGCGTCAGAGGGATTTCTCGAAACACTAAAATCCCGTGATTCAAGATTCAAAAATTCCCTAAATCTCAAGCTATTATATCAAGCGTAAAATCTTTTTTGGGCGTGACAAAAATGCAAGAGTATTTTTAAATCTTTAAAACTTGAAAGACGCGTGACAGAAAATATCGTGACAATAAGTGACAAATTAATGAAAAAATGCCTTTGGCAAACTGAGGATGTCAGTGTCACATGTGAGCAGACTTCACGTGTCCATGACAGCGCCTGCTCAGTATTTTGGTTGGAAAACCAGAAATCTCACGCGACATGACTGTGTCACCGGATGTCACACGGTGATTTCCGTATCGTGACCTTCTCTATTGTCGTGACTTTTTACAGTCACGCGACGTCTGGAATTCGTGATATCGCGGTGTACATAGCGTGACAAACCTGTTCGCGTGAAACATCTTGTTCGTTTTCTTCTTCGGCGTCCGCAAACCCAACGCCTCTTCTCGTCGGTGTTTGGAACTCCTTTACGTTGTGGTTTTCCTCAACGGTTGCAACTTTATCGTCAAAGCTCAGCTTCTTGTGTTTAGCTGCTTCTGAATCAGATGTGCTCTCTTCGTCCTTTGAGAAAAACAGAAATAATGAACAACAGCATTCACCTTTTTCAATACATCGGTTCACTGGTAACTGACAAAGCATTCAATCGATGCTGCAAGGTAGTTTCAAAGGATTATTCAAATTTGAACGGTTTAATGCTGTGTTTGACCAGGAAACCGATGTATGAAAGTGGTGAATACTGAGAGCTTTTTGTACCATGTATCAGACTGAGGTAACGCGCAAACACTGCCCGTCAAGTCCTATCTATTTCTTGGTGTCAATCAGCTGAATTAATCTCATAACCAGCCTACAATGAGAGGCAAAAACGGCCCGTCATGTGATATCGACCAGAGAGTATTCTATTGCTTGCTATCAATCAGCTGAATGAATCTCATTACCAGCTTACAATGACATGCAAACACTGTCCGTCATGTGCTATCAACCAGAGAGTATTCTATATTGCTTGGTATCAATCAGCTGAATGAATCTCATTACCAGCCTACAGGCAAACACTACCCGTCATGTGCTATCAACCAGAGAGTATTCTATATTGCTTGGTATCAATCAGTTGAATGAATCTCATTACCAGCCTACAGGCAAACACTACCCGTCATGTGCTATCAACCAGAGAGTATTCTATATTGCTTGGTATCAATCAGTTGAATGAATCTCATTACCGTCCCACAGGCAAACACTACCGTCGTGTGCTATTTTTTTGGTATTAAGATGACATTTTCAGAATACCCATTCTGTCACGATTAATCGACAAACTGTTTCCAATATTCAAACCTTAGACTACCTACCGTAAATGATCTATTATGCCTGACGATTCCGTCTTCCATTCCATGAGCGGGATGAGTTTTATGGATCACCATCTTGGGATGCCTGGCCTTGAGGTCTTTGAATCTTGGCGTATCATGACGAATGAATTGAGACGTCTAGAAAATAAGAAAAACACCGCGCTTGAATCACTTGGAACCCGCTAGGGATCAGAGCACACAACACACATGCTGATTCTTACGGAGTGGGGAAAACCGAAGAATCCGGAGAAAAACCCTCGTGGCACAGGAGAGAAAAACATATCAAACAAACTCAACTCACATATACGGTTCAGTCGAGAATCGAACCCGCGAACCCAGACAAGAACTACGCAGCGATGAGACAGCGCCGTAGCTGCGCATGTCAACCATTATTTCCTTACCTCTCTGTCGTGGTACCCAGGCAAATCATCAACAAAATGTATGCCCCCTTCTTTTGGTACGTACTCCTCCTCCTCTTCCTCCCTGAATCCTCCCATCATCAGGTTATCCATGGCAAACCCGTGACTGAGATCGTTCGTTAACATTTCTGTTTTCAATAAAAAAGAAAGAAAAAAATAAATGGCTGCTTGACCACTGAGTAAACAACAGATGCAGAGCTGAATAAACTCATGCAAACTATGTTTGATGAAATAGAAAAGGCGCGCGCGTAGTGTGTGCAGTTATAAAGCACGCGGGGGTTGGAGGAACACGAGAGAAGTGTTAGGAGAAGCACGACGCGTAATACAAATGAGCGCACGTGCTGTGTGCAGTCATAAAGCACGCGGGGATTGGCAGAACACGCGAGAAGTAGCGGAGTGCTTCTCTACACTTCTTACAATCCCCAGGTGCTTGATAACTACACATAGCACAGCAAGCAAATACAAGTGTGCGCGCCATCAACCAATCGGAAAGCGAGATTTATAACAGTTATTTTATAAAGTGTGTTAGTGCTTCTCACCTAGACTGCCCATGCCTTGTTGAGGTAACAAGAAGCAAGTCAATACTTTGTTGTTCATCGTCTCGTCGTCTTCAGTCTGCAGCTTGAGCACTGGTTGAGACTACAGAACAAAATCGGAACATACTAGGTTTTATATTTTTGATGCAGATTCTGTTTCGCTTTTCCTTGGATTTGCTAACTACAGTCAACTCCCGTTACAGCGGACACCCTCGGGAACGTCACGTTTTTTTTTCCTGTCCGCAATATAGTGGTGTTTAGCCGTAATAGCGAAACTTCATGTTTACTAACAATAGCATTGTGATGTTAATATGTCAACCATTTTCACCAAAGCTCTTCTTGCCTTGTTCTACCAGCCAAATTATCTCTGGTTGGCACATGAATGGCAAAGCCTTAAGCTACAGACACACGGTGCAACATTGCGCGCAGTGTTGCAGGCAATCGATGTTGCGAGCCATGTGATACGATGTAATTTGTTGCACGCAATGTTGCTGAAGTTGATAACGATCCTACTCAGCAACATGCCTGCAACATTGCGCGGCAATCGAGGTTGCGAGCCATGTCACACGATGCAATTTGTTGCACGCAATGTTGCTGAAGTTGATAACGATCCTACTCCAGCAACATGCCTGCAACATTGCGCGTGTGTCCGCACCCTTACGCCACATGAAGTATCGCTATATCAGGGTGTCCGAAATACAAGAGTTGTTTTTTGCTCCATGTTGGATGACGATGTGTTGGTATATTCATCCAACAAGGTGCTGTTAGATACGTGCTCTAATAACCATTTCCCTGGATCTCGCAGGTGTAAGTAGATTCTATATCATCTTTACCTGGTTTTCCGACAGCCATAAGGCGCTGAGGGGTAGTGTACCAACTGTTAATGGCAGGCATTCGAGTCTAGAAGGAAGGAACACAATGATAATTGACTGTGAAAGGAACACGCGATCGATACCATGTTATAAATAATGGGTGAATACACTGAGGGTGGTCACTGCCAGGGTTTCTTTACGTCCTCAGTGGTTCTTTTACGTCCCTCCGATATTGGTTAATGAAGAGTGGAGAGACGGGACCGTCATTTTAAGTGGTCATCCAAGCCACTTGAAAGTCTAACCATTTGTAGATGTAATTACAAAGGTAGCACCTTTTCCTCAAATATTTTAAGACTCTTAGTGTTGGTCCCACCGGGGAATTGAGCCTACGACCTCACAACAGGCAAATGCTCAACTGAGCCAAGTGGGTGGGGTAACTTATTAGCATGCTTACAGGGGTTCATCCGAGACACTTGAAAGTCTAACCATTTGTAAATGTAATTACAAAGGCAGCACCTTCTCCTCACTTGCTTTAAGGCCCTGAGGGTTGGTCTTGTCAGGGAATTGAGCCAGGGAAAAGACCTCCCAAACAACAGGTCGACACACAACTGAGCGAAGCGGGTGGGGTAATTTGATTAGCATGCTTGAAGGGGTTCACTTTTAACATTTCTTATTCAGTTCATACCTGTTTCCTGAAACATCTAATACGTGGAGGTTGCGACAGTTTCCAATTTCAGTGGGAAGGGTTTGAATTAAATTATCCCGAAGAGACAAGACACTTAGCTTATTGCAGTTTCCAATCTAAAATAGAACAATCATTACACAACTTAATAAATAGGACACAAAAAGACCACAAGTTTTGGTCATTTAAGATAGTGTTTTTCCTCTGTCACCACTCAAAGTAGCCCAAACAAAGAATCTTATTGTCAAGAGAATGACATGTGGTCTGTAATGGGAAAACATTACGCCCAAGCTAATGAGGTCTATAGACTATTTGCACAATAGCATCATTTACTACCACTACCAGAATCCCTCGCACTTTGTCTTAGCAGCAATTGTCTTACCATTCTTATGAGGATATACGAATTTGAATAACAAAGGAACTGGCTGTATAATAATATAGAGGTAGGGAAATGATGCAATTATGCAAATAGTTCATTTTAGGCAATGATTTTCACAGCTGCCATCTGTTTATGTCAATATTGAATTTAACAAAACGTTTTTCATTATTTTCTTCATCTATCTTGGTCCTGTGTACATCTTGGAAATTATTACAACTGCTTTTCATGAGATATTTTAATGTGGAACTCACCTCAACTGGGACTTCAATGATACGATTTCTATCTACATTTAAAAGTGACAACTTGTGTAGTTTGCCAATTGTTGATGGCAATTCCTGAAAGAAATGGGAGTTAATTGGATGGGAAATCTTGAGGTATCTTTTGTGTAAGACAGAACTAAAATAGATTAAATTTTTTGAATAATAAGAATATGTTTCTTTAAACTATGATACAGTATTGTCATAGTTGTTTACCTCTAAAAGATTTTCAGTTAAAATCAATTCCTGCATGGCAATGGACCTAGAAAGAAAACACAATACACATAATATGAAAAACAAGATTATGACTAAATGAGTGAATGAATAAAAGAATGAATGAATAAAAGAATGAATGAAGAAAGGAAGCTAAAAAATATATATTGTTACATTACCCTCCAATAGCCGGGGTGAGTATGGTCAGGCGATTCTGATCAACTTTCAGCATCTGAAGCTTTTTCAACTTTCCTATGAATGTAAAAAATATATACACTAGAGTAAAATAAATAGAAATAATCAAGAGTAGAGAACAATACATATGGGATTTGTGATTTTAGTGCTTCCCATAGCTTAAGGTGTAGAAATACAAGCAACAAAAATGTGCAGCTTGTTACATAACATTGTTGCATTTCAAGTTGCAGAGGGAATGTTGCTAGCATTTACCTTCCAGCATACAACAAATTTTCATTGTTGCAGAGAGAGTAGAAAGAGCTTCAACAATACAGTAAATGTATAGAAACTGACTCAAATGCCACTACTTCAAGCGATTGTTTGAAGGCAATGGAATGTACATGTACCGTAACTCTGATATCTGCTATTGTAAAAGATGTCATAATACCTATCGTGTCTGGTAAATCCTCTAGAAAATTCTGTGACAGATGAAGATCAGTCATTGCAGTACAGTAAGATATCTCATCTGGTAAGTATTCAATCTTGTTCTCCGAAGCATCAAAGATTTGCAGTTTCTTCAGGTTTCCAATTTCCTAGTGATCAAATCATATTCCAGTCAGTGTGATACTTAAGTACATCCATGGCCAGTGCAGTTTATTTATAAAGTTACATTTGTTAGTTTTATTTGTTGATTTAAAGGTTTGTGCTTTCGGGCCACTAGGTTTTGCCAATAAATTAAATAAATTTTGGAGGGGCTAATCATCCTTGCTTGCAGCTGAAGAGCTGAATTACGAAGGATGTAGCTCAACGTGGTCGAGTCGAAGGCATAGTACGAAGGCGCCTCGGGCAGCCGCCATATGACTCATGTATGACCACGGAGCACAGCTCAGAACAAATTCGGGTTGAGATTTCTGAATTTCTTAACCCTTTGACTCCTAGAGATTTTTGAGGTTTTTCATTGTTTTTCTGGACCTAAATGTTCTCCAAGCCCTAGCAAAAACCATATTTGTTTAGATTGGCACCGTCAGTGTTTGAAAAGCCCATTAAACAGACACTTACAGGTGGTAGGGTCTTGAGCAGATTGCCGTCCAGCCATAGCTCAGCTAGACTAGGAAGTGCACCTATGACATCAGGCTAAAAGAAAAATGAAATTAATTTCAGTTAATAAAATATAATTTTTTTTCCTTTGTGTTATCCTAAAAATTCCCATTTTAGACCATGTGTCACTCCCCAGAGCATCATTACTTTATAGTTGTGCATGAGAAGAAACTTTAATATGGATACAACTCCAACAAAGAATCTTATCCTCAAGAAGTGGTTTAAGGAATGGCCAGAAAATCTAAATATCTTGAATATCTTATTTACCAATTCTTCCAGCTCATTACACCCAAGATCCAGTCTCTCAAGCTTGGTCAGAAATGCTAAAGATCTGGAAAAAAAACAAGTAAAGCAAAAACATGAGGAATTAAATTCACTTAACAAAAATCTTAAAGTTACAGGGCTTCTCAATAGCACGCACGGAATTTTACAATTTGCCATCATGAGAAAATTGGGTTTTTGTGGATGTCAATCAAAATGTTACCATGACATTGTCAGAAAACACAAAAGGGCGTGTGCCTATGGAATGCTTTGTCATGATGGCATTTCCTTGCATGCTATTCAGAAGCACTGTAATAACAAAATAACTGATTTTTTTGGTGCTATTAATTAATTTAAGATGTACATATTTGTTTGTCACACGTTATTCTTTTCTAATATAAAAATAATCCAGTCTGGAGCTCAGAATTTTTTTAAAGAGAAAAATAGCTTGGAACAAACAAATATTTACATCTGTTGTAAATCTATGTAAATTCATGTACTTTATGAGAGCATGCAGCACACAAATGTTTTCTCTTTCTTTGTACATACTGTATCCAGTGAATGACTATGTTAATTTGTGTTTGATTAAAGAAATAAAATACTCCAAAAAAGCCCTTGGGGCTTAGCAGAAGTACCTGAGAAGACTTGAAAAGCACTCAGCTATGCACTGATGCTTCTCCTAAAACTTCTTGTGTAATGCCAATCCATCCATGACACATAATTTTTGATGTGCGTGTTTGCTGCTCAGACTGTGTTAGCTGGTCATAATTTTTTCATAATAGTAGTAACTATTATGAATTATTTTGATACTTACACTGGTAGGAATTTGATTAAATTTTCTCTTGCTTCAAGGACAGTTAACTCAACCAAACTGGCAAAAAAGAGAGAATGATTGCATAAATATAAATTTTATTTTAACTAATTGTTCTCCCATAGCTGTCATTTGATTCAAATAACAAAAAACCTTCAAATTCACCAAACACAGAAAAAATCTCTGGGCTGATGAAAGTCAAGGCACAGCTAACTCACAGATAACACCCTGAAACAACCTCTGGGCTGATCAAAGTCAAGGCATGGTTAAATCACAGATCAAACCCTGAAACAGCCTCTAGGCTGATCAAAGTCAAGGCATAGCTAACTCAAAGATCACACCCTGAAACAACCTCTGGGCTGATCAAAGTCAGGGCACGGCTAACTCACAGATAACACCCTGAAACAACCTCTAGGCTGATCAAAGTCAGGGCACAGCTAACTCACAGATAACACCCTGAAACCACCTCTGGGCTGATCAAAGTCAGGGTATGGCTAACTCACAGATTAAACCCTGAAACAACCTCTAGGCTGATCAAAGTCAAGGCACAGCTAACTCACAGATAACACCCTGAAACAACCTCTGGGCTGATCAAAGTCAGGGCACAGCTAACTCACAGATAACACCCTGAAACAACCTCTGGGCTGATCAAAGTCAAGGCACAGCTAACTCACAGATAACACCCTGAAACCACCTCTGGGCTGATCAAAGTCAGGGCACGGCTAACTCACAGATCAAACCCTGAAACAACCTCTAGGCTGATCAAAGTCTGGCCAAGGGAGAGACCAATCAACCTTTTCTCACCTGTTTTGCCAATTACCTGAGACCCCAGAGATGAGATCAAGGCAAGTGTGCTACTGCTACACCAAAGTTGATCCCCATAATATTATAAAATTATCATTTTTTTTCTATTGATTCACTTATTAAATTGAATCTGTTATCTTATTTATCGTTTTTGCATTTTGATAATTTAAGATATCATACCCAACTTCATAAAAAAAATTATATTTAAGCTAAAGGTTCTTTATTGTTAGCCAGTTTTCTTACCTTCCGATGTCTGGAGGCAATCGTATTAGAGAGACATCATTCAGACATAAAGTGTTGAGGTTCTGCAGCTGCGAAAAACCATCTGGTAACCTAACCAAGCAAGAAACAAAACATTAATTTGTTTGTTTGTTTATAGATCAAAATGGATAAATTGCTACGAAGCAACTTTGGTGCCTCTTTTTAATCAATACAGATTGGTATCTTAACAATACTTGTTTTTTTTATAATTATTATCCAGAAGAAAAAACGAATTATTCCTAATGAATTATACAAAAGTTGATAATAATAATTTTGGGCTTTAAAATATATTTTAATTTATTGAGAATAAATAATATTTATATAATATGAGAAGCCAATCTCTATGAATATATACAGTATATTGGTGAGGCATTGTAAAGCCAAAACAGATTGGACACGAATATTATGTACTTATTGACTGAGTGGGAGGTCCGAACGGGAAAATATTTGGCTCGAGGTCCTGAAGTACAGAACGAGCGCAGCGAGTTCCGTGCCAAGGACCGAGAGCCAAATATTTTCCCGTTCGGACCGACCTTAACTCAGTCAATAAGCATTTTATCATATGACCACATATAAAAAATTGATTTCAAAGCGTTTTTAATAAATGCGAATCAAAATGCGTAGTTTTTACATGATTGACGGCAGCGAGTCCGAATGGCGAGTCCGAACGGGAAATTATTACACTTTTCGGAAAAGCGTACTTTTTTTGCTGACGACATTTTCCCCAAAGGTTTTTTTTAGAATCACGCGTACAGTGAAATACGGTCATATGATAATGTATATTACTTATCAAATATCTGGGAGTTACATTTCATGTACTGCTAAAAACAATTTTAAATTGAAGTGAGTTTGACCAAGAAAATCCATGCTAAAGTTGAACACAAATGAGCAACGACAATACTGTGGCCAATTTATAAACTTTTCCTGTGTTAAAATTTCTATTATGCTTTCCTCATTAATCATTAATAAATATTGATAAGATTGTTTTCAAGTTATATAAACGTTAATGTATTTTCTCAAAACACCTTTGAGGCTTGGGTTCAATTTTTTCCCATTTCAGACCATGTGTTATTTTCTTGAAAATAAGATTCTTTGTTGGAGTTGCACCCATATTCATGTGTCTTATCATGTACAACCGTTGAACAAAGAAAGGTTGCTCTAGGAAATGACACATAATCTCAAATGGGAAACATTATGCCCAAGCTGAAAAGATCTATTATAGCATTTGCTAAGAAAGAAAAAATATGTGTACTCATACAGCCGACATAATGTCTGAAATGGGGATTCAAAATTTTAATGAAATTGGGAATTAAATGACATGCTAAGATGGATTGGCCATTTCTCTTAGAGATTTACCAGCCTCAAGCAAGTAAATAGAAAAATACAGAAAACTCAATCAACAGAAACAATAGCAATTCTTAAAAAAATGTTAAAAGAAAAATGTTTCTGTGGCTGTAAAATGTAATTTCCCTTGAGGGCTAAGAGCTTTTTATGAACACAGAAGAATGCATTCTTCTAAATAAAGACATTTTTCATAATACTATACTGAACATTAATTTCAATTCGGTCACAATGAAGTCAAATGAAAATAAGAAAATGGCCAGACTTTAAGGTACCTATATGAACTTAAAAAATAAAACAAAATATAAGAGATATAGAATATAGAATATAGAATATAAGAAAATAACACTAATGATAAGCCCTTGAGCTAGGTAACATATTTATTTTTTTAGAGTCTAAAATATCAAACAAAATAAAGCTATGGTTTTAAACAAACAATCCATATCGCTAATCAGGGCTTGAAATAATGGCCAGCCAGTCGCCGGTCATGATGGCAGGGCCAATTAGTTCTAGCTTGGTCGTACCCTATTTCTGGCTCAATATTATTGGTCAAAATGACAGACAAGGCAAAGATTTGACCGGACAAGTTCCATTGTTCCAGCGGTTATTTCAAGCCCTACTAAGAATTCTATTTATCTTCAGTCTAGAATAGCAAACCAAATCTATCTATGGTTTTACACAAACAATCCAATACAGGGATTTTATTAAAATGTCAAGTAGGCTGAAGGTTTACTGAATTAGGCGGCTGTATCAGAAAATAAAAACCTTCATTAATTGCTTACTATCAATCGCGTGACTTTTCTGGATTTGACTTGGGGGGGGGGGGGGGGCAAACAATGGTTGGCTGGGGGGCAACTAGCGATTCTTAAGTCAAATCACATTAAAATAACTCCTCAAAGTATTCTATCTGACTATTTGTACAACATGAAACAAGAAAACAAGATACACATACAACCTCCAACATTCTCCAAGCCAGTGAAAACGGAGATACTACCCGAAGTGACGTCTATTGATAGTAAGCAATAGGTACAATTGCAATGTGGAATGGCAAAATTAGGCAGCTCAGATATAAAAAGTAGACGCTATAGTTAAGTTAAGCTTCAAAACAAAAAAAATTTACTAGGGTTCTGAGGGTTTTACACAATTAATCCAAATAGCTGAGAATTATATATTCATCTTTTCTTCATTCAAAGTCTAAAATAACAAACAAAATATATATATGGTACACTTTTTCACTTTTTATGGAACAATTCATTTAGTTGAGAATACAAGCCAAAAGAATGTTTCCAATATTATTTAAACTTCCAAATAACAAGCGAAACACAATCATTCCAAATAGCTTACTTATAATATTCATCTTCAGATTCTAAAATAGCAAACAAAATATATCCATGGTTTTACATAAACGAGAATAGCTGAGAATAGAACAATTTCAGTTATTTAAACTTTGATATATTTTCCTAGAAATAAGAAAATGTTATTTCCTGTGTACAACACTTTATAATGAAATTTATAAAAACAAGTCATTATAAAGTGTTTCAAAACCAAGTGTCTAATTTGTAAAACTTGAAATGTTTCCATGGTTGTAGAGTTTTAAAATATATTCTTCATTTCAACAGCTACCCTCATTGGTTCAAAATTTGTCTACATCAGTAGGTAGAGATGCTGTGTATACACTTCTGTTTGTCCCATCACTAGTAAAATCAAAAATAATTTCGTAGAACCAAACTTAATCATTCATTCCAAAGTATTTAAGAATATTGGTATTGTTCAATGTCCACTTTCTTTGTATTACAGTTGAAGTTGGTGAGTAATTTGTTCTTAGACAAGAACCTGTTCAAATGAGTCTGTTGTCAAGGACAGGAGCAGTAGCTACTGAACAAGAAAAAGAATTTACAATTATTGGTATTGTTCATGTTCCATGTTCTTTGTGTATTTATTATTGTGTTACAATTGACATTTGTGAGTAATTTGCTCTTAGACAAGAACCTGTTCAAATGAGTCTGTTGTCAAGGACAGGAGCAGTAGTTACTGAACAAGAAAAAGAATTTACAATCATTGGTATTTTTTAAGTTCCAAGTTCTTTGTGTTACAGTTGAAGTTTGTGAGTAATTTGCTCTTAGACAAGAACCAAATGAGTCTGTTGTCAAGGATGTGAGCAGTAGTTACTGAATAATGCAAAGCCTTTGGAACCTTGCACCCATCTAATATTTTCATGCAACTGTTACATGTATATCTCATAATAAATAATAATTATAAACATATTTTACAATAATATTTTATGACCACATCTCTCCCCATGATGAGCTATTCAACTAGCTATCGTCCTTGTACTTTTACGAGGGCAGGGCTCAAAATAATAGCTGGTCAGTTGATTGGAATTTACTTACACGTCTACTTTAAATTAATTCAACTTTAAATATTTCCATTATTTGAAAGCAAAGATTTCAGAATTAATTAAAATTATACATTGTAATATATTTTCTTATCTATATAACTACCATGTAATTGAAAAAACCTCTTGACAAATGATGAAATTACATCAACAATAGGATCATTAAAGTTTTAAAAAATTATGATTTGGTTCTAATTGTTTCTGGAACCTAATCTTAAAGAGATTAAAGAAGGAATGTAAAAATAAATCTGATAAAAAAAGACAGATAAAAGATGGATTCTGTTCAGTATTTGAAGAGCAGACAACGATATTTACCATAATTTTGATACAATATAAATTTGGAATTAAAATAAAATTTCTACATGTATCTTAAATAGCTTTAATTAATATGTATATTGCCTAGAAAAGAAGACTATTCTGTAGCCCTGCTCCTTTATCTGTGCTTTAAGCTACTTAACAATTCCAGACAGAAGTTGCTCTTTAAATATTATTTATTATATTACAGACAGGCGACAGTTATTTATTATTGAGGTGTCGGACTAAATTACCTTTCCTGGGAGATTAGCATGGACTTTTTACACTTAAAATTAATTACTTTTTAAGTGTTCCTAAGGATTTCTGTCATGGTTACAGAAATTAAAACTTTGAACCTTCAAATTAATCAATACCCTGAAACAACCTCTGGGCTGATCAAAGTCAGGACATGGTTAACTCACAGATTAAACCCTGAAACAACCTCTGGGCTGATCTTAGTCAGGTCATGGCTAACTCACAGATCAAACCCTGAAACAACCTCTGGGCTGATTTAAGTCAGGGCATGGCTAACTCACAGATTGAACCTGGAAACAACCTCTGGGCTGATCAATGTCAGGGCACGGCTAACTCACAGATTGAACCCTGAAAGAACCTCTGGGCTGATCAATGTCAGGGCATGGCTAACTCACAGATTGAACCCTGAAAGAACCTCTGGGCTGATCTAAGTCAAGGCATGGCTAACTCACAGATCAAACCCTGAAACAACCTCTGGGCTGATTTAAGTCAGGGCATGGCTAACTCACAGATTGAACCTGGAAACAACCTCTGGGCTGATCAATGTCAGGGCATGGCTAACTCACACATTGAACCCTGAAAGAACCTCTGGCTGATCAAAGTCGTGGCATGGCTAACTCACACATTGAACCCTGAAAGAACCTCTGGCTGATCAAAGTCGTGGCATGGCTAACTTGCAAAATGAATTGTAATTTAACTTGTTAGGTCTTGTTTAGGGATGGAAACCAGAGAATCTGTGGAAAATCCCTCAAATAGAGACCTAACAAACTCTACTTACAACTGATGTTGACACCAGAGGAGAGAGGCAAGTAGACTGCCCTGCAGCATTGTTGATTCTCATGGTTGATTTTTAAACAAAATTCCTTTGATAAATAAAACACATCGATACTGAAAGGAAATTTCATTGAAATTAAACAAAAAATTTCATTAAATTTATTAAACATTAATTTAAGTAATGAAAAAATTTGATTTGATTTGAATTGAATTTTCTTTCAGTATTGATGGGTTTTATTTACCAAAGGAATGTTGTTTGTTTAATGACATTAAATCAAATGAATTCATATGCAGTCCTTGTATATTTAGTTAATTATAAGCCATAGCAATTAACAACTGAAACAGATATATTTTTATTGCACTGAGTTTCAAATCAACAATGCTGTAGGGTTAGTGCACTTGTCTCTCACCTCTGGGGTCAGCATCACATGTGAGCAGAGTTTGTTAGGTCTCTACTACAATACATGTATAGTGATAAAACGCCTTGAATTATAAACATTTTCATTTTTCTCATTTTTTCTTACATATCAATGAAAAATTCATTTCTTTCAATCATCACATTATATTTAAGCAACTACAAAATGAGAAAACGTTCATGTCTGTTAATCTGATTTTTCTAGATTAAAAGTCAACATCAAATTTTTCATATTCTATTAAAACCTATGTTTGTCCTATTAACACAAGATAGTAATGAAAGTAACAAACCAACCTTCAGCAACCAAGAAGCCATGGTTATCACCTGTATACAACTACAAAAAGCTTATTGCATGCTGCTTGTTTTTAGAGAAGAGATACAGACTTTATGAAATGCATTATTTCAGAGAAAATATGTTATAGAATTTTCATTTCTAATATAATTGATTTTTTTTCTAACATGGCAAATTTTTCCATTTATATCGTGGCTCTTGTATCGACTTTCATAATTCAGTACCAACTTGTATATAAGATTTAAACATTTTTTTGTACGATAAGCTGTTTATTTATATTACATTAAAAAAAGTAAATCTGTGACGGTAGGAATAGATATTAATAATAAATATGTTGATCAAACTAATGGTAATATTTGATGAATAATTAATACATAATATAGTTTCAAGTAGATATTGAAATTTTAATAAAATGTCAAGACCTTTCAAAGTTTTTTGAAGAATTCAGATAAAAAGAAAGAACAATAGTTATTATTGGTAAAGTTGTGAACCAATAAATAATATATGAAATATGAAAAAATTATTATTATTTTAAATTAACTGAATTAAGAGTTATTTTAAGGTAACTGAATTATGTGGAATGATCAAACATTTGAAAACTTCTACAAAATTTCATTAGAATTACCAAATTTTCTGAAACTTGAATTTGAAATTAAAAAAAAAAATTATGATAAATCTTTTTAGAAAGTAATGAAGAAATCTAAACTCTAATGTTTGAAAAATCAAAATATATAGTGTGTAAAGTCGAATATTTTGGGTCATAATTTTTATTTTTACAATCATTTGCACCTACTTCACTTCATGGCACAATTAGCAAGTATTTCTTGAAAGGCATAGAATGCCAAAGTGATTATTGAAGAGAAAGATGACTTAGTTTAATAAAAGCAAGTTCTGCCCCCTTATTCAAGTCAAACCATATTGACACTTACAAGATTTCTTCACACATATCTACAAACAAGAATCACCAAAACCCTAGTCTCCAAGCCTTACAATTAAGATTCTCATTTAAGAAATGAAATTCAAAGGTGTGTGTCAGTTCTGGTCTGTTTTGAAATCTTAAGAAAAAGAGGTTTGTCGCGTCAGATCTGATAATACTACTTTGGTCATTCGAAGGAATGCCAAAATTACATTCAAAGAATTTCAACTGTAAAATCTCTGAAAATTTTTGAAGTCTAAGATTGGCAGATAAGGTTTATGCAAAGTCCTTTGAGAGTAATAAATCATATTAGTAATATTGTTGCACAACTTTTGTAATATTATCTTAAAGAATAAGAAAAATTCAAGCATTCACGATTTGTTTATTGTAACGCTTGATAATGAAGTCACGCAAATTCGAATATCAGAAAATCAAGGTTCGAAAGCACGAATGATGATTTGAACAAATATGCGACCTTTTTATAAAATTCAATTTTGCCTAGAAAATCAAATATACAAATCGGTATAAAATATGAAAAGGGGATCCAGTTGAACTAAGAAACAATTCTTGTTGTTATTCCAAGTTGTAAATTAACACCGATATAACTTAGAGGAATTATATAAGTTGAAATATGAAAGCAAGGGCTAAAAACCTAAAAAATGCCTTGATCTCGACCATAAACAGTTGAAGATGCAGAATACAGTTCGAACTAGCAATGTTTACTTTTCTTTCGCGCTTCTAATCACTGAAGTTTTCATACTCCTCTACCAAACATCACACTAACTTTATTCGTACCGATCAAGAGTTGGCCAGAAAAAAAATTATAATAGAGAACTGGATGCACTGAGGTCTAATATAACAAAGTTTAGAGGTTTCTAGGGAGTAACTTGACCATCCACTTGAGATATTTCAGTTGGATGCTAAAAGTCGAAGCTAAAATTATCGCTTATAAGTTAATGTTTTCGTCCATTTGGTACGAGATAGTGCGAAGATTTCCTGATATTTAGTAGAGATTGGAAGCGATGGGCGTTGTTGAGGCAAATTTGCCACTAATTTTATCAACAAAACCTGATTAATACAGAACAAAGATGCTAGGAAAATCCGATAAAATGACTACAGGAGTTGGTAAAGAATTTTAGAAATTAGGACGCGAAAAATATTGCGATTATTTGGGTATTCTTTATACGGATGTGACACAATTCGGGCGCGTATCTCGACCAAAACCACAATCACAACCATCAAGTTAACTTAGTCAACGAATTATTACAATGAATAAGGTAGCTGATTGAGATGGAGAGGGTTCGATTGAGGTTATGCATAGCTAAAGGATTAAAAATTGTCGCCGATCGAGCCGTTCTTTGCAGTTCGACTCAACGAGCCATCCATCACAAAATCATTACGAGAACCCCAACTATGAGTGCACGATAACAATGTCTTACTTGGAAATAGGGTTTCCGCTCAGATCCAGCGACTTTAGAGCCTTGCAGTACTTGATGTTTTCTGGTATATCACAGATATCTGCAGAAAGGAGGAAATATTTAGTGATTTGAGAAGCATTGCACTTGGAAACTCCAAGAAAACGAGATCAACAAGCGAACACGGTTGTTAAACCCCAGAAGCTTTGATCACAACGTTAATCAATCACCCGACAATAAGCACGATTCAAAAGGTTTTATAACCTCTCTCGCAGACTAAAACAAACAGGCGTATAGATAGTCATTTTGCTTACCATTTCTACTGATATCAAACTCTTGTAGGCTCGCCAAGTTGCCGATCTCGGGAGGCAAGCGAGCGATCTCATTGTCGCTTATGCCCAACCGCTTGATGTTATACAACCTGAAAAACGGCTGCAAAAAACATGAACTATGAATTAGAATCACTCCAGGGCGAACTAAAAAGGACAGCAGAAGGTCCAGCCTTACCCTAGGGAGGTCTTTGATTTGGTTAGCGTCGAGAAAAAGCTCCTCCAAGTACCGTTCATACCGGTAAACCTCGTCAGGTACAAAGTTAAGGCTGCAGTGACTGCGATCAAGTGAGTCAACTTGGCGGTTGCAACGCCAAGGGAGCAAGCACCGAAACATTGGCTCAGCCCAGCACAACGACTAGTACAATGTCCAAACTAGCTATTTGGTGTATTTGGGAGCTCTGGCGGCAGTGTATTTAGGAATCCCAGGGCTTTTCATGAACTTGTAGTGTGAATGTTTTGGGACGAGGAACGAGAAAGCCAAACAGTGACGTCACGCGTCATGGCCGACCTACCCACAATTCTTTGCAATCATCCTTCCATCCGCGCCTTTTATCTTTTGTTTCAGTTTCTTTCTTGGTTTTTCCCTTTTTTATCCCAAGAAATTCGTTAAAAACTCGTTATTACAAACGATTCTCTACTATTCAAAGATGAATAGAGATGAATGAGTGTTTAATTAATGACAAAGTTTTTTGAGGTGAAAATAGCCGTTTGTAAGTGAAGCGCTACGGAAATAGCCCCGGAAATGAGAAGTATAACTGAATGATGTACATTGATTGTACTTCATTCTTATTCGTAATTTATCCGAGATTTCTTGTTCTCTAGCAATATTTTTAACCTAATGGTCGTATAATAAGATATTCTTTTTTTGGTCCTAGATAGTTGTTGAGCATAGTTGAGAAGGGTTATCACTTCGGTATCTAAACTTCCCTACCCCACTGACCTAACAAAACTCAGAAAGACACTACTTATTGAGATACGATTGAGATTCATACGATACGGGTTTAAGGTTTATGTTAAATAATATGAAAAAAATCTATAACTATATCGCAGGAAAAAAATTATGAGCAGCAATTCCACCTGGTAAATTTAAAAGCATTAGAAGCGCGTTAGATGCGTCTAGAAAAAGTTTACCTTAAATATTATGTCCAATTTTGGCAGTATTTATTGCATTCTTTAAATTATTGTTTAGCTCTTCAGTGTTGTTGTTAATAATCGTATTCTATATTGTTTATTTATTGTCATTTATATGTTTTTGCCGAATAAAAGAAACTGTGGAAAAAGAGAGAGACACGACTTCATGAATATCACGTAAACAGATGGCGAGAACTGAAGAAATGAAACTGAAGGAATATTTCATATCTTATCTAATGTAGCCCGTTTAACTCCCCAGACGTTGAATCCAAGCCAGATACAGAGCTGTTTATGCGAATACCTCATCTAATACTTTATTGCTTACCGCTTTATCTATACCGAGATAAATTTCTATAAAAAAACCACAGATGAATAAGCAAATTGAATAATAAAATAGAGTATTAACTGATTATATTTTCACTTTTTCACAAAATCGTTGTTAGACAACGAGCTGTCATTTTCGGAGGTTTAGCAAGCACTGACAATAAGCCGTGATAATTGTATGGATGATAGATTTATGTCAGCCGGGCCGTAAGTACCCAACTTAGTGATTAGTTAAGTGGAACCTCCTTTATCCGACCACAAAAAGGTGATAAGGGTATTATTAGGTTCAATTAACAAATTTACAGGGGACACTATACTTCCCAATTCGACCAACAATAGACAAACGTGGTCAAATCCGTTAACTAGCTTGTCAATTAATTTTTTGACAACTATGAGATTTTGATACGGTGTTAAAAGCCGTGGTAAGAAGATGATTAATCATACACTGATGGTTAGTTAAGACCGATTTACACGGTACAACATCGGCTGCTTTTGTAGGTTGCACGCTTACAACACGAATTGCGTACAACCGACAGTTTTAAGCAAATGTTGTACCGTGTAAATCGTCCTTTAGCGGGTTTTAAGAACACATACAGTTATTGTCAAAAAGGTTGTCCTGTGAAAAAAGACTTAAAAACCAAAAGAAGTATCACGTGATGATTTGTTTATTTGTTTTAAACGATATAAATTCTGGTTTCAAACTCTATCATGAGTAACAATGAACAGAGGATAATAATTATCAACTCTACTCTTACGATGATTGCTGGTATCGAGCATTTAGAGCGAGTGTATTAGATATCACGTGACATTCCTTTTGGTCTAAATGTCTTTTTTGGTGGACGACATTAATAACATTGACTGTAAATGGCTGAATAATGTATTCTCTGCTTTCACATTACCCGGCCATGCCCATAATACACTGGGAGGAGAGGTAACCAGGGTAAAAACCGCACATATTATGCTGAAGAATGATCAGAAGATGTTGAAAATGCATCTTATGACAGGGCCGGCGTAGCAACAGAAGTCCATTATCTAGTTATGGACTTCTGGTAGGCAAGCCTTGAAAAAATAGGGGGGCACAAAGAGACACGTGACCACGACAAAAAAATTCATTCCATACTTGCTTTACTTTTCTGGGGAAAATTAGAACATGCATACATGCAACAAAAAGTAATTAATAATTTGATAATCAGTGATTTTATTACTTCTTAGCCGTTAGATACTGCTAAACAGAGTCTTTTACATGAAAGTGATTATAGGTCTGGAATGACTGATTATAGTTGTGGAATACTGTACTCGCATGGCGGTTTAGTGGGTGCTGGTTTTCGATAGCAGCAAATACCCCAGAATGCACCACACCTGGCATCATATCCATGGCCATTAGGACATCCTCCGTGGGCAAAATAGTACACTCCTGAAACCTTTTTGGAGTTGTATGTACACGAACAATCAACTCGTTTGTATACTTTCTCTGTAAAGGAGAATAGTTGAACCCTTATTAGATCACCAAATTAAATAGCCAACAAGAGATTCATCAATACAAAGTACAACCGAGTGATCATGAACGCAGGCAGCCCAAACAACGAATTTGAGAAAACCATCGTTCCCAGGCTCTTAAGGTAGAGAAAAAGAGCCTGGATACGAGGAAGGGGAAAAAATCAAACAAACAATCAAACAAAAAAAACAGAAGAAGGCTTAATAAGAATTTCTGGGCCAAGAATTAATTACAGACTTATACAAAAACCGTTATATTTTTAAAAAAACTTATATTTAAAAACCAGGGCCTTTCCAAAGTTTCAAAGTCATTGTTTGGGCTTCCTGTGGAATGAAACAATATAATGAATCCCAGAAATGGAAAGAGCACCTCGATATATATTAGTAAGAAGTTTGGCTCATAACATGACACACGAGAACGGACATTTTAATAATAGAAAATCAAAAATTTTAAAGCGGATTTGTGTGGGAAAATGGTGTATTTGCCATGGCTGGCACTTGAATGCGACAAGGCTACAAATTAGTATCAATGTGTGTTCGGTCCAACATGGTTGCCCCTTTAAAACCGCACAAATCATGTTTTATTTTCAATCCATGCTTTCTTAAACTCTAAAAAACAAGAAAAGTTGATGTTCATACCTTCATTCCCTTCGGCCAGAACAAGCAGACACACAATAGCGACAACGAGTACAACTGACTTCATTTTTTCAGTACTGTTTAGCTAGAAAAAAGATTAAGTATTAAGTTTTAGCAAGAGATAGAATATGTTCATTTTCTCTTGGTTTTAGCCATGCAGTATACCACCTATACTGCGAAATGCAATTAAAAAAATTAATCTAACAATTCTTTTTGAACTGAGGAAACTTGCGTTTGGCCGATGTGCTGCTCTTCAGCAATTTAAACATTGATAATGTTACGGGCTTTTTTAACAACACAAGTTATCCAGGGCCGTAGCCAGACTGAAATGTTTACCGAGGTAATTGCCTGCTGTAGGTGGGAGCAACTAGGGGGTTGGGGGCATGCTTCCCCGAAAATTTTTGAAATTCAGACCCTCAGAAATGGGATTTCCAGCGTCTTGAGAGGCATTTGCGACATATTCATTGTATTAAAGTTATGTCAATTTTGCACATTCTGGCAAAGAAAAAGAAGAGAATTTGTTTTCATTCTTTAAGAATTAAAGAAAACTAAACAAATAATAATATCTGAAATTTTACCCAGGCAAATGCCTCGCTTGCCTCATCGTAGCTACGGCCCTGTTATCTCTCCCTCGTTTCGAGGGATTCACTCCAGGATTTAAGCTTTTAATTTCCTCCTTTTGCAAAACGTAACACGTTGAATTCGACTTCGATCTGTGAGTTAGCCGTGCCCTGACTTTGATCACCTCATAGGTTCAGTTTCAGAGTTCGATAATGAGATTTAAAAATAAAGTTCTGAAATATCTAAAGTATAATGGATGCGTCTGCAAGTGCATGGTACTAAATACAATGACAACAATCGTACTTATCAAAAAAAAAACAAAAAAAAAAAACACTTGTTTTTACGAGGGTAGCCAGTGGCTAACAAACCTGTGGCCCTATCAGCTACAGATTGAGCCATGCACAAAGCGCGGGCCATCCAACCGATTTTTGGCTGTCACTCGCTGCCAGAACAGTAATTGCTAAATTAAACTGGCTCCTAGCGAGTCACGAGCGAAGCAAGTAAAAAAAAAAGCGAATTAAACATCGAAGTCGCGAGAGTCGTCCAGCGCCTGTGATCCTTTATTCAGCAGGCGTTAGATAATTTGGCCATTATTCATCGTGATAATCTTTGTAATGATATGCAACTAAGATCTACACATGACTACGACAAACCTTTTTCATAGTAGGTGAACAAATTCTGTACTAATACTGGCTCTTCAACTCACACTACCACTATATTCTATGCGTACAACTCTCAACTCATATGTCGATTTTTACGGAGGGAGGAAAACTGGAAAACCCGGAAAATAAACCCCTCGTGGCACAGGAGAGAACAACACAACAAACTCAATTCACATTGAATCGAATCAGCTGGACCCGTAAAGGACACAGTGGTGGAATGTTAATGGTTCCCTAACTTTTCTACAAATGCAATTATCTAATAATTTACCTCTGTACAGAAGTATGGACCTTGAGTCTTGAGTAGTTGATACTGAATGCCTTCCTCTTTCCAAAAAGGGATTTGTTATCATGATATGAAGTGCGCATGCGTATCAAGTACGTGTTTACGGTGCGAAGGCGTTGAGCACTTTATAGTTGTGATGGGCAACGCAAGTTAACTATGACTCAACACATTACTGCTAGTGATACAACTCTTAAGTGATACAACTCTTTAGCTTCGTTGTTTGTTTTAACCATTTCAGACCCTGTGATGGCACTC
The DNA here is from genome assembly GCA_964019055.1 of Anthopleura xanthogrammica. NCBI lineage: Eukaryota > Metazoa > Cnidaria > Anthozoa > Actiniaria > Actiniidae > Anthopleura > Anthopleura xanthogrammica. The sequence goes on along the minus strand of OZ025208.1, from coordinate 12,776,612 downwards.
TTGCGAGCTGATTCTTTAAATATTTTGATAAAAAGAACATTTCTCAGTTTCTCAGAAACAGGCTTATTGCTCAACACATGCTGGATATTATGCAATGCCTGTGGCCTTAGGGCATTGTCTGAAACTTTCTTCAAAGGCACCGAACATTTTTGGGGACCATTGCATAAAGACTAACAGATTTTGGCTTCCGTCATTCGAAAATTTGATTTATGGAAGCCAAAAACCCAAACGACTTGGCCAGTGTCTTGGTCGTGTAATTTTGAAAATCGCATGACTTAAGAGTGATACTTAGTCTCAGTTACTTGCCCTTCGTAACATAGGGTGGCAATAATTGAAATATTTGAAATATTTTCTTCGTTTTCCTGTATTTTACTTTACCTTTTGCAAACTTTCTTAACGAAAAGAAATATTATTTTGTTTATCTACGACTTGGAGATTTTTGCGATTCCTTTTTACTAATTTTAAAGAACTTTTCACTGGTCAACTGACGTTTCACGTCTGCCGTAAACGGGATTCTTAAACTCTCTGTTGTCTAACCTGGACTCTACGTGAGTAGAGTTTGTTAGGTCTCTCTCTTGATTCGAGAGTTTTTCTCTGGGTTCTCCGGTTTTCGTCCATACGCAATGCCAATTCGATCTGTGAGGTAGCCATGCCCTGACTTTGATCAGCCTAATTGCTAAAGGTTGTTTCAGGGTTCAATCTGTGAGATAGCCATGCCCTGACTTAAATCAGCCCAGAGGTTGTTTCAGGGTTTGATATGTGAGTTAGCCATGACCTGACTAAGATAAGCCCAGAGGTTGTTTCAGGGTTCAATCTGTGAGTTAGCCATGCCCTGACTTTGATCAGCCCAAAGGTTGTTTCAGGGTTTAATCTGTGAGTTAGCCATGACCTGACTAAGATCAGCCCAGAGGTTGTTTCAGGGTTCAATCTGTGAGTTAGCCATGACCTGACTTAGATCAGCCCAGAGGTTGTTTCAGGGTTTCATCTGTGAGTGAGCCATGCCCTGACTTTGATCATCCCAGAGGTTGTTTCGTAGTTTAATAATAAAATTGAGAGTATTTTTCTACTTTGTTTATCTGAACTTTGATCAATGCAACACATACACGTATACGTGCGCAGGATGGCAAGTCGGGCCTTGATAATGGAATAGATTCTCTAAATGGTCCGGACCGTGCTGTAAAGATCGACGGCTTTTACCACACGCCAAAACGGGAAGAGAGCAAAAAATGTTCTTGATACATTTTGCGTTTGTGTGAACTAGTATCCTATATCTTCTTGTTTTCCTGTAATAACTTTCCAGTATCCTTTTTTCCAGACCCTAATCCACGAGAGGAAGTCGATGTTCGTGTGATCAATGGACAAAACGCTAACCAACACGAAATTCCATGGCAGGTTGCTCTGCGTGTGAATGGCAGACCCTTATGTGGAGGCTCAATTCTCTCTAAATACTGGGTGCTGTCAGCTGCACATTGTTTCCCTAGCCGTTACAGTGTCAGCTCCTACCAATTGCACTTTGGTGAGTAGAAAGTCTCTCGGTTATTCTTTCCAAAGTGTATGCTGTTTTTATGTGCAGAAAGAGATGATTTTGCGCAATTTTTAGCCGGCCACAAGTTTAATTTGTGACTGAGTATTCGTAGAAGGAAGGGAGATGATCTATGGCATTTACATATTTTTGGTAATTTGTTTTTTTTTTGCTAATCTTTTTTGTAAAGAGATAAGAGCCTTTATAAGAGCCTTCAAGTACTAGAGGAACATTGAAAAATCAAACTTTCTTATCTTTCATCCACCCCAGAAAAAGTTTTCGTATGACATTGGCCTATTCGTGAATTCTCAAAGATTAAAACGAGTACATGAAAATACTAGATATTTAGGAGTCGAGAAGCCCATGTTTCCTTCGTTGCCAAAAAAGTAAAGAGAAACATAAGTATTCTCGCTAAAATTAGACACTGCATACAATTTGCAATTATTTAACTCTACCACTGACTCATCCTTTGTTCGTTCTTCAAAAGAAGGCACTAGTGTACGATTGATATTCTTTTCTGGTTACAGGGACCATACGAATCCCCTCTTTTTAAAATATCAAATAATCAAGTTTCATGATCTCGTTCTTTTCTACAATGATTTTAATTCAGGGATCTACCAAGGCGTTTTGACAATTTTTTGGAACCAGTTAAAAAAGGCATAATTATAACACCAGACTTGCTATGAGATTCAGTGGTGTTAAGGCTTGGCCGGGAATACAATCATATCTAGATTAATATTCTCCAAAACTTTATTTACTTTCGTGTGCTATATTTATAGGAAATACATATATCATATATTTATTTCCTTTTCATAATTTATTTCTTTTTTCCCTCCCCCCTAATCCCCCCCTCATCTACATAAATTATGAACCCTCGATCCCTTACTGATCATTAGGTGCACATAAAACTTCCGGGAAAACAGACTTGGAAGAAACTCGAAAAATCAAAAAACTGTTCCTACATTCCGAATACAATAAAGTCCACCAGCTTGAAAAGGATTTCGCTCTTATTCTGCTGGACAAGCCGCTGAAATTCAATAAAGCCATCAAACCAATCGCTCTTCCAAAGGCAGAAAGTAAAGTCCCTATTGGCAAAAAGTGTCTTCTTTCAGGTTAGTGTTAAGTCGTGACGTATTTCCGGATCGACCGAATGCTCACAAAAACCGCTCAGTATAAAAATACTACAATAAAGTGAAAAATGTTCTCAATGATTTAACCTCCACCTGAAACTTTGGGCAAGAAATCCTGTCAACTTGTACAAAATTTGCATTCTTAAAGAATCGAAAACTTCTTAAAAATGACTTTCATGACTTGCAATAGCTGTTATTACAGTTGAGCCCGCAATGAGATATTCTTTTGTTTAAGAATCATACACGTGAGGCTATCGGGTCAATACAATGCTTGTTGTCTCATTTGCAAGCATCTCTAATAACTGCTATCCTGATTGCAGGCTGGGGTTTCACTGACTATGAAAACAAAAAAAATGGTGAAATCTTACAAAAGACCACTCTATCTATTGCCAAAGAAGATCACTGTTCGAAAACAAATGATAATATAGTAAAGGTCTATCACAAGAGCATGTTGTGCGCAGGAGAAATAGGTAAGACGGGTGGTTGCCATGGTGATAGTGGTGGACCTCTGGCCTGCAAAGAGGATGGTAAATGGGTTCTGCGTGGGGTCGTCAGCTGGGGTAAACCTGGTTGTTCCTTATCTTATTACACTGTGTTTGCAAGAGTTAGCCATGCAATAAACTGGATCCAAGAGAAGGTTAAAGAGGTCTGCAAGACAGCCTAAGAATGACAGAGGTACGTAGGCAAGCCTACTATCTGAGCACTATATCCAGCTGATCTGAGAAAAGATATTAGCCAATCAGAATCGATAAAATTTGCAAAACTGAGGTGTCATTCTTAGCAGCCAGAAGACTCTGGAAACGGTTAATTCTTTAATTGTTTTCGCACTAAATGATGAATATCATACTAATCTCATACAAAATATCAATAACCTCTCCTGAAAATCTAGATTTATGTCAGATATAAATTTTTGTAAGTCCATTTTCGTGGACTTCATGACACCTCAATTTTGCAGTGACGTTATTTCTACGTCACTATTTCAGATCAGCTGGATAGAGAAGGAGAGGGAATGTTTTTTTTTATGATACAAAAATCAAAAATCGTGGCAGTAGTTTTAGGGTTCAAAATACAAAAAGACAGCATCATAAGGGAATGAGGGATGTGGGGGGTTTATAAGGTAATAAAGAAAAATATAGGGTCATAAGGGGAGGGGGGACATGGGGGGAAGTTTTTCATGATAAAAAATTAAAGGTCTTAAGGCATTGCCAGAAATATGGGACATGAGCCTGCTTATACATGCGCAATGATGCGTTTCAGCTTACAAAATAGCCGCCGAGTCTTATAGGAAATGTATGGGGAATATAGAGCTTCCTCTAATTACGGCGAATAGGGTTTTATTTACTCTGAGCTCCACATCGCGACAAACAACCCACCCTACAAGCTACTAAATAAGCGTAAAATGATCATTGAATCATGCGACATATTGGTTCCCGGACTACTTGCCTTCGAAAGGCTTCGAAAGCTCTAGATTCCATACATCGTCTATAAATCTGGCCACACTTGACCCCAAAATCGTCTTATTTGAGCTCGAAAAAATTTAAAAGTAAAAGAGCTCCACCTCGATATCACCAAACGAGTGTTTAATAAATCCAAAACCGCTCAAAATAGACAGCATGCCTTCAGAATGTAGGTTCCCAAGAAGCTTGAAGTTAGGTTGAATTTTAAGCGATTCGACGCGTTGTTAGCTCGTAGTTTTCAGTTAAAAATGACAAGAAACCACAGAGAACTGCTCCAAACAGCTTCAAAACCCCCTAAATATCGCCATTTTGTTTTTACAAGCTCCTATTGACTGCTGAGATACAATAAGGAAGCTTAAAGTAACGATTTACGTTTGAAACTTGTTTCTTGTCCTTCATGGGCTTCCTGTGGTGAGGCTTATCAACAGAAAAATAATAGTTGTTCTTTTGATTGTCAAGTAACTATTTTTTGGCAAGAATTGTTTTACTAACATCATAGTTGAATATAAATATGTGCTTGGAAACCATGTAGTTATATTTTTCCTCTAGAAAACCACTTCATTTTCATTCATGCGTAACACCGCTGACAATGTCCAATATTTCTGGCAATGGGAAGACAAATTTTTAAAGCTATGAAGTGTGTAAGTAGACGAAGGGGGATCAGTGACCACTGGTTTTGAAACCCCTCTCCCAATAAAAACCAAATGGTCTCTAGTGCACCCACAGGCTTCTGAGCCTCCCATGTTTCTTCCTTCCTTTCTAAACACATATTCTTTTGATTTTCAGGAATGCTTTCAGGTACAGGCACATCTATGAATACACTTATGCAGCTTATTAAACTATAAGTGATGTGTGTGAACACAAGCTTGTAATTGAAGTTAAAATGTCTGAATATGAAATAAACTAGTCTGTTAACCTGGGCGATACATGTATCATTGTCTCTTAAATAAATAGATAAATGAGAATTAACAGTGGAATCCACAGAGTGGCTCTTCCTCCACTGCATTCCAATTGGAATTTAGAAGTTGATTTTTGAGGAGGGAGGAAAAACAAGAGAACCCAGAAAAACCCTCGAAGCACAGGAGAAAACCAACAAACAACTCTACTCACATATGACACCGAGCCCAGCGGTGGGATGGTAGACCATAATAGTCTCTCTTGCAACACTATTAGGGACAGAGAAAGACCATCCTTCTATCAAAATCAAAATTAATCAGTTGGGTTTAATCAGTTGGTATCTTTTATGTTTTTGACTGACAGCAGCGAAGAAAAAGATTCCAACAGACAACTTGCAACCATTGAGTTTACAGAATATTGAGAATCACAGTAAACCCTACTTACAACCTCTAAAAGGGAGTAGATTCCCTTTCTCTAAACTTCCAATTTGATCCCAGTGCTATAATTAGTCATGCCGTGACTTTGATCAGCTTAGACAGAAGTTTTAAAAATGTTATAAGAATAACAAATAGCCTTGGACACCATTAGGGGATGTACAAACTGCGAGGCGTGCGAGTCATCGTGCGGAGCATGCGCGGCATCAGAAAAAGCCCAATTTTACGAGAATGCAAATATATGAAAAATGCTAACGGCTTAGGCCGTGGAATTTCTTGCGAAATGACGCCGATGGGTTTGCTATTTTATCGCCATCGATCGCGTTCTTCCCTCGAGCGTCCCGCCATTTTGAAATAGCGAGAAGAGAGGGCCCTGGGGACGAGGTTGGGTGTTTCCTTCTTGAGTTATATATTTTTCGATGTTTGATGACGTCATACAATGTGAACATGGTTGCTTTTCTAGGATAGGTTTGCAGCCGTAATGGGCTCCAGCGCGCAAATGACACCACTACGGCCTGGAAAGAGTCTAATTTACCCGCCTGGAAACTGAGCCTATCCCCATGCCAACGAGACAAATTTGTGCTATCTAGTTGCCTGTCGGTGTTTCTATACGCGGCAAAAAAAAGTCAAATATTATCCGCTACGGACGACGTATGGAAAACCTCAAGAAAACATGCAATAATCAACACAGGTGTGACCATCTTGTTGCAGTCCCTTTGCCTTTGTCTACGAGTTAAAAATAAATAAAACGTGCCTCGCACGGTGGCTCGCACGCCTCGCATGCCTCGCTGCATCGTGTGTTTGTTAGACTCACACCATTATGCATAAAGGAAACGAGATTGCTGATGAAGGCTTCAGTTTGAAGCCGAAACGTTCAAACATTGTTAGATTTTAATTCAGAGACAACTTTTATCATTTTATAGACAGAGGTTGTTTGAGGTTACATTAATTTTAGTATTTGAAGGTTTATTGATGGGTGTGCAGGAGGGAGGGTCCGTAAACATCTAGCAATATTTTTAATCTAATGGTCGTATAATAAGATATTCTTTTTGGTCCTAGATAGTTGTTGAGCATAGTTGAGAAGGGTTATCACTTCGGTATCTAAACTTCCCTACCCCACTGACCTAACAAAACTCAGAAAGACACTACTTATTGAGATACAATTGAGATTCATACGATACGGGATTAATTATGTTAAATAATATGAAAAAATCTAGAACTATATCGCAGGACTGAAAATAACTGAACTGATAATCAGTATTTTACAGATAAAAGCAGGTATAGTGTACATTCGAAACATCCAAACCGCAATGCATTATGGAACGGCAATGTGAAAGTAGAGAAGGGGCATTAATTACAGGGAAAATGGTTGGTGCAGAGGAGGTCCTACCCTTTCCTGCTGTAGAAAAATTGTCGCCCCCCTTTCATTAATGTTCTTTACGTTGCCCTTACAACTTTGCACAAAAATGGCGATCCCACCTCAACCCAGCTGACCTGAGGAAAAATATTAGCAGATCAGAATCGAGAGAAATAATATATTATAGGTCATAAATAACAACGAAAATATCTTTGAAAAAAGTTTAAATTTTGAAAATCCGACACAATTGAGCGAAGTTAAGGGAAATCAAGGTGATCCAGATTTCTATATATTTTGTTGAGTTTGCCCCAATTCAAAATGGCCGCCGAAAACCTATTAGGCAATGTGAATCAAAGCTCACAAAGCACTCTGGGAATGTGAGTTCTTTAAAAATGTAACACGGAAAACAAAAGAACTATCAGAAAAAAATTACCCTGTTATTTTGGTCTGCTGAAATCCTTTTATTTCCATAGAAAATGTCGAAGGAAAAATAGTAAGATGAATTTTTAGAGGAGCCAAGAAACCTTAAGGACTCACTTTCCCATCATGCTTTGTGCTATAATTTCGAGCTCTCGCACATTGGTTAATTGGTCTATTGGATGATGATATGAAGTGCGCATGCGTATCAAGTACGTGTTGGTGTACGGGGCGAAGGTGTTGAGCACTTTATGGTCGTCATGGGCAACGCATCTTGCTTAATCGTAGTTAACTATGACTCAACACATTACTGCTAGTTCTTAAAGTGATACATAGAGATTATCACATGATAAGAGCCTGATATCGTTTTTATTCACGAGTTTCCCGTCATATTCTCATATTCTCTCTCATTTCCTCCTTTTCCGTATCATATCGCTCACTCGCTCGCGGACTCGCTTGTTCGCGATAGGACGGGAAACTCGTGAATAAAAACGATATCAGGCTCTTAACATGTGATAATCTCTATTTATTATAAAATATCATTTAAAAAAAAGTGTTTATTACACAATTTATCATCCATGCTTAATAGTAGTTAACTATGACAACACATAACTGCTAGTTCTTAAGTGGAAACAACTCTTTAGCTTCGTTGTTTGTTTTGCCCATTTCAGACCTTGTGATGGCACTCTTGCGAGTTGATTCTTTCAGGTACAAATATTTTGATAAAAAGAACATTTCTCAGGGTCGTCATGTGGTCTGAAATGGGCAATTTGAATACGAAGCTAAAGACTTCTATATATCACTGTGGCCTTAGGGCAACAATTACAAAAAAGAGCCTTCATGTCAAGGAGCGTATTGTTTTACTTCAAGTACCTTCAGTAGTTGGATGTTGACAAAAAGTGCTCATGCTTATCAAGTAAGTGTTGGTGTACAGTGCAAAGAGGTGTAGAGCACTTTCTGGTTGTGATGGACTACGCATCTTGCATGGACCACCCATAATTAACGGCTATAGACGCATCAAGAGTTCCGCGCTACTGCTCTAAGCGCATGCTCAGGGGATTAAAGAGTGGGATACAATTTGTAAAATATGCTATATTTTAGTTGTATCTTTCTTGTCAAGTACAGTTTTCACTAAATATTCAAGATCGCGTACCGTTAAGCGAATTCTGAATCAAATATACCGAAAAATGGCATATTATACAAAATATCATCCCACTTTTTAATCCCCTGAGCATGCGCATTGAGCAGCAGCGCGGAACTCTTGATGCGTCTATAGTCTGGTTCACACTAGCGACGCAAGCATAAGCATAACAACATAGCACAGATAGTCTTTGATGGTTAGTTAACTGCTTTATATTTGGACAGAACAAACCATTCAGTCATCCTTAAAGTACTATCTGCACTTGCGTATGTCGTAATTCTTATGCTTGCATTGCTAGTGTGAACCAGGCTTATGGCTCAACACATGCTGGATATTATGCAATAGTATCTGTGGCCTTAGGGCATTAACTAGAACTTTCAGTTCAAAGGCACTGATTTTTTTTTTAACAGATTTTGGTTTCCGTCATTCGAAAAAATACTAATACTAACCACGTACTGGAAATTTGATTTATGGAAGCCAAAAACCCAAACAACTTGGCCAGTGTTTTGGTCGTGTAATTTTAAAAAATGTATTTAGTCTCAGTTACTTGCCCTTGTAACATAGGGTGACCATAATTGAAATATTTGAATGGGAGAGAGACCCTGCTAAGCAACATTTAGTTGTGTCTGGTAAAAGCAAATTTTTAATTACTCCATGTGGCTAAACTATGTAAATGAATTAGGTACTTATATGAGTTTAGTTTTTATTTTTCGAAACACTGTTATCTCGACTTTGAACGAAAGAAGATCAACAGTTTGGCCATCGTCAACTTTGAAAATGCAGCTCGTTTTTGTTGCCTGTTTTGTATCCGCGTGCTTTTGTACTTTCCTTGTGAGTGGAATGAAAATGCCTTTGGATCAAGGTAAGGACTGGAAATTTGCAGTTTATTTGTATCAAACCACGAGGATGTACAATAGTTATTCAGAGAAGGAATTGAAATTCAGTAGGCAAGCATTCGACACATTCGCTTGAGAAAAAACCGTCCGATGTTACAGAACTATATTATGATATTCGCTTTTAATCCTTGTTCAGTGTTCCACACCTCTCTATATTAGAGAGCTTAAGATCCGCGTTTTTTTCTCCCGCAAACGGTAAACGTGACCAAGTTTTCTTCGTTTTCCTGTATTTTACTTTACCTTTTGCAAACTTTCTTAACGAAAAGAAATATTATTTTGTTTATCTACGACTTCATGGTATTCGCTTCTGATCCTTGTTCAGTGTTCCACACCTCTCTCTATTGTCTAACCTGGACTCTACCGCGTGAGTAGAGTTTGTTAGGTCTCTCTCTTGATTCCATAGGTTTTCTCCTGTTTTTGTCCATACGCAATTCCACTCAGAATTCGATCTGTGAGGTAGCCATGCCCTGACTTTGATCAGCCTAGAGGTTGTTTCAGGGTTCGATCTGTGAGTTAGCCATGCCCTGACTTTGATCAGCCTATAGGTTGTTTCAGGGTTCGATATGTGAGTTAGCCATGCCCTGACTTTGATCAGCCTAGAGATTGTTTCAGGGTTCGATCTTTGAATTAGCCATGCCCTGACGTTGATCAGCCTATAGGTTGTTTCAGGGTTCGATCTGTGAGTTAGCCGCGCCCTGACTTAGATCAGCCCAGAGGTTGTTTCAGGGTTCGATCTGTGAGTTAGCCGCGCCCTGACTTAGATCAGCCCAGTGGTTGTTTCAGGGTTCGATCTGTGAGTTAGACGCGCCCCGACTTAGATCAGCCCAGAGGTTGTTTCAGGGTTCGATCTGCGAGTGAACCATGCTATGACTTTGATCAGCCCAGTGGTTGTTTCAGGGTTCGATCTGTGAGTTAGCCGCGCCCTGACTTAGATCAGCCCAGAGGTTGTTTCAGGGTTCGATCTCTGAGTGAACCATGCCATGACTTTGATCAGCTCAGACGTTGTTTCGGGGTTTAATAATAAAATTGAGAGTATTTTTCTACCGTTTGTTTATCTGAACTTTGATCAACCGATCAATGCAACACATACACGTATACGCGCGCAGGATGGCAAGTCGGGCCTTGATAATGGAATAGATTCTCTAAATGGTCCGGTCCGTGCTGTGAAGATCGACGGCTTTTACCACACGCCAAAACGGGAAGAGAGCAAAAAATGTTCTTGATATATTTTGCGTTTGTGTGGACTAGTATCCTATATCTCCTTGTTTTCCTGTTTTCCAGACCCTTATCCACAAGAGGAAATCGATGTTCGTGTGATCAATGGACAAAACGCTAGCGAGCACGAAATTCCATGGCAGGTTGCTGTGCGTGTGTATGGCACACAGTACTGTGGAGGCGCAATCCTCTCTAAATACTTGGTGCTGTCAGCTGCACATTGTTTCCCTAGCCGTTACAGTGTCAGCTCCTACCAATTGCACTTTGGTGAGTAGAAAGTCTCTCGGTTATTCTTTCCAAAGTGTATGCTGTTTTTATGTGCAGAAAGAGATGATTTTGCGCAATTTTTAGCCGGCCACAAGTTTGTGACTGAGTATTCGTAGAAGGAAGGGAGATGATCTATGGCATTTACATATTTTTGGTAATTTGTTTTTTTTTGCTAATCTTTTTTGTAAAGAGATAAGAGCCTTTATAAGAGCCTTCAAGTACTAGAGGAACAATGAAAAATCAAACTTTCTTATCTTTCATCCACCCCAGAAAACGTTCTCGTATGACATTGGCCTATTCGTGAATTCTCAAAGATTAAAACGAGTACATGAAAATACTAGATATTTAGGAGTCGAGAAGCCCATGTTTCCTTCGTTGCCAAAAAAGTAAAGAGAAACATAAGTATTCTCTCTAAAATTAGACACTGCATACAATTCGCAATTATTTAACTCTACCACTGACTCATCAGAGAGAGAGAGAGAGAGAGAGAGAGAGAGAGAGAGAGAGAGAGAGAGAGAGAGAGAGAGAGAGAGAGAGAGAGAGAGAGAGAGAGAGAGAGAGAGAGAGAGAGAGAGAGAGAGAGAGAGAGAGAGAGAGAGAGAGAGAGAGAGAGAGAGAGAGAGAGAGAGAGAGAGAGAGAGAGAGCTGTAAAATCATCATAGGAGGCACTGATTCCCAGTGATCTCACATCCTTGTTTCGATTTCTTCTTGTTCTTTCCGTGTAGCTTTAACTAGCTTTAAATTCCGGTAAAACGGAGCACTGACCTATCATAACCCCCTCATCTACATCAATTATGAACCCTCGATCCTTTACTGATCATTAGGTGCACATAAAACTTCCGGGAAAACAGACTTGGAAGAAACTCGAAAAATCAAAAAACTGTTCCTACATTCCGAATACAATAAAGTCCACCAGCTTGAAAAGGATTTCGCTCTTATTCTGCTGGACAAGCCGCTGAAATTCAATAAAGCCATCAAACCAATCGCTCTTCCAAAGGCAGAAAGTAAAGTCCCTATTGGCAAAAAGTGTCTTCTTTCAGGTTAGTGTTAAGTCGTGACGTATTTCCGGATCGACCGAATGCTCACAAAAACCGCTCAGTATAAAAATACTACAATAAAGTGAAAAATGTTCTCAATGATTTAACCTCCACCTGAAACGTTGGGCAAGAAATCCTGTCAACTTGTACAAAATTTGCATTCTTAAAGAATCGAAAACTTCTTAAAAATGACTTTCATGACTTGCAATAGCTGTTATTACAGTTGAGCCCGCAATGAGATATTCTTTTGTTTAAGAATCATACACGTGAGGCTATCGGGTCGATACAATGCTTGTTGTCTCATTTGCAAGCATCTCTAATAACTGCTATCCTGATTGCAGGCTGGGGTTTCACTGACTATGAAAACAAAAAAAATGGTGAAATCTTACAAAAGACCACTCTATCTATTGCCAAAGAAGATCACTGTTCGAAAACAAATGATAATATAGTAAAGGTCTATCACAAGAGCATGTTGTGCGCAGGAGAAATAGGTAAGACGGGTGGTTGCCATGGTGATAGTGGTGGACCGCTGGCCTGCAATGAGGGTGGTAAATGGGTTCTGCGTGGGGTCGTCAGCTGGGGTAAACCTGGTTGTTCCTTATCTTATTACACTGTGTTTGCAAGAGTTAGCCATGCAATAAACTGGCTCAAAGAGAAAGTTAAAGAGATCCGCAAGGCAAGATCCAAACAATGACAGAGGTACGTAGCCAAGCCTACTATCTGAGCACTATATCCAGCTGATCTGGAAACGGTTAATTCTTTAATTTGTTTTCGCACTAAATGATGAATATCATACTAATCTCATACAAAATATCAATAACCTCTCCTGAAAATCTAGATTTATGTCAGATATAAATTTTTGTAAGTCGATTTTCGTAGGCTTCATGACACCTCAATTTTGCAGCGACGTAATTTCTAGAGGGAATGTTTTTTTATGATACAAAAATCCAAAATCGTGGCAGTAGTTTTAGGGTTCAAAATACAAAAAGACAGCATCATAAGGGAATGAAGGATGTGGGGGTTTATAAGGTAATAAAGAAAAATATAGGGTCATAAGGGGAGGGGCGTGGCAGTGGATTAAGGGGGTCAGGGTGCTGAAACATCATCATAAGAGGAGAGGGGGGCATGGGGGGAGGATTTTCATGATAAAAAATTAAAGGTCTTAAGGGAGGACAATTTTTAAAGCTATGAAGTGTGTAAGTAGAGGAAGGGGGATCAGTGACCACTGGTTTTGAAACCCCTCTCCCAATAAAAACCAAATGGTCCCTAGTGCACCCACAGGCTTCTGAGCCTCCCATGTTCCTTCCTTCCTTTCTAAACACATATTCTTTTGATTTTCAGGAATGCTTTCAGGTACAGGCACATCTATGAATACACTGATGCAGCTTATTAAACTATAAGTGATGTGTGTGAACACAAGCTTGTAATTGAAGTTAAAATGTCTGAATATGAAATAAACTAGTCTGTTAACCTGGGCGATACATGTATCATTGTCTCTTAAATAAATAGATAAATGAGAATTAACAGTGGAATCCACAGAGTGGCTCTTCCTCCACTGCATTCCAATTGGAATTTAGAAGTTGATTTTTGAGGAGGGAGGAAAAACCAGAGAACCCAGAAAAATCCTCGAAGCACAGGAGAAATCCAACAAACAACTCTACTCACATAAGACACCGAGCCCAGCGGTGGGATGATAGATCATAATAGTCTCTCTTGTACCACTATTAGGGACAGAGAAAGACCATCCTTCTATCAAAATCAAAATTAATCAGTTGGGTTTAATCAGTTTATGTTTTTGACTGACAGCAGCGAAGAAAAAAATTCCAACAGACAACTTGCAACCATTGAGTTTACAGAATATTGAGAATCACAGTAAACCCTACTTACAACCTCTAAAAGGGAGTAGATTCCCTTTCTCTAAATTCCAATTTGATCCCAGTGCTATAATTAGCCATATATGGCCTGACTTTGATCAGCTTAGACAGAAGTTTTAAAAATGTTTAAGAATAACAAATAGCCTTGGACACCATTATGCATAAAGGAAATGAGGTTGCTGATGAAGGCTTCAGTTTGAAGCCGAAACGTTCAAACATTGTTAGATTTGAAGTCAGAGACAACTTTTATCATTTTATAGACTGAGGTTGTTTGAGGTTACATTAATTTCAATATTTCAATCTTAATTTGCACCACATAACCATCTTTCTCTAACAACGCCCCATTTCCAAGGTATGCAAGTCATATATGATATTTGTCACCCATGATCGAAAGTAGAGCATGAAAATTCTCCCAGAGAACAAGTTTTATTCAGAAAGGTTACAGTATATTGAACCTAGCTAGGGTGATATTTTCTTGTAAATGGACAAAATTTATAGCAAGATAAGAGTACTTTAAATTTACCACTAAGATACCAATATCCCCGGGGGAGGGGAGGGGGACTCCTATATATGGAGGGGCGGAGATGCTTGTGGAAATTTTGTAAATGAAACCTAAAAGGTACCAAAATTTTTCTCTCTTGTAGTCATTATCACCATTTTTACCCCTAAATGGTACCAAATAACCAAATTTTACAGCATTTTAATTAGTTTTAAATTTGAACACCCTAAAAGTTACCTCTTAGCATCCCCACCCCTTTCATTTGGAGTCCTCCCCCGAGCCAATATTGTGCTGTAATGTCTACTTTTACTGTATTTTATCAAGTCCAACCCTGCCATTTTTAATTTTGGTCACTCAAGTGAATCTGGGAAAGATATATTTGAAATGCAACATCTGTAATATAATTACGAAAAAAAATAAATTGTAAAATCTCACTTACAGGAAAAAAGAAAAGATCTGTGCAATTTTGATTGATAATAGACCTTTCCTGGATTCACTTGGATGATCACGAAACAGTGGTTCCAAGTCGAGGTTGGCCTTGATAAATAAAAGAATCAAGTTCAGTCTTGACCAATTGTTTTGTGATCATCTGAGCGAATTTAGCAAAGGTCTATTCTAACGTGGACCACTTTGAACATGCACTCTATGTAAATAGATCTGGAATCCAGATGTTTCTTAGATCACTAGTGACTAAAACATTTCTCAAAATGCTATATTTTCCTAATATTATAATCTCAAAATAACAAGTATTTTGAAGGTTTTTTGCTATACAGCAGAGCCTTTTTTCCAGAACCCAAGCCAAATTCATTTATTGCTGAGGTGATATATTATTATACCATCGATTGTTTGATGCAATGGGCCAATTTGGATTTTAAACTACTGAGGCATTTTATAGCACCAAAAAGTAGCTTTTTTGAATTCTAAGAAAAAAATTCATTTTCTCATCTACTTATTTCTTAAAAACACAATGCAACCTCATATTTAATTGTATATAAGTATTTAGTTTACCCAAAGTAGACTACTGCCAATCAAATAAAACATCAGGATACTGGACTGCGGGCAGAGATATATCACCTGCTTCAACAGCCAATCAGAATGCACCATTTTTAGGATACCAGACCAGGAAAAATAAAGAAATATATGTATTTCGTTTAGCAGCAGTAGACTTAACTGCCAATCAAATAAATCATTAGAGTAAATAAAGGTACATGGGAACTGTAATCCAACGATATATTTGATTGACAGTAATCTAATTCTGATTACCCTGTCGTGACTTTTGTCTTGATAGCATGCAGTAATGGAAAGAGTTGTAAATGATACGTAAAATTAAGAAAATCTTTATATAAGATACATGCGTTAAAGTTTGATCATTTTAGATTAAATTTTTTAAATACATATATATATATATACTAATATTACTTATTTCAAATTATTAACGTTAGTCACCAAAAATTAAAGGTGTGACAAGAGTGACAACTAAGAATAATGGGAGCATACGTAAAAAATAACCACATCAGAAAGATATAATTTACATGCCATCCTACAAAAAGGATGTTTCTTTAAGTTTTTATGGTAAATAGCCATGGCAAACATTCCCCTGCAAGTGCTATAATTTACGTGAAAACACACACAATCACCACCTTTGCACCTATCTGCTTTCTGGATGACTATGTTTATTGAAACATATAACGGATCAGATAAACCTGGAATTTACACCCCCACCGGCACCTTATGACTTTTTCGTTACTGACACATAAATTATAATTCCAATAACTCCAAGAATGACAAGACAAATTACGACCATAATAATTCTATTCTGAATAACTCTGTTGAAAAAAAGAGTAATTTTAACTGATTAATGAGGTTTTTGTTGCGAAAGGAGAAAAATGTCAACTCTTTTTTTTATCCTTGGGGTCCCTGTGTGATCTACACACCACAGGTAGCCCATCAAAAGAAAGAGAGATGCCTGTAGTGCCAGTACACCACTAGAAACATGGATCCAAAGCTAAATTTACCTTCTCATCATTGCAGTTAGTACTCTGGAGCTTTTTGAAAGATGTTGATCTGTACCTCGCAGCTAAAATGTTGCAATTTTACAACTTTATGTTAATAAATGTATTGTGTAGTACCATAAAATATCCATACCCGACCACTGAGTAAATTTCATTTTTGACCCCCACCACTACAGAATTTCCATGAATACAAGATATGCATTTAGATATTGCCTGGACATTCAAAATCCTGTTCCATTTGCTAATAAAGCATAGAGGTGGGCATAAGGGGAGTTTGAAAACTGCAAAACCGCACAGATAAAAGTAAAAAAAACACCGCAATACCGCAACACTTGCCACGGCCTTGCATTTACTAAAAAAAAAAACTTGTAGACTTTTTTTTCACCAATTATCACAGCCTTAGATTTATGATAACCGCAAACCGCGTAGTATTGTAAGACCTCAATACCGCAGGTTAGAATAAAAATTATGGTAAAACTGCACTAAAAATAAGGCAATACCACATCACTGCGAACCCCTACGTCCCCCTCAGCATAGTTCTCCACCAATCAGAGTATGTTTGGCCAGACGCCTAAGTACTGATATTAAGATCTTACTTACCCTTTCACGAGATCTTTCAATGACTTCTCTGTCTCGATGTAAATTATCCATTATATCTACTCCAATTTGTTCTAAGAAATCATTAAAATAATGCTTAGTAAAAAATTTGTTCTAGATTACTGGAGTTTATTTTCCTGGATAGTCTAGGGGATCAAAACTTAATCTCACCTCTCCCCTCTGGGGTCTCAAGTTCGATTCCTGAGTTCATTTGGTCTGTCCCTTTTAGTTCAAGGATTTTCCTTCCTCGGTAAAACCTAACATGCTAAGTTCCAATTTGTTCTGTGACTTAGCTGTGCCCTGACCTTGATCAGCCCAGAGGCTGATACAGGGTTTGATCTGGGAGTAAGCTGTGCCCTGACTTTGATCAGCCCAGAGGTTATTTCAGGTAAAATTTGAAGGTTGGCTGTGGCAGATCCAAGGGGTGGTCACAACATATCAAATATGACCCCCCTTTCTTTCTTGGAATTAACGGTAGTTGGTTTGTATAGCAAAAAGGTGCATCTCCTAAATTTTGTGACCCCCCTACTCAATATCCTGGATCCTTCCCAGGTTGGTGTGATGCTAGTTAAATCAACATCCAGGAACTAACCTGTCTCAACACACATTTTATAACCCTCTTCTAGTCTTCTCCCAGTGCGATCTATCCTTTCTGTGTTATCAAGAAGGCGTGTCCTCTAGAAATAATTTGTTAAATCAAATAGACATTAGTAAGCAAAATTTTCATTTTTTGAGGTATAATACAGGCAAAACAAGGAAACATTCCTACTTAACTAGAGTTCCAATGAACTGTTCTAACAATAGACCTCTTCATAGCTTTGTATACAAACTGTCCATTTCAGACCTCATGACATTCCCTTGAGAAATGTTCGTATACTTAAATATTTTACACATGAAAGAAACAACTCCCAAGAGTGGCATCACATGGTCTGAAATGGGCACAACAAACAACGAAGCTAAAGAGGTCTATTTTAGTAAGGATTATTGTCTTCTGAAAATTTTAGTCTAACAAAACCATAGCATGTGTTGCTCAGTGGTCTGTTTCCCCCTCCCTCTCTCTTCTTAGCAACATATCACAGACTGCCGAGCAATGCAGACTAGCAAAACCAAAACCATTATCATTAAAAAAAAAACAGGAAAAAACAAACATAAAAAACGCTCAGGTTGTCGAAATATCAGTCTCTACCAACAACAGTCTTTCTCAAGACTACACTCACCCTGGCAATCACATTACTCCCTCAACTACTGCACCTGGGTTCAAACCGTTTACTCTCATAAAAAAACACTATATTGAATAAATGGGAAAACATGTGAATAATGTAAATAACCTACTTGGTCTTCTGAGCAACGAGGATCATCACCATCCAGAAGTTCATTCCTTCCTTCTTGGTCTGAAAATGCTATTTTTGCTTTTCTCTGGAAGGGTAAATAAATATGACAAAGGGGAATGAGAATGTGATAAGGGAAAGACATGAGAATGGGAAATGAAGTTTATGATATTTTTAGCCAGGCTATTTTGGAGGAATATTACTAGCATTGTTAATTCCTATCTAATATTATATTATACACACACATTTGGTCTTAAAATTTCTCTAAAAATGTGTGGAAGAATGAAAGTGAAAATGAATTTGAATAATGGGAATGAGAATGAGAATGTTATAATGGTAATGACATGAGTATGGGAAATGAAGATTTTAATTTAATGTTTTCAACCTGTTCTCGGAAGAATATATTACAGCTCTTTTCATAATTCTTCAACCTACATGTAACTGACTGCAGATGTCTGGTGTTTTGGCTTCCGTCAAGATCAAATTCAAGATGGGCCAAGTTTAATTATTCCGATCTTGAGCAATAAAGAAATTCCTAAAAGAAAATCGCTTGATTGGAATCAGGGCTCAAAATAACGGCCAGTCAACCGCTGGTCAAGATGTCTGGCATATGATATTCTATTTTATTTTCTTCAAATATGACTGGTCAACATGTTTGTTCAAAACTGTATTTGACCAGTTGAGTACCAAATTTGGCCGGACATTGACTGTTGACTGGCCGTTATTTTGAGCCCTGAGAATGAACTTGCCCCATTGTAGTTTGATTGATAGGAGCCAAAACACCAGATGTCTGGAGTCAGTTAGGTCACAGAATTATGAAAAGTGCTGTAATTTACTAGCATTGCTAACTTAGCTAACATTATATATGCACAAACCATTTACTCTCTTTATATGCACACACATTTGTCTTACATCCCTCCTCACGGGGGGATGAGGAGCAAAAGGATGTCTGTTTTCTCAGGCTATGTCTTACACTTTATTCAGAATGTATGAAAAATGAAGAAATCAAAAAATTAAATCTGAAAAATAAAAACTTACAAGATCTTGTTGAAACTTTTTCATTTCACTTTTATATGTTTTCAATCTGTTAGCTATTTTTGCTTTTTCGTTACCACTCATTTCTCTGACTTCAAGGTCCATTTGCTCCAACTGAAATAAAATAAAAGAATTCAGGATATATAGACATTAATTAGTGATAAATGATACACAGCTCTGCACCTAATCAATCACTTTAGTAATATGGTGGCTTTGATTGACAACTGTTACATGCTTTGTTCAGGTTATTAATAGGATCCCTGTATCATATGCCTGCAATGGACTCTTGGGTATTGTAGCGAAGACCCCTGGATACTACTTGCAAAATTTTGGAATTTTCTGACACAGCAGAGAAACAACAAATTATTAGACTGGGCTGCCACAGGCAAGGTAGTAATTATTTCTAAAGATAAAAATAAGACAGTGAAAAAAAATTTTCAATTCTGGTACACTTCAAGGAGATGAAGTTACCTGTTTCTATTTTTCTTATTGTTGATTTATATTTCAATTAATAACTCCAAAGGAAGGGAAGTGGGGCTCCTTTATGATTTACCAGAAACCCATCATATTCTCCATCAGCTTCATTCCCAGTTAACTTGGAATATTTTGTTGTTTCTACTGAGGGTCATTTCACAGTATTTTGGACAAAAAAAATAAAAAATGAAAGTGAACAGGAGAAGATAAAAAGTACTTTGTCTGGAAGGTGAATGACTGAAGATATCATATCATGGTGTTTGGCTTCATTCTCATTACATTCAGAATAAAAACCATAGTGATGATTCGAAAATAAGACACAAAGTGTGTTACGGAGGGGAAAATGCTTTTTTCCTATTTGGGAAATCCACAGATTTAAAAATGGCATACAGTGCTGGTGGACATAGACTACCAGCCATCCTTTATAGTTGCAGAATAAAAAGAAATGGAAAGGGATCTTTATCAAGATGTGAGATTTGAACCAAAATTCTATTTTCCCCTCCGTAACATTTTGAGGTAATTAAAATAGTTTTTCTTTCACATGTGAAGTCGGAATACCTGGCCAATTTCATTCTTTCCAATGTACCATATAAGGTTTAAGATAGGCCACATTTAAGCCTGTTTCATTTTCAATTTTCTAAGATACAGGATGTAAAAAAAGTGTTATGGAGAGGAAAAAATGTTACGGAGGGGAAACTCCATTTCCTATATTTTATTTGTGTGACATCACAGATCTATATATGAAGTTCAAGGGGAAAAATAATAATTAGAGTGAGGGCTCTAAGGCTCAAAAATGCTCCAAATTGGCTGAAATTAAGTACAGACTAAGACAAGGAACAGCTGCACGAAGACAGTTTTAAAAGCAGGTATCATTAATTTTATTTCAGTATTTTTGAAGAAAATCCAGACCACAAAACTATTAATGAACTCTAGTATAATCACCACAGAAACAGAGCTTGGGCTAAGAGTTTATGTACCTTTCTTGTTTCACAACATGAACTTCTATTAGAGGTGGTAGTGTTACGGAGGGGAAGTTTCGGAGGGGACGTTTTTGTCCATGACCATGACTGTCATTCAACAGAGTGAGAAATCAAAAAAGTTTGAAAGATAAATGATGTCACTTTATGTCTTTTGGCATTTAAGAGCCTTTTAAGAAGGAACATGGTTTTGATCTCTTCTACTTCTGACAATGTGTGTCATTCTGTAACTAAGCATGAATACATGAAGTGCTGTGTAGTATAACTCAGTTTTTACTAAGTATTTGTGCATGCTACATTTTGTAAAACAAATTTCTGAAAGAGATCTCACTTCTGTTTGGAGTTTAATTATTGTTATGTTAATACTTTGGTCATGGAAAAAAAACTTCCCCTCCGTAACTTCCCCTCCGTAACACTACCACCTCTAATAGAAGTTCATGTTGTGAAACACGAATGGTACATAAACTCTTGAATCTTCTATTTTTCCAAACCTGGATAAATAAAAAATGCTATAAGACTAAAGAAAGTCTTTGAAATGTATCAATTTCAGAGAGTTCTTCAACATTCCATGAACATAAATTAAGACTGTATTTTCTGTTCCCCTCCGTAACACTCTACATTTTTTATTATAACCATTAAGCAGAGGTTTGAATATTTGTTTGATCTTCATGTAGTTGTAGTGCTGGTAGGTATCAATGATGCTATGATTAAACTTTAGTCAAGGATCTCATAAGTATCCAGCTACATGAAGATGAAAAAATGATTCTTCCCCTCCGTAACATATCAAATACCGTGAAATGACCCCTGAATTATGTAGACTGTGTCCGTACACTAAGGAGGACTGCTGCGAAGGGTGGTTAGCCTAACCCAAAAGTTTTGACATATGATGATTGGTATCAAAGGGGCCATGAGAACAAGGCAATTTGGGCAAAAATTAAAATAAACAAAGCCTTTTGCCTGAAATAGCCTTGTTCTCATGGCTACCCCCAATACTTTTGATAAGGATCACCACATCTTGAAATCAAATTGATGTATCCCTACATTTGTACTGGTCCAGTACTTGGTCTGGCAAAACTGTCATATGTAGAGATACATATTAGAATAATCTAATGCTATACAATTAATTTAAATCTGAGATTTCAATAGGGCTGATCAAACCACAAAAGATAGTTGAATAGATGCAATTATAAAATAAACGTAAGCTAGTACAAATTATGAATTTAAAAATCATAACAGTAGAAAATTTTGAGAGTAAAAAAATCATATTTAGTTAAACAATGGCCGAATTATAAGAGATTCAAAAGGGTTTATATCAATGGATAGATGTACATGTTTAGTAAAAAATAAAAGTCTTCCAGATGGCTTACAATTTTGATCTTGAAATAAAAAAAAATCAACTTACCAACTCATTCGCCTCGTCAAACCCTCGTTCAACATCTCCAACAACATTTCTTTTAGCCTCTGAGTGAAGAAAAACATGTTATAAGAACAATAATAATACAATTTTTCATTTAGTAAACTTACATCCGGTAACTTTTTGCTCGACCTACCTCCATGAAGGTTTGGAATTTTACAGATTTTGGCAGTAATTTCAGCGCTTAAATTACCGAATTGTTGCTCGTAATTGTTAAAAAGTTCACTCATTGTGAATTTTACAAAAATATGGAGGGATTAAAACATTTATGAATGGGAAAATGACGAGAAATGTGAAAGAATTTGGTGCACTAATGTGTTACGAGTCCAAAGAAGATAACCTGGCGACCATTTTGAATATATAATTAGGTCTGCTGTCACCTGGATCGACTGACCGTGAAGGACTGAAAACTACCTTTGAAATATTCCAATTTAAAAAATGCAATTACCAGGGAATCATTAAAGTTGTACAGATTTTTAATCTTGATCAGTCTCTTGGTGTCACTTTGAATCGCAGAAATTGTTATATAAAAGCGATAAAAGTGGCGTTTAGTTTTCGTGAGTGCTTCGGCAAATTGTCGGAAAGTTATCGACGGAGTTTTTGTGATTTCGTAAATTTACCGACATATTACCGACAAACTCGAACTGACCTTCGAACTCCAAAATATCACGAATATCGACCGGGAAATAACACACAAAACAAAATGGAGACTCTGTACAATTTTCTTCATATTTTATACGATTGGCAATGGTTTCCGTTGATGTCTGCGCTCCTGACTGTTTATCTTACTTATTATTTTTTCTTCGTGGTGAAGAAGCCTCGAATAATTGGTAAAGATGGCCCATTTCGTCGTTTTTTGGTCGAGAAGTGCGGAGTACTGTCAGAATATTACTACCCTACGATCTGGTGTTTCGGTCCTCATGCTCAGACTGTAATCAGAGCTTTGTTGAGACTTCGTCCTCATGTTCCTTTTAGAAGGTAAATGCTTGGTAAAAAAATCTTATCTGCCTTACGAATCGATCTAGAGACGCGTAATCTCATTAAGATTGAATATGCTGCAACTACACACAAACTTTAATAATCTAACGTAGCTTCATGTTAAACTCCAACTTCAAGATAGGATTTTTACCCTAATTTGTCAGTTACATTATCACTGGATGGGATTTAAAAAATGTTTTTTTTAGAGTTGAAAGTAGCCATATTTTGGAAAAAAAGAAAATGTTCCCATTGAAACGGTATTACGTCATGAGATATCAATAAATCAATAGGTGTTACTCAGTATTTAAATTTCTGATTATACTACCAGTTCAAATATAGTTACTTCCAAACCATTAGTATGAGATATGCAGTCAAGATCTGAGCTATTTGGGGGGGGGATCTTTGCTATACTAAATTTTCCTGACCCTCCCCTCCCTAACAAGGAAGAACACATTTTCTGATAAGAGGCAAGGGACTTGCAATAACTACCTTAGATTTGGAGCTATACTATCCAAATGGTTACATGGGATTCAAATCATCTGAACAGAGCAGGAAACTAATGACATGTGACAATTTGAAGCCATCCAAATAGTCACATGATTTAACTGAGCCTCAAAACATGATTGTTCGGGTTTTTTGACAGTGTCAGTCGAGTGATTGCATGGGATTCAGTAGTATTTGAGGGCAAAATCCAGGATTTCACTTCCAGAGGTGGTGGGTACATCCACCCAACATTTCTAAATTTGGTCCCATTAGATGACAACTGTTTTGATGTTAACCCTCATTCACATGACTCCTAGCATCAAATTCACATTGTGCTCGACTCCACTTTCTGGTACTTACCATTACATTTTAAAGTTTTAAGCACTTTTGTCTTGCAGGGAGACCCTTGACACTCCAGATGGAGGTATTGTATGCCTGGATTGGTTTGATCATCATGACAGTCACCATGACGACCCAATAAAAAGACCAACTGTTCTTATTCTTCCAGGACTTACTGGTTAGTCAGTTCCTGTTATTTTATTGAAAAAATCTTTTTGAATTTATATTTTACACTATGATATATAAGAGAGGTGGGAAGTTGTTGCCGAGTCTCCACAGCTACCCAGAGACTACAACACCTGGCACACTCCATGCTCTCCACTGCTAAATTTAATAGACCCTTTACCTTAGAGTAATATTTCAGACCATTTGTCATTCTCTTGAGAATAAGATTCTTTGTTTGAGTTGTATCCATATTCATTTCTCATTAGCAAATGTCAAACAAAGAAATGATACTCTAGGGAATGATGTGTTATGAGATAGGAAAACATTAGGTAAAAACGTCTACCGGTATATCATTATTGAGTTTGATAATAAAAAGGTTCATTGTACATCTTCTGTTATATGTTAGGTGGCAGTGAAACAAGCTATTGTCGTCATTTGGTTCTTCAAGGAGAAAAACTAGGTTACAGGTCAGCTTTTAAAGTACTTTTAATAACAGCTAGGAATTTCTTAATAAAGGACATGATAATAAACCTCTTGATGAATATTTTTTCAAGTTTCCTTTTTGCAAGCGAGAGATCAAAAGTGCAGGATTGGACTTTGCATCAAATGTCTGGAGATTCATTTTTCTTGATAACTGAGGGACTAAAAAAATAACTTCAAGCAAAGTAAATAATGTTTTTCACTTGTTTTCCTTTAGGACAATTATTGCAAATCATAGAGGATTTGGTGCATCACAGCTGAAGGTATCAAATTGATAATATTACAATCATTCTCATTAGCACTTGAGCAATTGTTATCACAGTGGACATCAGTCAAGGCGTTTCCATGACATTCCATAGGCACATGCCCTTGAAAATTTATGTTTTCTCAAAATGTCATGGAAACACTTCGATTGTTGCCCACCAAAATCCTACTTTTTGCAATGACAAATTGTACAAATTTATGCATGTTATTGAGAAACACTAATAATGTCCAGTGAGCATGCGCAGAAATTTTGTCACCACAATATTTCCTGTCACGGGTGACCAAGATATTGCAATTTCAAACCCACAAATATTTTTTACGAGATTCTAATTCATTTACACACTTTTTTGCATAGTTAAATAATGATTTTAATATGCCTGAAATATTAAGATGGAAAAGAAACTTTAAAATATGTGATGTTGCTTTTCATTATTTAGACTCCAAGGACATTCTGTGCCGCCAACACAGAGGACCTCATATTTGTCCTGGACCACATACACAAAAATTATCCAGGCTGCCCAGTAATTGGTGTTGGTATTTCAATGGGCGGGTAAGTTGGAGTAAATACTTTTAGCAATTCAATAAGAAGAAAACTTAGCTACTGTGTAAAAAAGTTTGTAAATATAGACTAATGTTTCTTATGTTAATCTGACGAAGGACTATATAGTGTCTGAAATGTCAGTATAGTTTCACACACCAATGCAGTCCCGACTAGTAACTGCTAGCCAGTAAATGCCCGGGGAGGGGGGGGGGGGACTCCAATGAGAAATGGGCAGGGATGCTCAGTGTACCTTTTAGGGTTAATTTTCATTATTTGGTAATAAATTTATTTTATGGTGTTCAAAAAAAAAAAATTAAAATGGTTAAAATTAGCGTCATTTGGGGGTGAAATTTGCGAATCCTTATGACTATGAGAAAAAGAATTTTGGTAACTTTTAAGGACTTTTTTAAAAATTTCCAACAAACATCCTCGCCTTTCCATATATAGGAGTTGAAAATAGGAAGACAAGTGCTGCATGTCTGAAATGTTAGTCTATGTTTACAGTAAAGCAAGTGCTCTCACTGCTATATCACTCATTGATTTCCTTGGATTTTTCTCTTAGTATGATCATGATGAACTACCTCAATGAGATGAGTGAAAAAGAGACAGGCCTTATTGCTTGTTTAGTAGTATCAACACCATGGAACTGTGCTGAATCCACTCTGTCTCTAGAACAGCCTTTGAACTTCTTGCTGTTCAATAGACGCTTGACAGGAAACCTTGTCAGGATGGTCAAAGGGTAGGTGGTATTATCTTTCAAATTTTATCGATACCCTGAAACAACCTCTATGCTGATCAAAATCAAGGCATGACTAACTCACAGATCGAATTGGAATTTAGCTTGTTAGGTTGTGGGGACGGAAGAAAACTGAAGAACCTGTGAAAAAAACTCTTGAATCAAGGGAGAGACTTAATTGCGCAATAAATAACGAGACCTTGGTTGCACAATAACGGCACGGCCTGAAACAATTTCAGCACGCGAGATGTCTGCATGCCAGTGAAAGCCAAATACCACTAGCACTACTCCTGTACCTTATACAAGATTTTGGTTGCCTTGGTCACACAATAGCGACCTTCAGATTCGACTACGAGTACGAGAACGAGTACGAGTACGAGTTTTGAAATTGGCCCTGTGCTCGTGCTTAACACTGAATCGTATTCGATTTCCTGTTTTTAACAATCTTAAGTTTCAATCTACGTACTCCACCACGGCTACGAAATTATAGTGCAAATCTTTGAGAGTTTAAAACTCGTACTCGTACTCGTACTCGTACTCGTTCTCGTACTCGTAGTCGAATCTGAAGGTCGCTAATATCGGCACGGCACGGAACCGCAGTGCGCGAACTCTCTGAATGCTAATGAAAGTTTTTCAAAGTCAAATACTAGCACTTATCCAGAAGCTTATACAAGGCTTGCGCGATATCGGCACGGCACGGAACCGCAGTGCGCGAACTCTCTGTATGCTAATGAAAGTTGTTCAAAGTCAAATACTAGCACTTATCCAGAAGCTTATACAAGGCTTACGCGATATCGGCGCGGCATGAAACCACAGTGCGCAAGATCTTTGCCCGTACCAGAACGATGGCACGGCACGGAACGTCCGTACTGTAAACGTTTAAAGTCATACAAAAACTACACACCTACGCTTTCCTGATAGAAAAAATGTATTTGATTTTGATTTAAAAATGTCACCTTGTTTTTTTTTCTCGTCTGTAGGAATCTCGATGTTTTCAAGAATCACCTTGGTAAAGCAGATAAAGCCCCATACGATATTCATCATGTTTTGCAGGTAAGGCTGGTTTCTCTTCCCCCCTCCCCCCCCCCCCCCCCAGCACCATAAGAAATGTTAGTACACGACTAGGAAAAGCATAGAAACCGACACGAATACAAGCAGGTTTTCTGCATTCTGATTGGCTGTAATTTCTATGGCTCGAGATGCATTGCCATAATCTGTTAACTTTTTTCTTCTTTTTGATATATTTTTTGTGTGTATTGAAGTTGTTTGACATTTTCTCATAAGCTTGAATTCTTTTGTTTTTCTTTAGGCCAAGACTGTCCGTGAATTTGACGAACGCTTCACCTCACCAACATTTGGTTACAAAAGCTATGAAGACTATTACAATGCTGCGTCGCTGCACACCAAACCACTTCATAGGATCCGAGTTCCTGTCCTCTGTTTGACGGCAGCTGACGATCCTTTCTCACCAGAACACGGTAAAATGATCTTTTCTAAAGCAATGACGCAGTGTACTAAAAACTAATGTGCCTCTCGTTATGGTCCCCTTCACAGTTCCCTGTGCCATCTTGAAAGGTAGCCGTGCCTTTGCATCGAAGCGAGACGAACGGTGAGCTTGCAATGATAGAGACGTGAATAATTGTTAAAAAAGGTCTCTATCATTGCAAGCTCACCATTCGTCTCGCTTCGATGCAAAGGCACGGCTACCTTTCAAGATGGTGCAGGGAACTGTAAAAGGGACTATTGTTGTAGACATGCTAAAGTATTACGTCTTTCTTTCTTCTCAGTATTTTCCCGCCAAAATTCCAAACATGGACCATATACCTTTTTTCACACTCCAGTGTATCGTTTTAACTCTTTGTTAATCCTTCAGGTTCCCATGATTTGTATAATAAAGTCTTATTTCTTTGTTTTAACTTTATTTCTAAAGCTATTCCAATCGATACAATAGAAGAAAACCCTCTCATTTCCATGGTGATGACTTCATATGGCGGCCATATTGGTTTTCTACAAGGATTCAGTATTCACGATGACAACTATCTTGACCGCGTGTTTGTTGACTTCGCACGAGGAATTTTTGATTTGGAACAACAGGGAAAACTAAAGCAACTGGTGCAGGACACTTTAAACCACAATGATGATGAAAACTAGGTGATTTTTATTTTATTCGTATTTTGTACAAATGGAAAAACTGCCCGGCTCTAAATAAATAATGGCCTCCACCTTTCAAGCACTGTGATTGAATACCTTTGATCCCCCCCCCCCCCCCCCACAAATACAGATCTTGATGGTGAGACTCGGGAAAGATGGAGACCATGCGCCGCGAAAATCTGTAAAATTCGGTTGTAAATTTATTTGTAAATTATGAATCTGTATATGTTTAGTTTTTCATCTTAATTTAATTTATATTCGTGTATTTTATATTATTTTCACTTGCTGTAATGTTCACTGTGACAATCTGTATAATTTTATATTTATGGTTTTACGTTTTTTATTCTTTGGTATAATGTTATTTCGTCAGTGTGTATAAATATTATCAATATTATCGATTATCAGAGGAAAATTAGTCATTCTCCCCTGCCATTATTTCTCCTGCAGGGGTTAGAATTTAATTTTTTTAATGACAAGATAAACTTATTCGAGTTGTGCATTACAAGCAGCTACAAGATAAATGGATTGAATGCAAACGCAAAGACTTTATTTGTCTTCGCATATCATATCATGAAATATCATTATTTTCTAAAAAGAGAACTAGATAGAAAATGCGAGTTCAATTACTTTTCACTCGATATTTGTAATTTTAAACTCGCATTTAGCCAATTATTTTGTGGGAATTTCGAACCCTGTTGTGATGCGAAATCGGTCTAACAGATCTAGAGTGGTTTTCGAATGAGAGGGAAACGATACGGCCGAAAATCGTAGCCGTACTGTATTTACTGAGCCGTAACTAAGCATTGTAGTTGAATGAATTTACTGGAAGAGATAAATGGGAAACCCTTTCAATGTTACCGCATGTCGTAATGTGCTGTAAGTCAGTACCGTATGAGTGCCACTCGTACGAAAACCACTTTAACACTGAAATGGCTTTCCAGTTTTTCATCCAAACACGAGTAGCTGCATGCGAATCTTAAAATACGGTTAGATCGGTTTTTGTCAAGTTTTGTAGAGCGATTTCCGTATGAGTGAGAAACGATACGGCAAATTCGTAGCCGTACTTTAGCCGTAACTGCGCGCTGTGATTGGTTGAATTTCTAGAAGACAATGGGAAACCCATTCAATGTTACGACATGTTGTACCCTGTACGTGCATGTAAATCTGTACCCTATGTTTCCCACTCATACCAAAACTGCTCTATATTACTCCTAATTCATCCCATCGTTGTCCACTGATACGAAAGCTGCTCTACTACTCACTATTCTAGGAAGGCATATGGTACTCTAATAATATATATATTTGCAATTTCAAATTTGAGAATTTACCAATTATACAGAAGCTAGTATGAATTTATTAAATAATCATTCGTTATCATGATCAGTTTCATTGTAAAGCCTGGTTCACACTAGCGACACAAGCCATGCATAACGACATACGCAAGTGCAGATAGTACTTAAAGGATGACTGAATGCTTTGTTCTGTCCAAATATAAAGGGTTACCTAACCATGAAAGACTATCTATGCTATGTTGTTATGCTTATGCTTGCGTCGCTAGTGTGAACCAGGCTTAAGATATTATAAGGTACGTGCACATCTTTTTAATATTAGCATAAGTAATAATGACAAAATTATTAATTAATATAGATAATGCAATTAAGGATATTTCTAACCTACTGAAGAGAAAAACAACGGAATGTACGTTAATACTGTTTACACATTAATGTATGAATTAAATTTTTTGGAAAACTGTAAGAAAATAATAAAATGAACGAAATCCTTTGAATCTTTGCAACTCTGTATCTCGCAATTCGGATTAGTGCAAGCCTTAGAAATTGGTATGTACTACATACAGTCAAGTGATCAGATTTATCCTCAGTGAATGACGTGGAAGCCAATAAAATGTTGCAAAGCTGAGTAAGACTTGTACAAAACGTACGCAAGGTTCATGACGTACAAAATCTCTATCTAAATTAAGTCGAACTTGAGTAACAATGAATTTTCTGAGGTAGTTTCGTTCGTTTTTGAGATAAAAGATAGAAGCGAGTTTTCGACACTTGTTTTGAGCGCATTAACTTGATTCAAAATTCATGTGGGAAGAAAGATTATGTCCGTGATTGACATCAAAGCTAGTAAAATGCTGCAGAGGCGAGTCCAGATAGCCTGCGTACAGCCCGACTTAACTCTTTTACGTTCGGATACACGCAGGCTAAGTCTAGATAGATAATTTTTTTCATGTAAAAAAATCTGGAGCAGAGTCAAAAATGATACAGTTACAGAGTGCTTTAAGGTCAGGAGAATAGTATGAAGTGTTGTCTCAAATCGTTTTCAAAACATGGTTTCATTTTAGATATTCAACCGATGCTGTGTAAATGCAAGGCGTAACCAAGTAGAAAATAACAGGGATTTAAATGAAATCGCATCTGACATTGATGGCCATTGATAAAAATATATGGTAATTGACACGGATTGGCTCGTGGAAATAGAGACATTGAAATAACCATATCCATATGCATAGAGATTGGCATGGGTTGAAACAACAAGTTTCATAAGCATATTTTTGGTAGAAAGTGAAAGCCTACAATTTGACCCTTTCCATCAAATAATGAGAATAACAACAGAAACAAGGAATGTTTCAACAAAATCATTGATTGGGTAATATTTATGAACTTAAATTTGTTGTTCAATAAAAAAAAGAATGTGCACACAACAATTGGCAGTCACACAACCATGAGAAATCGAGTTCAGACAAAGCGAAGCAGTTTTGATGCTCATTTTTGGTCTGGATTTGTGCAGGCATACTTTGATTGTCATCATAAATTTTATTTCGAACTCAATTTCTCATTAGTCAATTATGATTCACAGCAGTTGTAATGACATAAATTTGTCAATATTGAGAGAAACATTTGGGCCACAATCTTAAAAATGACCTTTGGCATTTCTCCACTGCTCTAGTCATTCAACTCACTCAGTCATTCCACAGCATACTGTAACTATAGAGTGGTTTTCGTAAGAGTGGGAAACATACAGTACTGACTTACAGCATGTACATGATATGACATGCCGTAACATTGAAATGGTTTCCCATTGTCTTCCAATAATTCATCCAATCATGTGTAGTTACAGTAAGATACAGTATGGCTACTTATTTGCCGTATCGTTTCCCATTCATACGAAAGGTGCTGTATTATAAAAATTTAATATGATATTTCAATTCAATCACTCATTAGAAGGTTATAGTGCTAGTTGATGTGATGTAAGCTATTGTTATACATGTGCCTCTCAGTGACTGATTGGCTGATAAAACAAAGCAACTGGTGAAGAGCTTTTGTTAAGATGGTTGGCATTTTAACATCTCAATGCTAATGTTTGTAAACACCAACTAGCGCTATAAGGACTCGGGCCATCTAGTTAATAAATTATTAATTAAACATTAAGTTATTAATATAGCTAATAACTATAATAATAGTTAATGGTTGGCATAGTGGTTTACTGCTCGCCTCTCACCGCTGTTGTCCGGGTTCGAGCCCTGGCTCGGGTCGATTCATATGTGAGTTGAGTTTGTTTGATGTGTTGTTCTCTCATGTGCCACAAGGGTTTTCTCTGGGTTCTCCAGTTTCCTCCCTCCATAAAAAATCAACATGTGAGTTGAGTTGCATGCATAGAATATAATTTATAATGTAGTGGTAGTGTGTGTGAGTGACAGTGGGCCAAATTGGAAACCAGTATTAAGTTACTGAATTTGTTTCCCACTAGAAAAAAGTGATCCCACTAGAAAAAAGTGATTTATTTATTTAATACATTTAGCAATTATTGGATGAGGCTGAGTATGATATGAAAAATTATGCATAATAAGGAGAATGTTATCTGCCAAAGCCATAGGTTGAGGCGGATAACACTTTTCGAGGTATGCATGATTTTTCATATCGTACGATAGCAGAAACCAATAATAATGCTTCAAAATATTTTCGAGGTGAACTCAATTCTTTCTCATCTTGGTGTAAAAATTCTTCAGTGATACTGCAAAGAACCTCACTAGATTTTTTTTCTTTGAAATATTCAACGAAGATTATTTTACAGCCTTTGCTTGCTTTCTTGGTGTTTTTAGATAAATTCCTTGTCATCCAACAATAATAATTATTGTTGGATTTCAGCTACAGGTAAGTTTGCAAACCTTCCCTGTTGGGAAGCCATCTTCGTTTGGTGGCTATGATGACGTCAATTGTCCAATAATTAAAAAAATTATTGGACGAATGACATTTCTTTTTCAAATTTGGTCAGTCAATGCTTGTTATAAAAAATTAAATGGGGGCTATGGGCCAATCAGAAACGGGGAAATATTTTGAATAGATAATTATAATGGTAATTATAATAACAATGGCTATAACTATTTACAAAATTACTATTTTTAGATATATAGAGTCATTAACTTCTTCAGCTCTTCATAAGTACAATTAATAATTCCCCAGGATACAAGAGCCCTCGTAAAATTCAAAGGTAATCCATAATATAGTCTTCGTATCCTCCTTCCCCTCTCATTAAATACTTTCCTAAATGTCTTTACGACACCAGTAAATTCTCCTCCAATTTGTTTCTGCATTTGATTCTTGATGACATTCACTGGGTAAAACAATGTGCTAAGTGCAGCGCCTAGAACTGCTCCGCTTACAAAATCATTGGTCATATTTCCTACATCAGTGGAAGATTCTGGAAGGATGTTCTTGATCGGTCCCCTGAGACCAAAAAACAAGACATTAGAGGGTCCATTCCTGAGTAACACAGGAGTCAATCCTCGGTAATACTCTCGATAGCCATATTTAAGTCGAATTTCTTGGAAGACATGAATGGTGTTGGAGAACCTTTCGTTGAACTCTCTATGGGACAGAAGTATTTGTACCCGTTCGAACGGAGTTAATGTTGCTTCAACTGAACCTGCCAGTAACGCTGCAAAAGCATTCACTACTCCAGTATTAACGTCCTCAAAGGTCTGGGATAAAACTCTTTGGAATTTATGATAGGAGCCAAACATTAAGGATAACGAAGTCCCTCTTTGAATTAATGGCGGGCCAACTCCACGATATAAATTCGAAATTCCCTCACGAAAAACCTGCTTTACGGCTTTAGGAAAAGCGATTCCTTCCAGCTGTTGCCTGAACATTACTTTATAGGCTGGAAAAGTAACTAAAATGTTGGTAAAAGCAGCTCCACCACCACAAAGAAAGTCCGGCCAATCTCTGTTTTCCAAGTCATCTTCTTTCTTGAGTTGTTTATTCTTTAGATTCAAAGCCATGGTTCAGAGGCTACTGTGATTTGTTCCTAATAGATCAGAAAGGCTTAGAAAGCAATTGTGTATCGTTTTTCCATAGCTATATTAAATAATGCAAAGCCATAAATGTAAAACAAAACACATTCTTTCGTACTATAAATAAACGCCTCCACGGAAGAATTCATCCACCATCTTGGATATTGGGAACCACAATGCTCTGCGCGCCTTCAAACCACAGGGAGACCACGCTCTAGTACAGTATATAAGAATATTCATTTACAATAAAAACTAAGTTATGTTAGCATTTCAGTGATTTTTTCCCCAAAGCTTATCGTTTAGTAATACATAATTTCGGGAAAAAATGATTTCTACTTAGGGATGAGGAGCGCAAAATGTTAGGTGCGCAAAATTGCACGGCACAAGACAAGAAAAGGCGCTTTTATAGATGGAATCAAATTTCATTTCATTTTTTTTAATCAAAATGGCTGAATAGTTGGTTTAATGAATATTTCTTTGGATGTTTTTCAAAATATAAAAATGTTCCCCATGATGCAGTGCGCGCGGTATTACTTGACGTCATGACAACCCATCAAACACGCTTAACAACATGGCGGCCAGTACTCCAGGTTGAATTATAAAGAGGTATGCTTATAAACACCAAAAAATACTAAAATAACACCTCAAAACACCCTTTAAGAACTAAAACAGTGAAGTACAAGGAACAGTTAAAGAGTTGGCTGCAGAATGACGAGCGGTGCGACGTCTCCGGGCGAACAGTACAGTCCTTTAGATGAAGATTCTCTTCAAGATCTTTACACTTGGATTGACGAGATCCCATTGTCGCGACCAAAGCGAAGTATAGCTAGGGATTTTAGTGACGGTGGTGAGTAGAATTTACCCTATGAACTCTATATTGATTGTCATAGATATTACAACTTTGTATACAGAGATCGGTGCGCTCTTTGTAAAGATATATCAAATGTCGTAACAAGTTTTTGAGGTGAAAATTATCCATAAAATGTGTATACGTAATATGCTTGATAAAACTGCAAAGTAATCGTCGTATGTTAAATATTGATTTAGATGAATTCGATGACCAAAAAATGAAAAAATTTGAGTTTGAACAAACAGCTGTTTTGATGGATTGTTGTTTATTTGATCATGAGATTCCGCCATGGCTTACTTATGTAACATCAATATATTTGTTTTTTAGTTTTGATAGCTGAGATTGTCAATCATTACCTCCCCAAGATGGTTGAACTCCATAACTACACACCAGCCAATGCTCAGTCACAGAAACTTACAAACTGGAGCACCTTGAACCGTAAGTATCATTGTATTTCAATATCCAGTAAGCTCATATATCTTACATTTAATGCATAATTTCTTTGCTTATATGTTATATATGTCCATTGTATGTGTTCATGTAACTTGACAACCAAAAGTATTCAGTAAATCCTTTAGGATGTGATCTTACAGAACATGCTGCATCATGGCATAATCTTGTTTGAAAAATAATTTAATTTTGTTTTAGTAAAAAGTTTTCAAAAAATGGAATTATCTGAATTATTCATCACCTGTCTCAAACCTTTTTCTCGCAGTATTGTATTATTTTTCACCCAATTAATTTTTAAAGTAAAATTCGACAATAATTCTGATATTCTGCTCCTTCAATAAACATTATAAACTGAAGTGAATTACGATTGTTCATAGATATTTATTAAAAGATTTTTGATCATTTTGAGCTATGTGAGAGAAGTGTGATGGTATGACAGTAATACTAGCATAGTTTGATTGAACAAATCAACATGTCAAATTAATGGGAAGCCATGTCAGTGTTAAGGAATACCACAGTGTTCTAATAAGGTACTCATTAACTTGAAATCCTCTCTGCTTTGTAATATATATATGCACTTTGAGCACCTATTTCAAAAAAGGTTGTCAGTGCCATAGGAGCTAGGCAATAAGGGGTAAGTCATTCCAATAGTGAGGCCTTTAAAGTGGATTGTTGACTACAAATAACATTGAATATCTCAACACCTAGCTCTGTGAAGAGAATAAGAAGCAGAAACACACAGGTGTATTTCAGGTGTATTCTTGGATATTGGAATGTCTTATATCATTCACCTATCGCTTATCTCCTATTGCCTATTGCCTTTACCTCTGCCAACTTTTTTTGAAATAGCTATGTATTAGCAATTATACTCAGGTACACTATTATATTACAACACCTGGACCAAACACTCTAATCTCTTTGTTTCACACTGAATGAACTTACGTCAGTGTTTTTATGAATATTCCCATGTGTGCTATTTAATTGCTTCTTGTCGTCAAATATATTTAGATATAGAATACAAAAACACTTCAAACAAAAGGTACTTTTCCCAAAGGATTTAAAGGGATGTAAAACTCAATTAACCAGAAACCAAAGCTATTGTTGACTATCTATCCATTATTTCATGTGAAGGAGTTTTTTTATCAAGATTGTAAATGTAAAAATTTTTTTCTGAATTTGAAAAACTAAACCTGGAAAAAATAGGGTAAGAATATGGGGGAAATCATATTCAAAGCAAGGATTTTTTTGATGAAAGTGAGCTTTAAAATGAGCTTTATGAATGTTTGTCGCTTTTGTTTTTTCAAATTTTTTGATTTATGAATATACATTCCTGATTAAAAACGTTGTTATCCAAGAAAGTAGTTTTAAATCTAAGGTGTTCCTTCTATCTCTTGTTTAGGAAAGGTACTGTCTAAGCTGAACTACACGGTTCCTGATAATACTGTCAAAGCAATTACCCTTTGCAAGCAAGGTTGTATAGAACAAATTCTCCATGTGCTAAGAATTAAGGTAATTGTATAAAAACAACTATTATCTTTTGAGTGAACATTAGATAACAATTTACATTTTTTCTACAAAATTCTATAAAATCCCTTGACAGTTATGAGTACCGGTATTTGCATTAGAGTATTGGTGTTTGTTTGTTTGTCATTTTTGTTTTTCAAATGCCATACTTTGTGTTTCCAATATCTGAATAGCATGTTTCCACGGAAATGTTATGATATTTCTTTGGGCAACCAGTACAGCCTTTAAGCTTAAGCCCATCAGATATTAGCAAAATATTTTTCTCTTGCCTTGTATAGAATTAATTAATTGTTTTGTTCATGATTTGGTTTTAGATTGACAAGTTTTTAGCCAAGAGGAAGGCACAACTGCTGCGAGATAAGGACCAAATGTATGATGAGTTCTCTCCTAATGGACCAATAACTGACCACAGTAATTACATGTACAACGAAGGATATTCTACTGATGGTAATAATTATTTTGTTCTATTTTATCCTTTTTCATTGTGTTATCTGCTGGCATAGCAGTAGCACACTCGCCTCTCACTTTGGGGGTTAGAAACCGTTTCTGAGGTTTGATTAATGGACTCAGCATCACATGTGAGTAGAGTTATTGGGTCTCTTGTACTTGATTCAAGGGAAAAGGTTCGGCAAAAATCATATTAGTTGAAGTGTAGCAAAACTGTAACCTTGACTAAACAATGTGATTGGATTATTTGCAAGTAACAATGTTGTACCATGTACATTTTACTAGTTAGTTTTGTACATTTCTTTCCAACGTGAAAATCATTCTCTTAGTGTGCAGACCTGGTTGCATCCTGGAGATCTTATAGCAAACAGACAATGAAAAATATTATCATTTAGACAAAATATTAACCACACTAACTACTTCAATGAAATTTTAGGTCCAGAGAATAATTATGGCTATGCTTTTAACACTGGTCCAGTGGATATGAACAGGTACTCTGGATATCCACACCCACAAGCTGAGGTAAGGCAAATGGATTTAGAAAAGGAGTAGAAAATCTAATCTCAATTGATAATTTGATAGCATTCCGAAGAAAGTTAAATTTCCCCAACATGGCTGCAATGATGATAGATGCATGAAATTAAATTTGATTGTTGAAATAAGTAATTTAAGCAGTTACCTTCAGGACAAAAAAATTAGGTGATTTCAGTGAGTATCAAACTCATGTCCTCTGCAATACGAGTGCAATGCACTACCAACTGAGCTATAGTATGAAGCCTCTTTGAGAGCCGAAGATCTATACATTGCATGATAATTTAGTGTGTAGTCCATTCCTGTCCACTTATTTCTTGAATGGTATTTGTAGGTTACAGGTCACCCAGGAGCACCACCCGTCAAACCATTATCTGGACCCAGACAGAGTGAAATATTAAATAACGACGAACCAATGAAGGGAAGCAATGTGAGATTAAAACACCGAGGGTCTAACCCTGAAAAAGGAAGCCGTCCATCCATACCCCCAAACAAAGGGTAAGTAAGCTTTTTTCCAAAGCTGCCCTCGCCATATAAGTAGTGTAAGAATGTAATGTTTAGTAGTTTTTGTTGAAAGGTAGGAATATCAATGTATAGTACATTTTTTATTCCTACCAATAGAAAGTATTTGGTGATCCACATGTATCATACAGTGTACATGAAGTACCATATGACTCAAGCCTACTCACATCAACTCTGAATTTTAAGATATCAAACATGGCATATTAAACCCAAGACTCTAAAGGTATGAGTCAAGTGCAGTACTGCTACGCCACTATTGACTCCCAAACTTGATTCAGAATTTGGGGGATGAATTGTTTGTCCTTAAAATTTAATGATAAAAGTCTGTGAAAAAGTAATGTTTGTTCTTTGTTCTGCAGTGGTAAGGTCCCTAGAGCTCAATCGTACCAGGATGTATCGAATGGTGATACAACAACCTTACGACTCCACCTTGAAGAAAAAGAACAGTCTCTTCTTGCTTCACAAGAAACTATTCAGGTGATTACAATGTCTTTTCCCTCTGCAAAATCTAACAGTATAGTCCAAATAGTCCTAATACTCAAATACCCAAATACTCCTAATCTGTAGAAATTCCAATCTTTCTTCACGGAGGAAAAAGTTCCATCATAAATATTTAGATGTTTCAATTGGTTTTTAGATATTACAAGTCAAGGTGAGAAGACTAGAACATCTACTTCACCTCAAAGACATAAGAATAGACGACCTTACCAAACGATTACAGCAAGCCACGCACCCACCTCCGAGACAACTACCACCACAACAAAACCCACCCCACCAGATCCATGGTGGAGAACAAGGGATGCACCCAACTATGATGAATATGCATCATCAACAGCCACTACCACCACTTCAGCATCATCCACAGCAATATGCACAATATCAGGATGGGCACCAATAAATGATTGGGTAGTGTACATAGTATAATATATAATATACCACAGCGAGGTCGTCAAGGCAACAGCTAGTCTTCTGTTCCTTCTCTGCCAAGGTTGCAATTAAATGAAGAAATGGGAAGAGGAAAATGGATGGAGGAAAAAATGGAAAGGAAGATAACA
This sequence comes from Anthopleura xanthogrammica, assembly GCA_964019055.1. Classification (NCBI taxonomy): domain Eukaryota; kingdom Metazoa; phylum Cnidaria; class Anthozoa; order Actiniaria; family Actiniidae; genus Anthopleura; species Anthopleura xanthogrammica. The sequence goes on along the minus strand of OZ025208.1, from coordinate 12,737,814 downwards.
CGAAGGCCATATTTTCCAGGCTAGCAGGCTAGCACGAGGAAATGTAAAAATATATACTAGTCAACAAATCAAGAAAAACACCTATCAGATGTTACTGGGCTAAATTTGGTACACATACTAGAATGACTTATTTTCATCATGGTTTATCAATACATGCAATGCTTAAGCTAAATGGGACAATCAGTATATAGGTTGCTTTCAATCAACTGAATGGATCTCATTAGCAGCTTACAGTAACAGGCAACTACTGCATGTCATGCACTAGTCTTTGTAGCAGCCCTCGGATAGCCTTTACAGAGGGCTGCTTAGAGGGCTAGTCATGCAAAGTCATCTATAGTAATGTCTATTGATAGAGCAGTCTATTTTTCTTGGTTGCTTTTCACATATTTCTTTAATGGAGCGAGGATTAGGACCGTACCATCAACCCCCTCCCCTGGCCCTAGCTACTAATCCTCTGACTGCTCAACTTTGATTGACAGCAGGGAAAAACCAATTTCACAAAAAGGGATTGAAATGTCTGAGAAAACTACATACTTGTAAATATGACAATAATAATATATACGTATATCATACAATTAAAAGAAATTTTTTAAAGCTTATCACTAAGGGGGCTTTCATTTATTACTGTATGGGGGGGTCGGCAATATTAAAGGATATTGGAAAAGATAACATGATTTTGCTGACCCCCCTTCATACATTAATAAATGAAAAACCCCTAAATGTAAGACAGCACAGTACAATACCTTTGTATTCTTGTATCAAGGTTGTACATTTAGGCAAAATGAGTGGATTTCATAAGAATTAACCTGCAAAGGGAGTAGTAGTCCAGTATTGTTATACTATCAGGCATGTGACTTGCGGCATGTGTAAATGCATAATAAATCTATTACTAAATAAATGTGCTACAATAATAAAGATTAAAATCTTTTTCTGTGATACCTGTTTCATGAACTTGACTTTGCTGTCATTTTACCTCACATTCTTTTTTTTTTTTTGTTCCTGTTATTCTTTGGTTTATTTGCCTTTTCTTTCTTTTTTCTCATATATTCTTTTATTTCATTTCTTGATCAGCCCAGAGGTTGTCTTGTGGTATCAATAAAATTTAAAAGTTAAATGAATCACCCCGGAAAGACCTTAGCATCCTATATAATGGTCATTACTATTGATACATTATTGACAAAAGGTGAAATGTAACTTATTAGCAACAAAAACTTTTCCCAAGCACCAAAAATGCTTTTCCTTAAACAAACGTTCCGTTTCATTTTTGTGAGTTACGCTCCATTGCTTTCCAACAGTTGTTTCAAGTCGAGGCATTTGGGTCAGTTTCTATACATTTACTGTATTGCTGACCCAAATGCCTCGACTTGAAAGAGTTGTTTGAAAGCAACAGAGTGTAACTCTGATATCTGCTTTTAAATGAGTAGAGTATGTAATGGTACATGCATGTGGGAAAGATTCAGTATATGAAGACAGTAGTCCACTGACATTTGATGTCTGACAGTCGGCATATAGCAATGAAAACTGTTAATACACCAATGAAATAAATTTTGTTGTAATTTTATCTTAAATATAACTTTTTATTTCAACACAGTGCAGTAACATAGCACATTTTTTGATTAGCTTAAGTATAACCATATGTCAATCATTTTCAACAGTGCCACGAATATTTAGAAATTATATCAATAATATTGGCAAAGATAATTTTGCCAATCTTTTCCACAAGAGCCTACAGTTCTCTTGGTCAGCTTGCTTCTGTGCTGACTAGGAATGTGGAATGCAAGGAGGTTGACAGTGTCCAAAATGTGGAAAAAAATTGTTCCAAGACCAAAGTGCATTGTGGGTATGAGTATTAGGTCACACATGAATACTAAAATGATATATATGAACTTTGCATTAACAGAGTTAGTGATAAAAATCTTAATCTTTGAATGTCAGATTCACTTAATATTATAGTATTGTAGTTATTGGATATCTAAGGAACCAGCCTCGTTGATTTGATTTGCTTTTTACATGCATATCTATTTTATCAGACCCATAGTTTTGAGGTGTGGCCCTGTGACCCCACCCCACCCCACCCTGGATTATTTGTTTGTTTGAACACCTATACTAGTCTATAAATAGCACTAATAAAACATTTCTAAATTGTATTATTCATAATTAGAAACTAAAATTTGATGTGCTATTTTGTTTCAATTCTTGCCTAAATGAGCAGAATGTCCTCTTTGCTGTAGTGATAACCACAATTATACTAATTACCTCAATACACCTCCTCAGCTTTGGTGTAAATGTGCTTTCCCTCAAACCATATGTCATTCCCTAGAGTATCATTTCTTTGTTTAACAGTTGTACATGAGAAGACACATGAATATGGATACAACTCAAACAAAGAATCATATTCTCAAGGCAACCACGATTGGTCTGAAATGGGAAACAATATGTCTTGGCTGAGGAGGTCTATAAAGCTGGCCAAACAAGTTGATCAGATATTGTCAAGATAATTTGTACCTAGTTATGTTAACTTTATTGACGACTCTTAAAACTCCAGTGTATGCAGGCTTAGCCTCGAATCCAAGACTTGCTTCTTTTGTTATTCTAATTTCTGCTTTTGTTTTCTGATCTTAGAAGTGAGGCATACACTGGAGTTTTAAGAGTCGTCAATACCCTGCAAATATATGGTATGTAGTATCCTACCCCTAGTTTGTCCTAACATTGCACTCAAGCAGATAGGGATCATGTATAGACCCCTTGCAGCACGTCAGAATGCAGCTCAATTTGGAGGACAAAACAATAGGTTCCAATTCTCAGGAGACAGAAATTCTTTTGTTTTGTCCTCCAAATTGAGCTGCTTTAACGTCACGTGAAAGGGGTATATTTAAGCCTTTCCTTCTAATGTGTCAATCAAATTCTGAACCCGACGAATTGAAGACTTTCGTGCACTTCTAACATCTTCCATACCATCAGTCTGGATTTTATCAAGTTCTAAAATACATCTGGTCAACTGTTCCTCTAGCGTCATGAAGTCTTTATCACCTGAAATGGAAGAATAATTTATCATGAAATGGTATATTATTCAATTCATTTATAATGAAAACAATGGGTCAAAATGTTTCTTTTTTGAAATGTTTTCCCCGGTCGGACCATTCATCACTTTCAATACATCAGTTCACTGGTCAAACACAAAGCATTCAGATGAGAATACAAGGTTTAAATTTAAATAATCCTTTGAAACTACCTTGTAGACTTGATTGAATGCTTTGTCTGTGACCAGTGAACCGATGTGTGGAAAATGGTAAATATATCATTCTCTTGAGAATAAGATTCTTTGTTTAAGTTGTATCTATATTCATGTGTCTTCTCATACACAACCGTTAAACAAAGAAATGATGCTCAAGGTAATGACATGGTCTCAAATGGGAAAAGAGGTCTGACTGTTAGATGATAATCCTGAATCTTTATTGGAACAACTTCACAAGCCATGGCTTTGAACATCAATTGATTTGAGATTTGAAAGATTATGGTACTAACCTCTTCGTCCGTTGAATGCTAGCACTTTGGGCTCCATCTCCTCGGCCATACATAATATCCTATCAATGGCTTCAATCCTTACTCTTTTAATCTTATTTTCACCAGAACTGTAAGTTCTTGGAGTATTTGTAGGATAAACAGGAGATGGTTGTTGAGTAGATGGGGTATTTGGTTGATTAGACTCATAACTGGTTTGACTGGTATAGCCATGTGATTGGTTGGATCCACGACCCGTTTGACTAGAATATCTATTTGATTGGTTAGATTCATAACTAGTTTGATAAGTTTCTGAGGGTTGTTGTTGTTGTTGATGATGATAACTTGTAGGTACAGAGGTAGGAGGATATACCCCAGGCTGATTAGGACCCTCAGGGTACCTATACTGTGGACATCCACCAGGATAACCCCCAGGCTGACTGGATGGATGATATCCAGGATATACCCCTTGTTGATTTGGTCCCTGAGGCACATCATCTGTTTGTCTAGGGATTCCAGTAGATGATGGTAGTGAAGGATATAACCCAGATCTGCTGGATGGCTGGCTAACACTACTTGGTCCCTGTGCAGTTGACTGCTGTGGATAGTTGGCTGATGATACCATGGGATATGTTCCAGGTTGACTTGAAGGCATTTGTTGTGTGTTCCCATTTCTTGTTTGCTGGTTGGGTGGTACATTTCCTGGCCCCATGTATTGGTTGGGTGGCATGTTCCCTGGTCCTGCTGGTCCACTAACTGGTACATTTCCTGGCCCCATGTATTGGTTGGGTGGCATGTTCCCTGGTCCTGTTGGTCCACTAACTGGTACATTTCCTGGACCCATGTATTGGTTGGGTGGCATGTTCCCTGGTCCCATGTATTGGTTGGGTTGGTTGGGTGGCATGTTTCCAGGAACCATTGATCCATTAGGTGAGTTGTTTCTTGGTCCAGAGGGTTGACCTGGGGGAATGTTTCCTGGTCCCATCTGCCCACTAACTGGTACATTTCCTGGCCCCATGCTCTGGTTGGGTGGGATGCTCCTTTGTTCCATGTACTGGTTTGCTGACATGTTTCCTGGTCCCATGGGTTCTCTAGGTTGTACATTTCCTGGTCCAGAGGGCTGGTTTGGTGGCATGTTCCCTTGTCCCATGTACTGGTTAGGTGGCATGTATCCTGGTCCCATGGGTTCTCTAGGTGGTACATTTCCTGGTCCCGAGGGTTGGTTTGCTTGACCCACAGACTGATTTTGAGGCATATTTCCTGTGCCCACACCTTGGTTATTTCCAGGTCCGCCAGGTTGGTTAGATGGCATATTTCTCATGGTTTGGTTAGGAGGCATGGGTCCTTGTTGCATAGATTGGTTATATGGTACATTTCCTGGACCCATTGGTCCAGGGGGAGGCATGTTTCCTGGTCTCATAGACATATGTGGAGGCACATTTCCTGGTTCCATGGTTTTGGCTGGTGACATATTTTCAGATGGTTGGCTAGCTGGTTGAGACATATTTCCTGGTCCTGAGACTTTATTGGGTGCCTGGCTCATGCTTCCTTGGTCTCTATATGATTGCTGACCATAACCTACAGAAGTTGCCACTGGTTGTCTATTTGGTTCCTGATATTGCATGTAACCTTGATTATATGATATTGATTGCTGTCCAGGAAGGCTTTGTGTTTGTAGTGAAGGATGATTACCAGGGAATTCCTGCCCTTGTGCCCTACCAGTCATACTTCCTGGTATGTACTGCTGGGGAGTTGTAGGTGGGGTTGGCGTAGAGCTTTGACCAGGATGTTGGTTTTCAGCGTTTTGTCTTGGTGACCTCTGTACATCTTGTGCCGAAGCATCCCTACTTGGAGAAAATCCCTGTCCCATTGCAGATTGCCGTTGTTCATTCATGGGACCCTGAGGTCCAAATCCATACTGCTGTTGTGGTGCACAGTTCCCTCTAGACACCACTGGCTGTGGACCCGGAGAGTCAGTTTGGATATTATACCCTGGCATTTGCACATTCTCCTGGTTGTATTGTCCAGGCATCATTCCTTGGTAAGCCTGAGGTGTATTAGCACTCCTGTCTGATTGTCCAGTTCCTGGTCTGGTGTCCTGGTTTCCTGGTCTGTTGCTGGGTGGCTGACCAGGCACCTGTCCGGGTTGATTTGGAATATAATAGCCATTTGATGTAGGATACTGCTGTACCTGTTGCTGAGGATATGGTCCCGTGCTTGTATTATAAGGCATTGGTATAGAGTTTTGATCATTTTGCTGGTGGGCTAGCCTTCCAGGGGTATTTGACATCGATGTTGGTTGAGGTGACTGTACTGTCCCTGGCATAGGGGCCATGCTTCCAGTACTTTGTGGTGGGTATTGGGTTCCTTGTTGTGGTGCAAATCCTTGGGGAGGTTGGGGGTAACTTGGGTGTGGCTGGCCTGGGGGATACCCTGCTTGGAATTCAGGAGCTCTATAAAGCACTTGCGAAGGGCTTTGTGGTTGCTGTTGGAAAAAGAAAAAATAGGCTATTATCAAAATTGTCAATCTAGTTACTACCCATAAAACAGGTCCAACAAGCTAAACCCAAAAAATAGAATCCTGAATTTTATTGACCCCCGAAACAACCTGTGGGCTGATATAAGTCAGGGCACGGTTAACTCACAGATCAAACACTGAAACAACCTCTGGGCTGATGAAAGTCAGGGCACAGCTAACTCACAGATCGAGGGACCCAGAGAACCCAGACCAGAAAGTCCATAGATTAGAAGCAAGTTCACTAATATCATAGCCTATCTAAGAGATTTTGTGAGCAGCTAGTCAGTGAGAGGTTATCTTTTTGAATAAAGCTTGTACTTCATCAGACTAAATCATTTCACAACTACATTTACTAACTTCCTGACTTTTGTAAATATCCACTTGGTCATCCACTTACATCACAAGTTACCGAAACCTTACTATACATTTAGTATGGTAACTATTTTCTTGATCACTTAATAATAGCTTCATAACCTGTCTTAGACTGTTAAGTGTAAAATATTAAATATTACGATATCTTAGTATTGAATGAAAAAATGAACTGAAAGTGGGAGAAATAGGATCACATAAACAAAAGATTACATTAATTATTTTTTAAATTAACAATATCATTCTTTTATTGATTGCGTTATTTCTAAATTACCTGCATCAAATGTGATGACAAAATGTTTTTGTGTTGTAAGTGTGAATATGAATCCTGCGGCTGCCATCGGGGAGGACACTCAGTTGTTCCATGAACAAGACAAGGTGATGATTTTCCTTCACCATTTACATAACCGTTAGCATTAAATTGATTCACTCTTTTCTCAGATTCAATGTTATTAGCAGGAGGTACATAATTAGTACCAAATGGGCTGTTTGTTTGAATATTATCCCTCGAAGCCTGTGGATGGTTGGTATTTAGCCAAGCTTGAAAGTTAGAGTTAGGTATTTCAAAACATGGTCGTTGTTGATCTAATTTTGGCTGTGTCTTTGAACAATACTGGTTTCCATAGTTACCAGTACTGTTGCTTCCATTGTCTTTAGAAGGTAAATACAAATGAGGATCTTGATAGATTTGCTGTTTTTCCATCGACGTTACATAATGAGGTTGTTGGTTATTCTGATTTAAGTTTAATTGTAACATACTTGTAGTTAGCGTTTGCAGTTGATTGATAGATGTGTGCTGGGGTTGTTCCATTGGATTTTCTGGTCCTCGCATTGACCTTACCATGCCTGGATCCATGTTGACCTATTATAATCAAACATTATTCTAAGAATCCTCTTTTGAAATCAAATAACTATGTAGGTCAACTTTGACATAACATCGTGTTTTTATGGCATTATTTCAATACCCATTGAATTTTTCCTCAGGCATTTTTTAAGTTATTTAGATTATATGAGAACATGAATCTACGATCATATCAAGAGTGTGGAGCATGATAATCTATGATAAAGACTAGAGAAAGACTTTGTTGTTGACCGTTATCCCAATCCAGTGTAAGTTATCTTCGAAGTTGATTGAGAGCTGGAATTTAAACCAGGTCATAAAGTAATTACACAGCATTAAAATATACATGATGCCTTTCTCTAAGCTATTACATAATCTATCTTCACATTGTTTTCCATTGACCATAACTTAACTTCAGAATCAAGTTCCTCCTTCAAACTGATTCAAACTGTCATGTTTAAATGAGTCCCTAGTCATTAATATACATGCTAAACCATTGTTCACATCAAAACACCAGTGTTCCTGCATCGCACATGCACATATTTGTAATTAAGATGACCAATAAGAGTATAGTTCCCTTAACAGTACCCTGCACCATCTTGAAAGGTAGCGGTGCCTCAGCCAATCCCTGATATCATGTGAAATCGACATGATAAACGTATTATCTGTAGGTTTTACCTACAGATAATACATTTATTATGTTGAGTTCACTCAAGGTAACGATGGAAATGGAAATAAGTTTGCTATTTTTTCGAAAGCAGAATTAAATCTTTATTCTTAGTTTACAAAATGTGTAATAAAACAATTATTGAATTCAGTTTTTGCATGATATTGTAAATGTCAAGACCTCGGCCGTATTATCCACCACAGCCTACGGCTTCGGCAGATAACACGGCCTTGGTCTTGATAATTTACGATATCATGCTTAACCTCATCCAATAATTGTTTAATATTACAAAATATATTGAACATAAGTAAAGTTTAGTAAAGAACATAATTTACAGAAGCATGTGTGTGGCTGTTGAAATAGTTTACATATTGGAGTCAACAGTCACCACATGAGGTGAGGCATGAGGTGACCTTGCGGTGATAGAGACATAATAAATAATTAATAATGGTTTCTATCATTGGAAGGTCAATTCGTGTTTGGCTTCGATGCGAAGGCAGGGCTACCTTTCAACATGGAGCTGGGAACTATGAATGGGACTATATCAGGATTGAATAGATTTTAGAACAAGATTTTTTAGAGATCAATGCTAAAATGTTGGCACTACGACATGTAGCCTTATTGATTAACTCTCATTTATAACTTCTTTAAGTTAATACAAATACGTGATAGGTGTAAAAGTATCAAGATGTTAAGAGCTATTCTTAAATGATATGAGACCCGGTATAAGATTAATAATATTAATATTTTTTGATTTAAAAATTGTCTCAAAACCTTAAAAATAATATAACTAATATGAAATTTAACTTGACAGATTATACAGGATTCTTCTACCTCACTATGAATGAGCATAGACCCATCTTAACATGTTTTAAGTGGATTTTATGCTATTGTGCACTGGATAAGCCTATGAAAGCTTCCTTTGCACGTAGGCATGCAGAACTATTTTACCTCAACCAAAACAACTCACCAATCTCGCTAATAAGAACAAACGAACCCCCTAACACTTTAAATACATGTCTCCAATACTCACTTTATTGTGTTTTAAGTTCCTTGGGTCGCTCCATGATGTAATTCGACTCTGGTGATCGATAAAGAAAGGTCGACCACTTCTCGGGTCAATCTTCATTTCCCAGCCCGCTGGCAGTTGTTCCTGGTTCATTCTTGTACTTATTCTTCTACAATCACAAACCTTGACATTTATACTTACTCGTAGGTTGATTTTTATCGATATCTATTGAGTTTTTCATCGCGTGTTTTCAGTTTTTCTATGCGTAAAATGAGAAGCATTTTCATATCAACCAGACGCCATCTTGGATCCAACACCAGGCTGCCTCGGCTTAAAATAACCAATGACGTCATCTACATCCTTTGTGCCACAGGGAACCCAAGATAAGATTCAAATGATTTTTCTCGATTCCCACAAATTCATCCATTCACATAACCTTTGATACGTTCTTAGCAATAGAAATGATTTTTTTTTTAAAGTTAATGTGGAATTTCAGAAAAAAAATAAACGATTTTTTATTTGCTGGAATTCCGTATATTGATTATATTTTTATTTGTAGATGTGATGGATATCTTTTGATCGAGCCAACAGGTTGCGCAAGGAAAATACCGGTAAATATAAGTATATAAGAAAACATCTCATGGATATCGAGAATTGACAGGGAAGTTTGGATTATTCTTCTGATTTGAATTACAAGACAATTTTCCTTAAAAGTTATTCGGGGGAGTCAAGATATCAAGAGATATTGGACCTGGAGATATTGACACGCGATATGGAGTCCAACAGTAAAGGCAGTGAGCCAAGAACTATTCTATGTTTCTTTTTCTTTGGCCTATTAACCATGGTTTATGACGAAATTACTCTAGTTGCAGCACAAGATGTTCTAGCCGGCTCGAGCATCGCTACCACTACTGTAGTTCTTTCTATTGCCTTGTCTGTTCTGTCCATGAAACTTACAGTCCCATGGGTCATGCAGACTATTCCGTATCTCGTCAAAATCATCATTATTGTTCTCGTTCTTGTCTCTGGTTTATTGACTCTTATATGTTCAAGTGAGATTCCCGTGCGGTTGGCTGGCGTCAGTATCATTGAAGCTGGTGTTTCTACGAGTGAGATTACGCTAATGTCACTGACTGCGTTCTATGAACCCATTACTGTAAGCGCTTTTGTGGCGGGGATTGGAATGTCATCTTTGTTTGGTCCATTTTATTATACAGGTAGGTCATTAGGTTCCACAACAGGTGGGTGTCTGGGCAGGCAGCCGACTGTCTCGTTAGAAAGACATTGAATTATGTATAATCATTATTCTTTCAGATATACACTAATTTTTGCATTCTCATCGGCAGTGAGATTTTCCTCTAGTCTAATTAACAATTAGTCCTCGAGTCCGAATGGTCTACGAGTCAATAGCCCATGAGGCCGAAGGCCGAAGGCCGAATGGGCTATTGACTCGTAGGCCATGAGGGCGAGAGGTCTAATTGTTTTAGTAAAAACCTACTAATCGGTCCAATAAAAGGATGCAAAAAGTTTTGGATTTTGCTTTAAATATATATTTTTTGGTTTTCAAAACCGGCGCTTTTCGCTACTAGAGGTCTATCACTAATAGACCCCTAGTAGCTCAGCCAATCACAGGGCTTGATTGGTGATAGACTATTAGTAGGTTTTTTCTAAGTTAAAATAGACAGGGGAATCCATATGCGCGTGCATATGTAGGGAATATTGCTCTCGTTTTTGAAAAAGGAGGGATTTTTAAAGGAATGTCACGGAAGCGTCTTAATTGAAGTCCCGGGTTGAAGTCGACAAAAATCGCGACGACAAATTGAACGATTCCGCGCGTCGCTCAACTATGAAACGAGAGTATTGTGAGAATAAACATGGCGCACTCTTGCATAGACGTGTTGCATTGCTACGTCATATGTAAACACGATGCGCGTACATCCCTGTATAGGCAAAACCAGTGACGAAGTAACAGTTTATGTATAGAAAAACTGATAACCATTAATTAAACAAACAAAAAATACGTGAGGTTCAGGAAAAAATGCAACTAAATGGACGGTCAAACCCAATGCCTATAACAAAATATTAGCGCTTGGCAGATGCGTGCGCCTCCCTGTAGACAAGAAAACTCAATGAAAACTCGTGAAAATATTAACATGGCGCACTCTTGTATGTATTTACTGCACTCCAAATGGATTGTGGTCAGCTTGGGTACAAACATTTGTTGTTCTTCATGTCTTATACAAGGTGTTGTTTGTACCCAGCAAGCTAGACCACAATGCATTTGGAGTGCAGTAAAGGTCCATGGAGACCACCCAGGTTTCCCTCCTGAAGTCATCGCAACTGAGCTAACTGAGGTACACCCGTTTAATCTAAACTACTCTTGATTTTTACTCAGCTCTAACGACCTGGCTGGACTGGTCTCCAAGGGTAACCATGACGTCAACAGTGCCATGGCCCTTATTGTTTCTGGTCCTTTACGCATTACTGAATAAAGAACCTATCAAGAAAGCCTCAAGGAAAGAGGAGTTATCTATAGCAGAAGAAAAGAATAATACAGTCGATACCACTGAAAAACAAGATAAAATAGAAACAACAGATACAGTAAAGAATAATTTGACAGCTCCAGAAACGGACGAAGAGTCGCATGAACAAAATTATGAAAAATTAAGTACACTGGATAAACTAAACGTAGCTGTGAAAATTATCCCTTATATTCTCTTTCTGCTTGTTACATACTTCGCGGAGTACCTCTCCAACCACGCTGTCATAACCACCCTGGCCTTCCCAGAATCCTCTCTGAGCCCACGTGACCATTACCCATATTACATGCTGGCGTATCATTTCGGGAAGTTCATTGGACGATCTCATATCTTTGTGATATCATGTTTTAATCCAGGACTTCTCGGTCGTGTTTTAGTGAGAAAGACCTGGATACTAGCTGTTATTGCGGTAGTTCATCTTGTAGTGTTTTTCTTAATGTCCTGGTATCGCGTCGTCACACACTTCGAGGTAGTTATAGCTTTATGTATCACTGAGGGCTTTACGGCTGGCTCAATGTATGTCAACTCAGTACACACAGTGTCGGAAATCATCAAAGAAACCAAGCATAAAGAATTTGCACTTGGATTGTTAACAGTTGGTGATGCTACTGGGAAACTGCTGGCAGGCGTCACTGGGCTTTGGCAAGAACCGTTTCTAAGGCGACATTGTTTAGAGGAATTAGACCTTGGAGTGTACTGCTTTACTCGGCATGTCGATGAAAGTGGATGGAGTGAATAGATAATTAGCTCCATTCACGATTCCTTTTTTCCAAGTGCATTTTATTACCCACCGCAACTGACACTTAAATGGGTTCTGGTCTGACTTGTCAGTCAAAAACGGACCTGCCAATCACATGCATGAAAGCCATTGTGCACTCAGTATGGCAGTGTTTGAAGGGTGTTGCAGTTTTAGCTTTGCAGTAGCAAACTGACGCCAGTAAGAAAGAAATCAGACAAAATGGCAGGATTAGTATTTTAATGATAAGGCAGAAATAATAAACATCTGATTGAAGAACGCTTTTAAATCTTCTAAGACTTTTTGACCGGTTACCTCCTTACCCCCCCCCCCCCTCCCCCCAAAAATGCAAAGCATTATGGGAACGTGAAAAAGGCGAATAAATGAGTTTTCTTGTACGAAGGATTTCCCCCTCTTAATAAAACTAAAAAGGTTAAGTATGATCGCGCCGGGTTACTGCTGCGTAAATCCGCTAGAATGTGTACCGAGTATGCACAATGTTGCAGGCAATCGATGTTGCGAGCCATGTCACACGACGCAATTTGTTGCACGCAATGTTGCTGAAGTAGAAAACGATCCTACTTCAGCAACATTGCCTGCAATATTGCGCGCTATGTAGTATTGCGCCTTGAAAGTTATGCGGAATCCAAAACTGACGATACTATCATAATCAGCTTCAGAATGAAATGACGACAGACACTTCACTGATATCCATAACCAATTTTATTTTCATTACTTTGAAATCTCTAAGGTGCTTATACTTTTACACGCCAAAGTTTTCAACACAAGTTTGAAAAAATCAGCGTGCCCAAAAAAATATGGACATGGTTTTTTTTCCTTGCGCGATTTCGTACGCACAAAGAATGTTTAATATTATGTACGGCGTCAAGAAAGATAAAGGTAGCTACATGAAGGGTATATCAAGACAATTCTTTCTTAAAAATTTCGATATATAAAGGCTTCTTATAGATAAGAAAGTGAGTGATTCACAAACAGGACTAAAATATGTTGAGTAAAAATAGATAAGAAGTACTAAAGTGAGGACACATTAACTGGGACCACTTTTAACAAGTTATAACCAATCACAATAGACTATATCGCAATACTCCCGTTTCGAGTTCTCTTTTACGCTGTGTTAGCCTCAATTGTGCGTAAATTATGCAGAAATTTAGATAAAACTCGTGAAATTTCAAAATATTTTTATTGTCTTCTTTACACACAGATCTCTTGAATTTCCACGGGCTGTTACTGAATAAAAGAATATATTACACGGTTTTGAGGCTAACACAGCGTAAAAGAGAACTCGAAACTGGAGTATTGTGCCGCAACAATGCATTCTGGGACTGTTAACTCAATCAAATAATATCAAACAAAAGACGTCATATTGCTGCAGCATTGTCTATGTTGAATGAAAAATAAACCAACCCAAACTCAAACTAATCAGAAGCTAGCAACAAAACCTAGTTATGATAATATTTCTGACAGACTACTTAGATCTTATCAACAACCATTGGAATTAATTATACATTTTGATTGGCTGAGGTCTATAATAAAATAAATTAATTAATCACTTTTTTTCTATGATACTCTCTCCTGATTGGTTACAGTTTGTGATCTACATCATGATTGGTTAACGCTGTAAAAGTGTTCCCAGTTAGTGTGTACACACTGTAATCAGACAATAAGTTATTAGTTATTAATACTTGTTTCATTATAATTCATTTTAATTTAGTTCTCATTCATAATTTTAGAGTTCAGTCCCAAAAAAGTCATGAATGTTAATTAGTTTTTTCTTAAGAATGATGGAGAATGTCAAAATATGAATGACCATGGAGAAAGACTAATGTTGTTTATCCCACACCATAGAAAATACAGCCAATCAGAAAGCGGGAAAGCCGTTACATATTCGTCAGTATTTCACTCTTCCTTCCCATCATGCACTTCGCGATGAATCTACGCATTTGTATTTTCTATGGTGTGGGATAAAATGGTTATACAATAGTTTCTCGTGGAATATCCCACTCGTCACTTGTATTTTCTTTGTATACACACTCGCCTAAAGGCTAGAAACTACAAGTGACTCGTGGGATATTCCATGGTATGCCACGAGAAACCATTGTATAACTAGTATATAGATGAACCTAACCACCACTCTCCTTTTGAGAAGAGATTACATGCACTGACCAGTCAGGTACTGTGTTAGTTTGGATAGTAATTGCAATCAATACAAATAATTTTTTTGCTGAATTTGCTTGATTGACCAAGTAACAATGGCTCTGAGTCAAGGTTGGACTTGATGTGTTCATACATTTACTGTATTTGATCAAGTCCAACTGGTTACTCAAGCAAATTCAGGAAAGGTCTATTTAAAAACTTGATAAGTGAAGATCAGGAAACAAACCGAAATATATTCTTGAAGCTTTGAATATGAAAAACCATTTTCTAAAATCTACCTCCTTATCTTCAACGATTATGGGTCTTGACAAGAAGGTGAAATTCTGCATGTTACTAAGATTATTTCTTATTTATTGGCAACCTCAAAATAAACCTTTCCCCTCCCCCTAAAATGCAGTATATAGACCTCTTTCACTTGACGTTAAAGCAGCTCAATTTGGAGGACAAAACAAAACAATTTCAATCTCCTGAGAATTGGACCTTATTGTTTTGTCCTCCAAATTGAGCGGCATTCCGACGTGCTGCAAGGGGTCTATAAGTCAAAGGATCAGTATTCCAAAAAGATTTTCAAACTGTTCTAAATATTGTAAAATATAAATCAATCAAAAATACTCTCTTATGAATACAAATAATTGGTACTGAAAATACTATGTAACCACAACCATAATTTGAGGAAAAAACAGAATAAAAGCTAACCTGAAGAAATATTATAATTTGTCTTTAAATCATTGGAGTAAAAAGAATAATTCTGAAAGATTCATCCCAATTTGAGACAGGAATATGAGCATATGATGACAAAATTTGTTTCAGTTGATTGTTATTTAAATTGCCAACCAGAAATCTATTGGACAATCCAAATAAACAAAGTGACAAAACCGATTATCAAAATGGTTGGCCATTAACATCACAATGGCAATGTCTATAAACATCATGTTTACCTATAGATAAATGACTTATGTGTGGCATATTGTAATTCAGGTGAATGATATGGTAATGATCATCTTTCACATGGGTCGGAAATACAACCTATTTGTATTTTGTATCCTTACTATACCACCATAACTAAATATTGATTTCATGAAGCGCATAAAAACTAGAGGCATGGAAATATGAGCAAAAAAATCATGCAAGTTGTTGTGCAACATTGTTGCATTTGGTGTGACACTGAAATGGTTTCTCTAAGGCACAGTTTAGATGTTGAATTTCACATCCCAAATCTAATGCAAATGAGCAAAACCTTTTCAGCACACCTTTCACCTTGCCTTAGAGAAACCATTTCAGTGTCGCACCATGGACATGCTGTATCCTGTGTCTCCCATTCCTGTGAAAACCACTCTAAAACTGGCTAATACTTATCTTATTCATAAAATGATACACTACACTATAAACATGATTCAATCAAGATAAATTGATCGAACTAGAAATAAAATAAATAAATAAACATGTTGACCAAGTCTGAGGCCAAGATAGGGGAAGATGCTCCTTTCCGTAGTTTCCCACCATCCCTTACAATTCTGGCTGTAAGGTTGAGGTCAGGGTAAAATTTGGATAAGAATGTAAACTAATTTAAATGTATGCATTAAGAACATTTTCACTGTTATGCAAATTTTCCTATGACCTCAACCTTACGGCTGGAATTGTAAGGGATTGTAGGGAACTATGGAAAGGAGCATTGAGTTTTTTTTAGTCCCCTTCACAGTTCCCTGTGCCATCTTGAAAGGTAACCATGATTTTGCATTGAAGTGAGCAAACTGTGAGCTTGCAATGATAGAGACCTTTAACACCTTGGACAATTATTCACGTCTCTATCATTGCAAGCTCACCGTTGGTCACGCTTTGCTGCAAAAGCATGGCTACCATTCAAGATGGCGCAGGGAACTGTAAAGGGGACTATTCCAAAAGCTGTAATCCAATCAAAGACACCAAAAGAAACAACACCAGTATCCCCTCTGAATCAAGCAAACTTGGTCAACAACATATATATCTATGATGGAAAAACAAAATTGGTTGATCAAAAGTAGCAGTTTACATCACCAGATTCTGACCACTGTGATAACCAATCAAATAACATCTATGGGTCCCTTTATAATATACACTAATCTTGTGACGACTGCTAAATGATCAATCAATCAAGAATGATATATCCCACTATGTTTCTCATTTGAGCTGTTGTGGTCAAACGTTTTGCCACATAGCTTAAAATCTCTAGTGCCCAATGTTTCCAAGGCAACTGCTAAACTGTGAGAATAGTCACTATTGATTGGCTAATTTTTTTGCCAATCAAAAGCAAGCATTCTCACAAATAATCAGTGGTTGCCATAGAAACATTGGGGACTACAATTTAAATTGTTTGACAATGACAACCTGTCAAACTCAAGATGTGTAGTAAGTACCAAGTGCTGTCATATTGCTTTCAGTTCAACCTAGTTGTACTTGTAGTGGTGCTTAGCGGTAAACTCAGTAAACTCCAGGATACATTATAAGCAACAGATATTTACAGCTTGGACATAATGTTTCCCCATTTCAGGCCATGTGTCATCATCCCCTTGCTGGGCCTAAAATAATGGCTGTTCAATCCCTGGTCATGACGACTGGCCAAATTAGTTTAACTTGGTCATACCCCATTTCTGGCTCAACGTTACTGGTCAAAATGAACAGCAAGACAAAGATTTGACCAGACAAGTTCTAATTCTGACCGGACATTGTCCGTGAACCAGCTGTTATTTTGAGCCCTGCCTTCAGTTGTATTTATGTTCATGTGTCTTCTCGTGCACAACCATTAAACAAAGGTATAATACTCTAGGTTATTGCACATGGTCTGAAATGGGAACATTATGCCCAAGCCCTTTCTGACATGTTGCTATTTTTGGTAGCAAGGCAGCTTTTTTATTTAATTGAACACACGCAAACACATGCAATTAACATATGGATATGGTAAACAGATTTCAAGGTGACTGTACAAACATATAGCAAAGACATTTCTTGCCGTGATGACAAGGGTGCTATGTCAGCATTTTGAGCAGTAATCAAAATGCTATGATGATGTGTCACCTCCATGTCAGTAATAAAAGAATGCAAGTCTAACAGGAAAATACAAAAGAAATCACACTTTTTTTTGATGGAATTTGACTCTTCTTTGGAATTTGGGTTAGCATTGCATCCAAGATGATTTTGAGAGGGGTTATTATTGAAACAGCCAAGATATGTCAATCATAACATGGTTAAATTAATTGCTAATTTTTAACAGTCACCTGGAATCGGCAAGCATGTTTATTTTTTACATAAGAGTAACCTACTGACATTATTACCTGTTTAAGTAAACAATATGAAGACCCTATACCAGTTCACGCAGACCAACATATGCAACAGCAGACAAGGCACCTATAAATACAATACACATTATTAAGTGGCAATCTTAATGTGGAAAAAAAACTTGAAAAAAGCTGCCATTTTTTGACAGATTTTTGCACAGCAAAATGCAAAAATTGTGCAATATAACCCAAAGGACATTGCATACTGTTTGCTTTCTTATAGAATTCTTGGATAAAATAAAAATAAAATAAATAAATAAATAAGAACCTGATGAAAAACCTTAGTGAAATACCTAATAAACTCCAAAAATTGAACCCGAGGACCCAGAGAAAAACCTTTGATATGGCCTAAAGTAAAAAACAAAACAGTCTCTGTGGGGATGTCTGGCTTACCTGCAACAGGCATGGTGATAATCCAGGCAAGCACTACATTTCTAAAGATCGCCCAATCAACCGACTCCTTAGATCTGACACGACCAACCATGACGACTGAACCAACTTTACAGTGAGTGGTACTGATTGGTATGCCGAGGTTGGATGCAATAAGAACAGTGATGGCTGAGCCAATCTCAATAGTGAAGCCACTGAAAAAAAAATATGCACATGGTCTGATTAATCTTTACATGCAGTTAACATGTTTAAAATCAGATCAAAATGATCAAAATCAAGGCACTGTGATAAAAAAAATAACATCAGGTGTCAAGTGTGCACACAAACTGACTAATCACAGTGCTCTTCAATGCTTAGCCGAGTGGATCAAGCACCTAGTCTATTTCTAAAACAAAAACACATGTTCAGATACATGAATATGGATACAACTCAAACAAAGAATCTTATTCTCAAGAGAATGACATGTGGTCTGAAATGGGACAACATTACCCCAAGCCGATGAGGTCTATTGACATAAGTGGTTACCTTGTAGGAGTTATAGGAGTGAGGTCTTCCCCAACAGTCTTGATAACACGTCTGCCCCAAACCCACAGACCAATACTAATACCAGCACCACCATAAAACAGAATCCATACAGGAATAGCTACCTTCTGCTGGATGTAGCCAGAATAGAAGATGGTCCATAATGATACTAATGGCCCTATACAGTTACTAGAAAGAAAGTAGTAGTGTTTAGCCTCTGGGGAGACAAGGGAATATAATGTATAATTCAATATATATTACAACCATCACTCCCTAGAAGGGGTTCTTTCATGAGGTTTGCTCCTCCACATCTACTACATTCACTATTTACAACACACAACACACAACACAAACACACAACACACAAGACAACACACAACACACCACACAAGACAACACACAACACAAACACACAAGACACAAGACACCACAACACACAACACACAACACAAGACACAAGACACAACACGCGAATCACATGTTGAAATTCACATTTTCTAGCTAGTTCTCTTTTCAGAAAATAATCATAAAATGTAAAGAAAAACAAAGTCTTTGCATTTGCATTTGATCCATTTATCTTGTAGCTGCTCAATTATCTTGTCACTAAAAAGTTTAAATTCTAACAGTGTGGAGGAAATCTTAAATGAGAACCTGGGGAAAAACTCTAAATTAAAATATGTGGTTGAGTCAAGAATTTAACCACCCACCCCAGGCATGAACCAAACATAAGAGACAATACCTTAATAAAGCATGCCTCCCAGCCAAGCCAGGTCTGGTATTGCTTACCTAACATCATTGCCACCATGCGCAAACCCACCAAAGCATGCCGTCATGATCTGTAAAAATGCAAACAATTTGCCAGTCTTTGGTTCATCATGTACTTTTGGCTTAGCAACCTGCATGGCCATAGAGTAGGATCTAAGCCTCACGTTTCCCATGTGATGATCATGGTGGTCACTTGGATGGGTGATGTGAGTGTCATCCTCAATCAACTGTTTCTCATCTGTAGGGCTTCCACTAAGGATTGTGTTGGTTGAGATTCTTGATGCTTCATGTTCTGTCTCAGTGGGTGAAATAGCTTCACCATTACAAGCAGCACCATCAGTTTTATTGGGTCTTTCCTCCAAGGGAGCCTTTTCAGCTAAAGTATTAAAAAAAGAAGTGATTTTAAATTGTGTTGTAAGTTTATGACTATGTTTTTCTGGACAAGTAAGTGACTGCAATAATAATGATGGTGATGATCATAGTTAGTAATAGACCCCTTGCACGTGACTCAAAGCAGCTCAATTTAGAGGACAAAAAAAAAAGAATTTCAATCTCCTGAGACCTGGAACGGTATCCGATGATTTCGCCTACGCATAGTTTCGCCTACTGAAGTTCGCCTACTGATTATAGTTTCGCCTACTGAAGTTCGCCTACGTATGAAATACATCGTAAAACCTATCTATGAAGTGTGAGACAGTAAACATACTGTCAAAAGGGGGAAAATATATTTCTCGTTTACAAAGAAAGAAAGTTGAATATGAATGTCAAGGCAAATAAAGTGAGAGAAACATCTTGAAAACTTTTGACGCCGAACGAAAAACAGTAGCTTTTGTGTGACAGCAAGAGTGTTACGACTAGTCATTGAAACCGGCAAACTACCCGATTTTTGTAAGAAATCTTTGCTTATTTGCTAAAATATTAAGTAAGAAACACATCTTTTATCTCTAAGAATGTTTGTACTTATATGTACTAATATGTGTACTTATAAAGGATCCTAATAAATACTAAATATATGATAGAACTCTCATGATATGAAGACAAGCCCCCTGAAATTAACAGTAAACACCAACATCTCCCAGACAAGCAGAATACTAGCATTAGTAAAAACTATGTTTGATATTCCACTGTATTTTTCACATCATGACAACAATGCTACAACCAATAATAATCATTAGCTTGTACTTTATGGATACTAATAAGGACCTTGCCTGGTGTCTGTCCACTGAATGAAGGTCTTTTTGGAATTTTTGGAATTTCTTTTTGGAATTTCTTTTTGAAATTTGGAATTTTGGAACCATGAAACCAGGTGTCTGTTTAACTTCATCTTGGATCATATGTGAGTTGAGTTTGTTTGATGTGTTGTTCTCTCCCTTGCCACAAGGGTTTTCCTCCCTCTGTAAAAATCAACACGTGAGTTGGGTGTTGAATGTTGTAAATATAGAATGTTGTGGAATGTTTGTGTGGAATGTTGTGGTAGTGTGTGTGGAACAAACCTCACAGAAGAGCCCCGTACGGGGAGTGAATGGTTGAAAAAAATGTTTTGTTTTTTTTATAGTTTGCTTAATTAGAGGGCTGCTTACACCCATTTTCAAAATTATGCAATCCAGAGGACTAACTATAGTTGCCGGGGCTTTTGACTTCTGCCAATCAAATTTTCAACGGTCTGAGCTAGTACATTTTTGATTGATGGCAGCCATACCCGGACATCTTGAGTAGTGTTGCTTGCATAATTATGAAAATGCGTGTAATAGAGGAATACTGCAAACTGAACTTACATGTAGCATTCCCATTGCTTGTGACTATCTCAACGGCAAATACATCATCAGGAAGATCAGTCGGCGAACAGGTCACAGTACCAGCATCCTCACCACTGGCAACCTCATGGATGATTCTACGGCGCATATATGGGACAACCCATATTTTTACGATAAGACCAGTAATGAGACCACCACCAAAGGTAAGAATAAAGACCCCATAGAGAGGAATCTTATTGAAGCCAAGGACTAGAAAACAATCATAAATAATTATGATTATAATGTGTGATTTATATAGTACCCTTCCATATATAAACCAAATTGAAACATCGGGATAAAAAGGTTAAATCATCAGAGCTAAGACTGAGGGGTATTCTAGGCAGTCTATATCCTGGGCATTTGGAGAATATTTGCATCCGGACACATGCATGAAAAGTGACAACATGCTTTGTTTGGTAAATTCAGGGTCCGTGCAGGCTTCTTGTGAAGACATTCAAGGACATTTCAAGGAATATTCAAGGACCAAAATGAAAATTTTCAAGGACCACATAACGATGGGTGCGATCGGGATTACGAACTTTTAGATGAGGAAAACAGGCTTTTTGGGTTACAAAAACCTTTCTAAATATTTTTCAAGGAGTATTTACGATTTTCAAGGAATTTTTTTCAAGGAGTTTCAAGTGCCCTTGAAATGAGTTTTCAAATTCCAGCACTTTTCAAGGAGTTCAAGGACCTGCACAAACCCTGTAAATTGTTTGTCAAGGTTCAAGAGCTGAAAACTGCAATATACATAACATTAGCCTCATTAACTGTTTACCCAGAACACCCTTCAGTCTTAGCTTTGATGATTTAACCTTTTGAACCCAACAACAATTTTCATTATAGAGTGGTCACTGCCAGGGCTTCAGGGTTTGTAGAGGTTACTCAAAAAAGTTAGAAAAGTAGTCCATTTCTATACCCAACTTTAATTGCCTTTGTTTATTGAGATTCAGCTTAAAACTAGTAGGTATGGTACAATAATACAAACCCTGTGATCCATTGTAAAATACAGAAAAGAGGTTGATGGTGATGGTGAAGGCATAAAACAAGGGCAAGAACTTCAAACCTGACTCAAATGATTCTGCCTGATATAGAAAATGAAATAGAAAACATGATATGATAAAAGATTGCCATCATAAGTTAAAAGATTAAAGGTAAAGTGCTTATTTAATGTCAGTAGTTCCTTCAGTTGAAGTTCAACTACTATCAATGGAAGCCGACGGTGCACACTGTGGACCTCTAGCTTCGAAGGCCACACACTAACCAGCTGAGTATGCCTTTTCCTATAACTAAGTGAAGTTTTTAAAAGATGGTACTTACTTACTTACTTGCTTACTTACTTACCTTCTTAAGGATGAAGTGGTTAACGAAGATGAAGATTAATGAACTGACAATGCCAGACATAAGTGGTGATATAACCCATGACGCAGCTGAAACAGTACAACAGAGTACCCTTGATAAGATCCACAGAATAAACAACAGAATAACAGAAAGAACAACAGAATATATTACCTACATCATAAAGTTGGATTGTTTTGTTATCACTCTACATTGATTGGTTGTTATGTTAACTTTTGTTATGTTAACTGTTTTTTTTAATTGTTTTTTTTATTGTTTTTTTTTTAATTATTTTATTTATCTATTTATTTATTTTTTAGTAGTGTATTAATCAATATACAAATATACAACAACTTTCATCTTGCGGTCAAGGCCATGGAAAGTTGTATTGAGGATGTCAGAGCCTGGCTGGTTTGTAACAAGCTGATGTTTAACGATTGGAAGACGGAATTGCTCATCATTGGTTCTCGAAAGCAGTTATCCAAGATCAGCATTAGTTCTATTCGAATTGGGAACTGTGAGATTAAATCGCAGGATAGTGTTAGGAACTTAGGTTCTTGGTTTGATAATCACCTATCTATGAGTACCCATATTGGGAAGGTTTGTAGTAAGGCTTTCAGGGGATTGTACAATTTTAGGCAAATTAGGAAATATCTGTCTGAGGACTCCACAAAGACTCTGATTCATGCTTTTGTAACATCACATTTAGATTATTGTTATTCCCTCTTGTATGGTCTTCCTTAATATCAATATGACCGTTTACAGAAAGTACTTAATGCTGCTGCTAGGGTAACTTGTTTTATTCCTAAGTTTGAGCATATTTCTCCAATTCTCATGCGGCTTCATTGGTTGCCAATTAAGTATAGAGTAGAATATAAGATTGCACTACTAGTTTTTAAGGCGTTGCATGGATTTGCCCCAGTGTATATCATGGAGTTGATTAATACTAAACCTGTTACCAGGTATAGTTTGAGATCTGATTCTGGAAATTTCTTGTAAGTTCCTCATGCAAGGTGTAAGACCTTTGGCGAGCGCGTATTTGTACATGCAGGCCCTACTGTTTGGAATGCTCTGCCATTATCACTTAGAACGTGATAGCATTAACTCTTTTAAAAAAGGACTTAAGACCCACCTTTTTAGAAAAGCGTTTTATTAGGATAGTTGTTTGATAAATTTATTATATTTTAGGTATGTTATTTATCTAATTATAGATAGTTATATATTTTCTGTTAGCCTATGCATGGATTTAAAATCATATATATATTTTTAGATTGTTAAGCGCTTTAGAATATCTTAATAATTAAGGCGCTATAGAAGTTTAATAAATCATTATTATTATAACAATCAATTTACAACAAAACAGAAAAAAAGTAATATTTATTCATTCTTTCATTCATTAATCATATTTATTTATCTTATTTTATATAGTTTATTTATTTATTTTAGGTCCTATTTATTGGTTTAAATCATACATAAGTCTTCCTAAGTTCTTTTGCTCGCGCTTTATTTATATATATCTCTTTCTTGTTAGGTTCTTTAGATTTGTTTATACACGTAGATCGTATTGTTTCTCTGATTGGTCCTTATATTCGTAAAACGCAAATTGCGTGCGCTTATAGTCTTTGAATAATTTGAATCGTTGTAAAACATACTTTTCGCCCTGATGATGCACTAGAAGTGCGAAAGCTCGGTATTATATTAAAAAATAGTGGAAGAAACAAACGTAAACAATAAGGTTAATAAGGTTAATGTTATGTCAATTGTTAACAACCATGGGAATGAAAGATTGTGATTGGCTGAGTTCAATGGGATACCGTGTCTGCCCTCTCCTGATTGGCTGAAGTCTATGTAATACTCTCTCCTGATGGGTTACAGTTTTCACTCACTCTCACCCATGCTACACATGGGTTAACACCAGATAGTACGTTCTTTCATTTCTATCTGATCCATTTTTTCAGGATAAATAAAGTTGCTGTTGTCGTTGTTATTATAATCATTAATATAATGATTGGCTAACTTTGTAAAATTGATCCCAGAAAGTGTGTACACACTGTAACATATTCATACCAATTTTGCCAAAAGTTGGCCACTTGACCCCAGGCAGTCCATGTGCCACTAGAGCAAAGCCCATTGTTGCACCAACAACGCTGTGTGTCCCAGACACTGGAAGGTTGAAGAATGTGGCAATCAGAAGCCACACGCTTGTACC
The DNA here is from genome assembly GCA_964019055.1 of Anthopleura xanthogrammica. NCBI lineage: Eukaryota > Metazoa > Cnidaria > Anthozoa > Actiniaria > Actiniidae > Anthopleura > Anthopleura xanthogrammica. Next base: position 12,713,130 of record OZ025208.1, on the reverse strand, counting down.
AGTGAGAGCTGACAATGAACCAACCATTGCAAGTTCTTCTGTACCATTGAAGGAGTTGATGTCAATGATGCCTTTACGAACAGTATCTGGAATATGATGGATTCAGTAAAATTTCATTACTAATAATGATAATAATATATAATAATAATAATAATAATAATAATAATAATAATAATAATAATGAATACAGAATATAATAAATGACGAAGAAGATACTGGACTTGGAATCAATGCAGTGCATAACAGGGCTTGAAATAACAGCAAGTCAATGGACAATGTCTGGCCAGAATTGAAACTTGTCCAGTCAAATCCAGTAACATTGAGCCAGAGATGGGGTAAGATCAAGCTAAAACTAATTTGGCTGATTATCATGACGGGTGACTGACCGGCCGTTATTTCAAGCCCTGGCATAAAGTTTTCAACAAGGAATAATTGGCAGATGAATTTTTAGAGTCAAAAGTGGTAGGACATTGGCTATTTTCATAGTCAAATTCCAATAATATAGGCACCCTGGGGACCAACTAGACAAAGTGTTCATGAATTAACAATTAACAGAAAGGCAAGAGTTTTGAAAGACATGCTCACTTATTAATCACTCAAAATGTTACAACAGAATATTCCGATATATTATATTATATTATTATTATATATTATATATTACACTAATAATTTTAAAACTTATTTGAAATTTGTTGATATGTTAAAAAAGCCCCAATATTATGCGAAAGTTATCTACCAACCCTGCCATGGTTCAAGTAATTATTGCTAATATTTCCCTAAAAATGTTGGTCTTTTTCTCCAATCCATGTTATTCATAATAAACTGCACTGTGTATAATACAGAGGAAGTAGTGAATGTATGGCTCAAAAAAATATCCCTACCCCACCATGGAAGAAATCAGAAATTCCCAGGGGGTGGGTGGTCAGAGAAAAAACAAAATTGCAAGGTTGGTGTGGAAGAAAATTGGAAATTCCAGCAGGGTGAGGGATCCTTTTTTCAAATATCCTCCATGGTGGGGTATGGATACTTTTTTGGAACCATACAATACAGTAAAAAGAAATCAATAATTCAGCTGTGTATATCATAAATAATATCTATTTACAAAGCTATTTATATAGTGACAGTTTCTTTTTATGCCACGTTATTACTTGCAAACAAAACCAAGTAAAATTACATTAAAGTTACTTTATTACTTTTTATTAATTTTTTTTTCTTGTTTGTAATTTTACTCCAGTATTTTTGAAATTACATTACAATAAAACTTCAAGACTCGTGAGGCCACCAGACTATGATTTCTAGATATCAATAAGTTGAAGGTTTTTGGAAATAAATGTCATCATACTGTAATTCACAGGTTTTTCACAGGTTTCTGTTTCAAGGAGTTTTTATCATACTGAAATTCACAGATTTCTCTATGGAAAATAAAATTCACAGGTTTTTTTCTCACAGGTTTCAAAAATAAAGATTTTTCCAAAAATCAACCAGAAATTTGGCAGTGTAAAATTCACAGGTTTTTTCACAGGTCCTTTTCATGTCACATGTAATTTCACAGGTTTTTCACAGGTTTTCAGCCAGTAGTACTTGTAAGCACATTAAATATTCATAATCGAGCTTGTTCCACATCAACGAGTTCATATTTGAATCGAAGACCTATAACTGAAACTTCATCTAACCTTGTTATTCCTCCCCGTATTCCCTTACAATATCAGGTCAGTAAGCCAGTTAAATTAGCTGTTTTAAATGCAAGATCTATTTGTAACAAATCTTTAATTTTAAATGAGTTTGTTATTGATGAAAAAATTGAGTTGTTATGTTTAAATGAAACATGGTTAAAATCTAATGAATCTAATGAACTTACTATAAATGAAATGCTACCTAATGGATATTTATTTGAACATGTTGTGAGAGAAAGCAGAGGTGGTGGTGTTGGTCTTTTATTTAATAAGACTCTGAATATGAAGGGAAGTTTATCATCTAGTCGCTCTTTACAATGTGGTGTACCTCAGGTTCAATCTTAGGGCCCATATTGTTTCTCATATACACCTCTCCAATCGGTGATATTTTAAGAGATCACGATATTGATTTTCACTTATATGCTGATGATACTCAGCTATATATCTCTTTTGAAACATCCTCCTCTATCAAAATGGAATCAGCCAAATACCAAGTTGAGTCTTGTCTGAGTAGAATTGATTACTGGATGACCGCTAACAAATTGAAATTGAATACTGACAAAACAGAGATCACTGTACTGTCAGCTGCTCATCGCCCCAGACCACCAATTGAGAGTCTTAAGTGCTGCGACCATATTATCCCTCTTTCATCATCCGTTCAGGATATAGGGGTAATTCTTGACGACAAAATAACTCTTGTAAATCAGATTACCTCCATCTGCAAGTCTTGCTTTTTTCATATTAGAAACATCAGGAGGATCCGAAAATATATTTCTATGGAAGTCTGTGAAACCCTGGTACAAGCTTTTATTTCAAGTAAACTAGATTTTTGCAATTCCTTGTTGTACGGGATACCGAATTACCTAATTCAGAAACTTCAGCAGGTTCAGAATGCTGCAGCACGTTTGGTATCGTGCTGTCACAAGTATGACCACATTACTCCTGTTCTGCGCCGCTTGCATTGGTTGCCTGTAGATCAGCGAATTAATTATAAGATACTTTTATTAACTTTCAAAGCTTTGATTGATTGTGCTCCACCATATATCCACGAACTTATTGAACCATATGTCCCAGTTTGCCAGCTAAGATCTGCATCATTGCACCTTTTAACAAGAGGCTATTACAATCTGAAAACATATGGTAAACGAGCCTTCTCTAATGCAGCCCTGGAGCTATGGAATAGCCTTCCTGTGCATATTAGGTCATATACTGACATCACTTTATTTAAGCATGATCTTAAAACTTTTCTGTTTAAAAATGCATACTCTCTCTGATTAATTAATTGATTAACTTACATTTCTAACATATATTACTGAAATATGATATATTATTAAATATGAATTCCTTCTATGTAAGGATTTATGTGTTTCTGCCATTTGGCTTTTTATAATATTTCTTAGCTTGTTTTAAATACACTAGATTAAATATTCTAAACCCTATTTTAAATATGTAAAGCGTTGTTGAACTTTAAGGAAATTGATGCTATATAAAATATTATTATTATTATTATTATTTAAAGAAAAAAACCTACAACAACAGAAGTCAACATTATTTAAATAGAATGTGTGGTATTGTACAATTGTGCCCAAATATATGAAGCTTCTCCGAGATGAAATTGTCTGCTGTCATTGCAAACTAAACAGCATTTTTCTGGAATCCTGGAGGCTCTATAGCGACAAGAAAAAAGACAGCTCCTGAAACGTAGTATCCTGAATACAAGCATCAAGAGTTTTGTGCTACTGCTCTAAGAGCATGCTCATGTGATGAAAAAGTGGGACAGTATTTTGTAAAATATGCTATTTCATGCTAAGAAAAATACAATTAAAATATAGCATATTAGAGCAGTAGCACAAAACTCTTGATGCGTGTGTTCCCCACTAATCACTTAAGGTGACTGATTACTTTAGCAAGCAATAAATACAAAATGTTCTTACAAAAGATATTATACACATAATTTAATGCTGATTCCAAAAATGAAAAGAAAAAAAGGGTGTCCTGAGCTCGTTTTCGAGATCTTTATCTTTATCCTTACACCTAAAACATAATAATAAAACTAAAACTTGAGCTTTTGACAGCAGATTCCAAAGTTTCTTCAGGAAATTCCAAAGTTCAAGTTGTACTTTGGAAGTTCACAACAAACTTTGTTGGCAAACTTCAAACTTACATCTCATGCAAATTTGGTAATCCGATAGAATCAATGTTTTCTCTTTGGATTCATCTTTTTTCTCCTTAAAGCCAACCACTTTAGGTTTTAACCATTTTTTTTTTTTTTAATTCTTTCAATTATTGTTTATCTTACAGTGAAGACACTCGAACACTTTGAGGTTGTTTCATACTTAAAAACAAAAAAACTTTGTTTCTCCTTTATCCCTTGTGTGTATCGATTGGAAATACGATTTATTTTGAATAAGATTATTTGAGTTCAGTGCTTCATTTTCAGAAGGTTTGAAGCAATAGTAAGTTCATAAAATAAAAAAATATAAAAATATCAAGTGTTCATGGTTCGAGTGTCGTCACTGTTAATCCATTATTATTATTATTATTAATGGATTTAAGATAATAATTGAAAGAATTTTAAAAAGGAAATTTGCTTTACTCACATTTTTTTTTTGGCAGTTTTAATTGTATTTTTTGTGTTTTAACTCGAGATCTGGTCATATTTGGATTGATCAGACGTTATATTATATTTCTGTCTAGTGAGTCGTTGCTATAGAATCCTGACGCTGTACGCCTTCTAGAAAATGTGTACAGCTGAAAAATTAACTCCAAATATTACTCATCGTTTATAGATTACAGTATTACAGGACTATTTATCAAATTTCGATGGCTCTCTCAAATTTTAATTAAAACGAAGCTTACAAGTTACTTGCAAAGATCGTAAATATGAGCTAAATGTGAAACATGTACAAAATTCCAGGATCACATGAACAAAACTTAGTAATGGTCAGGTCAGAACTATAAGAAAAGCCCTATCGTTTTTTAGAGTCAAAGATATCGAAAGATGTATTTTCTAAAGCTAGATCGAGGTAATAAGCAGTGATGGATGGACATGAAGTGTTTGTAAATAAACAAAACAAAAACAAGAGTTTTTGGCTCAAACGAAAACATTGATGCCAGACTAAGTCTGGTAAAACATATTGATAATTCCAGTCGAGTTTTAGTAACCTGGCATTCCAGTTCTATAAACAGAGAACACGATAAATACTTAGAATAATAGTGATTGACTTACCAGATACTTTAGTTCCGATAAGAACAGCGCCAGCTACTTCGAATATCGTGGCGATAACACAAGCTTGTTTTAGAGTGAGGACCTTCGATCCCACAGACGTCCCAAACGAGTTAGCCACATCGTTAGCTCCGATACCAAAAGCTAGAACAAATGCTAGGATAAACCCAACGATTACCACCCAAACGTACTCTGAACCTTGCGGTTCCAACATCGTGTTTTTTGATAATTTTTTGTTTTGAATACGTAGTAAAAACTGGGGTTTCTTTTGGTTCTACACACTGGTTGTAGCACCAACACTGCGAGAGCAACACGTGTCTTGAACTAAATACAAACCGAACGAGTCCTCGTTGAATCCATGTAGTAAATCTTACCCTCTCATAAACGATATGAATTAGATAGTTCGGTGGACGGGTTGAGCGAAATTTGAGCTCTAAAACAGAACCAGTTTAAGAAAAATGAAAATGACCTTCGGCCCACAGAGGTAATATCAAGCCGGTTCTTCAGCGTGTTTACAAACTCCTGTTTACGTTTTCCTTTCAATCTCGTTGACCCAGTTCTCGGTGCAATCGTTGGCTTACGAACTTAGGCAGCAAAGACTAAAACGGATAATAAATTGAAGCTGTAATGGCCAAGGAATTGAAGTAAAGCATGGAGTCGTGGAACTAGCTAAAGCAATGGTGAACAAGAACATGGATTGTACACGTGGGAGAGGAATCCCGGCATGCAACAAACACGGCGTACAGTTTTAGCGCCAAATTCATATCAGCTTACTCTATATGGAGAACGTAAACTCTCTTCTAAATGTACTCAACCCTCCCGCCCGTGCGAGACTGACTAGTCATACACCTTCATTATTGTTTGTCGTGTGCTCGGCTGGTGACCGCACGAGTTTATTTAGCATTTTTACACAACTGACTTGGGTGAGCATTTTCGTCAAAGCATCAACGTATATCTACAAAAAGTAGTGCGAGCGAAATTCCATAGGATGAAAAAACCCCAAAGCGCTCCGCAGCGCTAATTTTTTAAGGGGAAAAATCCCAGCCCTATGGATCGCACCCTTCCGCCTGCTGGGCTCGGCTAATTTTTAAATTCCCAAACTTTGGGAAACTGATAACAATGAATCGAGATTGTCTTTTATATAACCGTCTTTCGCATTTTCACTGGACCATCTGCCATGTCTCTTGAACAATCGATCTGGTATTCCACTGTTTGCTGCAGCTGAAGCCCCTCCTGCTCGCAGACTGTGTAAACTGATCTTGGCCGTGTCTGTGATTCCTTCAAAGGCTTCCTTTATTAGCTCCCTTGCACGAGAATAACCAATTCCTTGGGGGCGAACTTTGCGGGAACAGCTAGGCCCTGACAAAGCACGGAAAAGGGGCAGCTCTTCTTGAAAATTCATTTCTGCAGCATCTACGTAGCGTTCCAGAGCTTTAACAGGACAAGTCAACAGGCTGGATCTGGATATTGACACCCAGGCTCCTTCTCTCAACTGGTCCGTCTTGGATGATTCTATGAAGATAGAAATATAAGAAGAGAAAACCCTAACATCACAGCATTTGATGTTACAGAGTTCACTAAACCGGAAAAAACCTGCGAAACCGATAAGGCACATAGCAATTGTCCTGAGGTGATATAAAGAAGGATTCTCTTTATATTTCGACACCAACGCGAGTAACATCTCCGCAGTAATGGGTTCTTTCCTGTTCTTAGGCTTTCCCAGGATTCTCTTAGCAGCAGACAGCATAGGCGCAATCAGGGTATGGTCAGAAACTTTAGGGAACCCCCCTAAGGAGTGCGCCCAGTCGATACTGTAAACCGCATTCGAGAGAGGAGAAGGGGTCTGAGAATTCTGTAAAATACACTGAAGATAAACTGCGACATGGAATGGGTTGGCAGGGAAATGATCTAAGCGATTCTCAGACGTCCAGCGCTTCCAGCGGTTAAACCCTCCCAGATACGTTTTGATAGATCCTTCAGCTTTGGCAGCCAATACCGTCTGCTTTACTTGATCCACACACGGCTGAAGGTGGGGAGGCAGGGCTGCACTAAAATCAGACCACAAGGCAGTGTTGAAAACATCTGAAACAGAAAAGGAAAGAAAAACAGAAGCAACAAGAGAAGTAATTGGAACTTTTCATAAACACAATGTTGAATTATTATTATTTAAGATAAATATATTTGTCGTCATTTCAATGGGAAAAAATTATTACGAGCCAAAAAATTGACCAGAAGTGGTCACTATAATTTACGGCACAGATGGTCCCAAACACAATTTTTTTTTTTTTTTTTTTACAGGGCACAGATAGTCCCAAACATTCTCCGGGCACAGATCGTCCCTAATGTTCTCAGGGCACAGATCGTCCCAAACGTTCTCCGGGCACAGATGGTCCCTAACGTTCTCAGGGCACAGATAGTCCCTAACGTTCTCAGGGCACAGATCGTCCCAAACGTTCTCCGGGCACAGATGGTCCCTAACGTTCTCAGGGCACAGATGGTCCCTAACGTTAATTCAATCCTCAGCAAACAAAACAAAATTATATGTATAACAAAGTCCTTGACTTCTAGTGATGACCGAGTCCCAAATCTGAAACCAAAAAAAAATAAATAAATAAATAGGAATAAAAGTGATAAGTATAAATATGTGCGGCACTGAAGCGAACACCAAGATGACACAAACAACCTTGACAACTCTTTAAGTACCTACACCAATTCCCTTGAGAATACATACCGTCGAGAGAATATTTTTTCGCTAATTTGCAAAACGCGAAAAAATTCATCTCTCTTCTAAATGTACTCAACCCTCCCGCCCGTGCGAGACTGACTAGTCATACACCTTCATTATTGTTTGTCGTGTGCTCGGCTGGTGACCGCACGACCAGCCAAGAGAACAAAGAAAGATGAACTGAAGGAATAAAATAATAGTGTAAGAATAATAATGATAATATGAAAAACGGATTAAATAAGGATCAATAACAACCTTGAAGAATACGATCGATAAACAGCATTAAATCATTTACCAGTTAGAATAGAATCCTCAATGCGAGCATCCTGAATGAGAGATCCTCTGATCCGAAAATACAGGGACAAGAACCGGGAACGAAGGCTTCCCTAAACGTTGGCAAATCCATCCATGCAATGACAAATCCTCGAAACGATGGGCCATCTGAGATCATGGGCCAGTAGGGGGCCGAAGGCCAGTGGGGAACTATCAGGGTCCCAGCAGCTTTGCAGTTACGCATGTGCAACAAAACACGAGGAATGAGGCAAATGGGCGGACATACATAATTGTTCTCTCCAGACCAGTCTAACACAAAGGCATCAATATCTTCCGAACCAGGATTCCAAAATCTTGAATTAAACCGGGGTAATTTGAGGTTAAGATGGTTCGCAAAACGATCTATAGAATGCGGCCCCCAAATTTGATCGATCTTAGAAAACGTCTGCTCCGATAAACCCCAATCATCTGAATCGCAGATACGACTCAAAAAGTCAGCCTGATCGTTTTGAGATCTAGGAATCCACTCCATTTCGACCGAGATATTGTGGACACAGCACAAATTGAATATATCTAGGGCTTCCTTTTGCAGGTGTTCTTTACTGCTTCCGTTGGAAATAATCCTGGGAACATTTTGGTTGTCTGTGAACCACTTTATCGAACAACCCGAAAGCTTATCAATCAATGAAAGTAAAACATATTTCACAGCCAAAATTTCTCTTAACGTAGAGCTAGTCTGCATTTCATTAGGGCTCCACTGGCCCGAAACTAAATCTCGTCCACATTGGATGGAATATCCACCAAAACCTGTATCACTGGCGTCAGAGTACACCACTCCGACCACGCTAGATTTAGATACCATGGCCTTACCATTAAACGAGTTAATGTTTCTTAACCAAAACGAAAGTTCTTCCGCGACACCTGCGGACAAAGGGAGGCGGTCCTCCCACGAGCGCCTTTGTTCTATGGCATGATAACAATTTCGTGTCAATAATCTAGTAATGTTTCCAACTGCACAGGACATAGAGATGATTTGACCTGTGACAGAAGCTAGCTTACGAGCTTGGATAAACGTTTTAGATTGGCATTCCTCTAGGCACACTTTCAATTTGCTAATTCTTCTCTCGGGTATACTAATCATGCCAGATTCAAAATTCAAAATGACGCCCAAAAAGGTCACTACTTGGGAAGGGGCCCAGTTGGATTTCTCGTCGTTTAGGGTGAAACCAGAAGCTAAAATATCACTTCGCACTTCGACGCTTAAGCGTTCGGCCTTATCCAAAGACAAGTCTCCCCCAATCCCATCATCCAAATATAAAAGAATGGTATGGCCCTGACTTCTCCAAAATTTTACGAGTTGTCTCATGACTTTGGTAAAAACGTACGGAGCAGAGGTTAAACCAAATGGAAGAACGCGAAAAACATAGTATTTCACAACTTAGTTTGAGGCCCATTTGAAAGCTAAGTACTTCGTTTGTTCATCACAAATATCAATATGATGGTAGGCCGACTTAAGGTCAAAAGAAAACACGTGAACCCCTGGGGAGAAAAGCTGGAGCACAGTTCTAATGTCCTCGTACTTAATTGATTTTTTGACAATAAAGTTATTCAGATGAGATAAATCCAAAATCAGGCGGAGCTTGCCGGATGACTGAATAGCCACATGTAAAGGATTACAATATTCAGGATAGTGAGGAACCTCTTGAATGCAACCTCGAACAAGTAACTCTGAAATAGCTTCATTAACAAAATCCTGATGAACAAAAGCGGAATTACGGTTTTCTATAGAAAAGGGCAAAGGTAATTCATTAAAGACAATGGTGTAACCATATTGAAGGATCTCTAAAACAAACTGCGACGTACCAATTTGCTGCCAAAATTCTAAATGAGCCTTCAATTTTCCTTGCACAAAATCTGAAGGAGTGGTAATTTGCTCGTACTCATAAGATTCACTGTTTAGATCCACTAGCGGTGGTTGTGGCACTGGATGGTTTGGGACGTGGACATTCGGCGACCCAGTGTCCTGGGCGTCCACACCTGAAGCACAAATCGTTTTGTCGATTCGGGAAAAAACGCGGTCCGCTTTGGGGACGAAAATAACGCAAATCACGAGTAGCAAAATTTGAAGCAGAAAAGGAATTTCCTTGATTTGAACTAGAGGACTGAGATATTCTAGATTTCCTCTTTTTCTCCTGAGCAGACTTAAGCTTCTCGGCTGCTCTCTTTTCTGCTTTTTTAATTTTCTTAGCATCGACTTCATTATCTGCCAATTCGTCATCAACGTATTCATTAATGGTAGACCATCCGAATTCCGACTTATCGGCAAGCTTAATCAATTTCTGTCTCTCCTTAATTAACTGAATACCTTCTTTGAGTTCCTCCTTCGCTCTATCCACGTTGCCGTTTTCCAACGCCTTCAACGCCTTCTCGCTCTTCCTGCAAACTTTCTGGTTGATCTTGAACTGTTGCTCGTTCCCTTTCTTCTTGAAGGAGTAACTCTCGGGGGTTTCCACTTCGTTCGCAAACTGAGTAGCGAGATCCGCTTGTTGCTTGAGAAGATTAGATTGTAAACCAGTAAGTTGAGCGTTGACCGCTTCGAGAATTGAATTTTGCTGCGCATCTAAAACTGCTTGTAGTTCTGGCGAAATGGCGGCTCCAACTGCTCCTTCTCGCTCACCCATCCGAACTAAACTCACAGGATAATACAAAACTAAAAGTGATAAGTATAAATATGTGCGGCACTGAAGCGAACACCAAGATGACACAAACAACCTTGACAACTCTTTAAGTACCTACACCAATTCCCTTGAGAATACATACCGTCGAGAGAATATTTTTTCGCTAATTTGCAAAACGCGAAAAAATTCATTTTATTAACCTAAGTTCATAAAAAATATCTAGTTTTTCTCTTGGTTTTTAATGGGATTTCTTTAATTTCTTAGGATTTCTGAAAAAGGGACTGAAAAAATTATTTGTCTGAACTTAGTTTAACAGCATTTCATTGGCTTTAACGTCAATCACAAAGTTAATTCATTCATCCCACATGAATTTTGAACCGAGTTCATCAGCTCCTAAACAACTGTCCAAAACTTATTTCCTTTCCCTAAAAAACGATCAAAACTACGTCAGAAAATTCAAGTAGACTATGATTAAACGAATTGTGAACTCAATTTTGACTTTAGATAAAGATTTTGTAGGTTGAAAAATCTATTTATTTGAACTCATTTTTGCAACATTTTATTGGCTTCAACGTCAATCACAGAGTTAATTTATTCGTCCCACATGAACTCCACCTATTTGTATTAACGGCTAAGAGTATGGAATACAAAGTCGACATGTTTATGGTTTATTTGTTTACGCAACATTATAAAATAAATACGAAAAATAATTATGATATGAATTTCCGATTTAACATTATTTTTTTGTGCACGGGGAAATAACTCTACCAGTTTTTATTAGGGAAAAAAAAACATTTTTGTTCCATGATCAGGCTGGTGGAAGAGGTTGAATTTTGCGCTGTCCAAGCCAGTCTGTCCATGTTGAATAAGAAATGTCCATAATTTGGGCCATTAAGAACTGTAGAAATGAAAATCGAATTATCATTTTTGCCTCAAGTGGTATCGTATTGATAGCGTAAAGTTAATGGGAGTTCTTATATAGCGCATTTCATGTCTTAGTGCGCTTTAAAATTGTAATTACGAGCTGAATATTTTAATAAAAGGCGCTTTTAGCAGCCGTGCAGCTTACATGCAAACATGAGTTATTACATTCCAGGTTAGTATTATAGCTCCAAATCGGGATAGGCTGTTGAACCGGGAGACAATCCCCTACTCTTACGCGTATAGTTAACAGGTTCTTTTATGTCCCCATTTTACAGGTTTAGGAAGAGTTGGGAGACAGGGCCTACGATTTAAAGTCCTTATCCGAGAAGACTTGAAGGTCTAACAATTTGCAGATGTCATTACAAAGGCAGCACCTTCTCCCCTGAGTGTTGGTCCGGGCGGGACTCGAACCACAACCTCCCGCACAACAGACCATTTTTGTTCCAACTGAGATACCACCCCGTGCACCCCCTAGGTAATACACGGGCCTGATACAATGAGATGAATGGCTCTATGATTACATATCAAGAGTAACTTACATGTACTGCTTCTTGCATCTCAAGAGAACATAAGTCGTACATTTGGATCGATAGCATTATCAAGCACAGCTTAGCCTGAATGAATGAATGAATGAATGAATGAATGAATGAATGAATGAATGAATGAATGAATGAATGAATGAATGAATGAATGAATGAATGAATGAATGAATGAATGAATGAATGAATGAATGAATGAATGAATGAATGAATGAATGAATGAATGAATGAATGAATGAATGAATGAATGAATGAATGAATGAATGAATGAATGAATGAATGAATGAATGAATGAATGAATGAATGAATGAATGAATGAATGAATGAATGAATGAATGAATGAATGAATGAATGAATGAATGAATGAATGAATGAATGAATGAATGAATGAATGAATGAATGAATGAATGAATGAATGAATGAATGAATGAATGAATGAATGAATGAATGAATGAATGAATGAATGAATGAATGAATGAATGAATGAATGAATGAATGAATGAATGAATGAATGAATGAATGAATGAATGAATGAATGAATGAATGAATGAATGAATGAATGAATGAATGAATGAATGAATGAATGAATGAATGAATGAATGAATGAATGAATGAATGAATGAATGAATGAATGAATGAATGAATGAATGAATGAATGAATGAATGAATGAATGAATGAATGAATGAATGAATGAATGAATGAATGAATGAATGAATGAATGAATGAATGAATGAATGAATGAATGAATGAATGAATGAATGAATGAATGAATGAATGAATGAATGAATGAATGAATGAATGAATGAATGAATGAATGAATGAATGAATGAATGAATGAATGAATGAATGAATGAATGAATGAATGAATGAATGAATGAATGAATGAATGAATGAATGAATGAATGAATGAATGAATGAATGAATGAATGAATGAATGAATGAATGAATGAATGAATGAATGAATGAATGAATGAATGAATGAATGAATGAATGAATGAATGAATGAATGAATGAATGAATGAATGAATGAATGAATGAATGAATGAATGAATGAATGAATGAATGAATGAATGAATGAATGAATGAATGAATGAATGAATGAATGAATGAATGAATGAATGAATGAATGAATGGACGAACGCGAATGAACGAATGAATGAAAAAACGAACGAAAGAAAGAATGAGTAGGAGTGTGTTGATTGTTCGATGGAATCTACAATACAGCTTGTTGCATAAGACGTCTATACTAAACGAGCAGACGGCTGTGATTATAAAGACTATATTTCAGTTAATGTTTGTAGCTTATGATGCTGTTATTAGGGTAACAAACTCATGCAAGTTCACACAATATTTTTGCATTGCAAGATAGTATAGGCCTTTCCTTAGTTCGATAAACAGGTGCATTGTGGTCTAGATTGGGTGCAAACAACACTATTGAAGCAGGACCCCAATGCACCATGTTCGCTATATTAGAAAAGTTTTATTACAACCCAGTGCACAACAAAATAATACTTTCTGTTGTTGAAAAGAGTAAAGATACTATATAAAAGCAATTCGTGGCCTTATGTGCCACGAGGCATGCACGGAGGAGACAGGTAACAGGTATAAAAGCAATTCACATACCTTAACATAGGCAACCGTCTGAATTTGATCGACAGCAAATCGATGAAGGTGAGCCAAACACTCTATAATAATTGGCTCATCTTGCACACCTAAGATTTCTGCTTTTTCATGAAGCTCGTCAAACCTTGAAATTAATAGGATAAAATATTGGCGTTATTGAAATAAATGTAAGATGCGCGCATGTCTTTCCTATAATATACGCGCGCTTAGTGCTGTAAAGTAAGAGAAAAGCAAGCTTAGGAACACTAAAGGCGCAGACGCACGATGCGATTTTTCATGCATGTGACGTTGCAAAAACTAGATCGCACCGTGTGACCATGCCACCTGTGCGATGTTGTGTTCTTACGGTGAAGTTCGTCGTGCACCACATCGCAAAAGTAGGACTCGTTTCTACTTTTTGCGACGTCGCCGGCGATGTCCCATGCAACGTCACACGGGAGGTCACACGGTGCGATTTCTATTTTTTTTCGACATCGCATGCATGCAACTTCGCATAAAATATCGCATCGTGTGTCCGCACCTTAATCGTCATTCACAAGCTTTGGCCAACAAACTCTAATAGCGGGTCAGTCATTTCGTGCGTTATGTTTACTCGTGTCTCCGCATCAAGTGTTTTTATACATAAAAATGAGCATACCATTTAGCAGGTTGGACGTGGTCATTATCGTACTCCTTGTGTACTTCCATACCAGCCTGACGCATTGCCTTGAGATTAAGTTCATATATTCTTGCAGGTTGAATTGCTTTGAGTCTTTGAGTGAATATTGTTCTTTCCTGTCTATTGGTATAGGAAATCGCAGGGAAAAAATTTTACATGAATATGAATATGAAAATGACAGTTGAACTGTCGAAATATGTTTGACTAAAAATGTTAAAAATCCAAAGTGTCGTTTGTTCTTTGAAACTAAGTCAAAATCGGAGAATACAACACAAGAAGAAGAACACTTACTCACTAAGCTGTTGGAGTTTTTCTACCACTTTCGAGGCAGTTTTCAAACGGATTTGTGTGTAATCCTGTCCTATGATATCATTAATCTTGGAAAATCGTCTGTTAATCAAATCAAATATTTTAATAATGGTGAGTATAATATGCCAAGGGTAGCAAGCCATCTTGACAAATGCAACATTACCGCGCATGAGCAGACCATTATTTGCAGCAAAACGGCTTTACATCGTAATGCTCATGAGCAGACCATTATTTGTAGGCAGTTATTTGCAGTTCTCTCGGCCAATCAGAACGACGGAAAAACTAATTTGAATGATAATATTTAGCAGTTATTCGCCGAAGGCGAAGTGATTATCGATGAATATTTACCGAGCGGCGAGTCTTCGAGCTGCGAGGTAAATATTCATCGATAACCACTGAGCTTGAGGTGAATAATTGTTTTAGTATAAATAAAAAGGTGATTATTTCGAAAAAGAAAGAAGGAAACAACATTGAAAGTGAAAATATTTTATTTTTTAAAAGCGCGACGGTCACGCTGACAGCCATTTTGTCCGAAAAGGTGATTATCGGCTGATAATCCGAGATAGAAAACCAATCAGAGCGCGCGATTTTGTATAATCACCTTTGTATTTATACTAAAGATTATTATTGTTATGAATGAATGGTCCATACCTTTTCTTGTCAGGCCTTTTCTTGTGCTTCACTGGTCGATGGTGAGCTTTTATAGATTTAGCTTCTTTAGCATCTGAAAAATAACCAGTGAACTGAGGAATTCAAAACAACGAAAACATTTTTTATTTTGAAAAACTACTTGAATGTTGTTCTTATAATGTCAATATGTTTGCTATTGTTTGATGTAGACTAACTTTTTTCGCTTGAAGCAACTTGCTGCCATAGCGGTAGTTGTTCATTTGGTTGGGCGTTTGGAGTAATTTGCTGCAAGTTGTAGTGTGGCCCAGCTTTTCTGAAAATAATAAGTTCATGAACAAGTGCGTGAAAGAATGAATAGATGAGTCAACGGACGAACGAGCCGCGACGAACAAATAGGAAACAAACAAACAAACAAACAAACAACAGGGCTGAGAGGAAAAACGTCAATGTCGGGTGCGCTCTCTGAGATACAGGAAAGCTACGGAAACACGATGCAACATTGCGCGCAATGTTGCAGGCAATCGATGGTGCGAGCAATTTATGTCACACAATGATGAACACAATTCGTTGCACGCAAAGTTGCTGAAGGAGAAAATTATCTTACTTCAGCAACATTCATTTGCCTGCCATATTGCGCATCGTGTGTCGCGTCTTACTATATGCAACAAAGTCGTGCAATTTGTCGCCCAATATAACTAATTTGGGAGGTGTAGAACGCATGTTGCTCTAGTTATCCGGCATTCCGTGTGCAATTAATATCTCTCCACTGTTAAGAGCAGAGAGCTTCGTAGGCGCCGCGAAGCGATAACGAACAAGCGCGTAAATGAACTGATAGTATGAATGAATTGACCAATAAACGAAAGCTTGGCAGATGGATGGATGGATGGATGGATGGATGGATGGATGGATGGATGGATGGATGGATGGATGGATGGATGGATGGATGGATGGATGGATGGATGGATGGATGGATGGATGGATGGATGGATGGATGGATGGATGGATGGATGGATGGATGGATGGATGGATGGATGGATGGATGGATGGATGGATGGATGGATGGATGGATGGATGGATGGATGGATGGATGGATGGATGGATGGATGGATGGATGGATGGATGGATGGATGGATGGATGGATGGATGGATGGATGGATGGATGGATGGATGGATGGATGGATGGATGGATGGATGGATGGATGGATGGATGGATGGATGGATGGATGGATGGATGGATGGATGGATGGATGGATGGATGGATGGATGGATGGATGGATGGATGGATGGATGGATGGATGGATGGATGGATGGATGGATGGATGGATGGATGGATGGATGGATGGATGGATGGATGGATGGATGGATGGATGGATGGATGGATGGATGGATGGATGGATGGATGGATGGATGGATGGATGGATGGATGGATGGATGGATGGATGGATGGATGGATGGATGGATGGATGGATGGATGGATGGATGGATGGATGGATGGATGGATGGAGAAATGGAAAAAATTAAATATTAGAAAACATTCAAATAGATAAATGAATACATGAATATATGAAAACAAAAGTGAACAGTGAATGAGCAATACGATAAATGACAGATAGTAAATGAAAAGTGAAGAAAAGAGAAAATACATCGAAGAAATGACAAAGAAACAAGACAGATAACCCCAAATATGCTGACAAAAGAGTTGCTTACAGAATGGATGTTAGGAAAATGAATGAAAACTCGAATTATGATTTATGATTTATGAAACAAAATAACGATAACGATGTTGCTCGCATAAAATAAATAATAGGATAATAAATGAAAAACCGCACAGAATGGAATAATGGATACATACAATCAACTATGAAATGAATAAATGGTCAAGAGAATGCGGATAGAGTGGATAGAGTGCTTGATGGAATGATAGAATGAATGGGTGGATGAGATAAAATGGCGAATGAACGAATAAACAAATGAATAAATAAATGTGTAAATTGCACGAATGAAGTCGAAAAATTAGGTTCGTTTAAATTAATTTTCAAGCGTGGCATCAGCATCAGACTCTACTTTTCAGAAAAGAAAAACATTTAAAATGACGGGCTACTACTGGTTCCACCTCCCACCTTCCTGCACCCCCTGCACCTACACATAACTGAGGTCATGAGTTGTACAGGGTTCTGCTAGAAAATCGATTCACCTTTGTTGTGGCTACTGTATATGCTGGGCAGTCACAGATGAGCGAGACTTAAATTGGAGCATTGGAATATAGGAGTTGCTCATATTCTTAATACAAAGCATGCTTATTTACTCATTGCCATCCAACATGGCAGATATAGATTCACATAAAGTTTTAAAACTGTGCAAGTGTTATCCAACATTGCAGATATATGATCACGCGAAACTTTGAAAATGTGCGCGTCTCATCGAACATGGCAGATATATGATCACGCGAAACTTTGAAAATGTGCGCCTCTCATCTAACATGGCAGATATATGATCACGCGAAACTTTGAAAATGTGCGCCTCTCATCCAACATGGCAGATATATGATCACGCGAAACTTTGAAAATGTGCGCCTCTCATCCAACATGGCAGATATATGATCACGTGAAACATTGAAAATGTGCGCCTCTCATCCAACATGGCAGATATATGATCACGTGAAACTTTGAAAATGTGCGCGTCTCATCCAACATGGCAGATATATGATCACGTGAAACTTTGAAAATGTGCGCGTCTCATCCAACATGGCAGATATGTGATCACGTGAAACTTTGAAAATGTGCGCGTCTCATCCAACATGGCAGATATGTGATCACGTGAAACTTTGAAAATGTGCGCCTCTCATCCAACATGGCAGATATATGATCACGTGAAACATTGAAAATATGAAAGTAGCCCGTCACTTTAAGTGTAGAAATGCTGACTGCAGATCAACTTACTTGAACCTGAAAAGATTTCGTACTGCGTGCATAAAACTACTCCGTCCTGGTGCATTCCTGCTGGAAGGTTGTTCTGGTGGTGGAGGACCAGACTGCTGGGTGGGTGACCTCCCTTCTACCAATTCACTCCAAGTCATTTCGACCATTTTGGAGCCTCCATCCTTCACTCTAAATTTTAAAATAACTTAGCATCTCAGCTATCTTTGTCACCTAAATAACTATATTCAGTTGTATACAGCTAGACAATTCTGTCAGGAATTCGTCCCTGGTATTGAAATTTGTAAAGTCTGAACAAAATATGTTTGCTGGTTTTCTGCTGTACTTGGAACATTTTTCAAAGAATTACTACAGAGTTTAAGAAGTAATTTTACATTTTTTTGCTTTTTGCAAGTAAGCTTATTTCAGAAACGTAGTACAAAATAGGAAAGGAAGAAAGCGAGAAAAAAAGAAGAAAGGAAAAAAGGGGGGGAAAAAAAGAAAAAAAGAGAAAGAACGAAAGAGAGTAAAGAAGAAAAAACAATTTACTTCAAAATGTATTATAATCAATATTCTAGACCTAAATCATGATTTGCCTCATGCAACTTCATCCTATTTTCAAAAACTTTCAGCCATCTTGAAGTTTAAAAAGATAAAAATTCCTTAACCCACAAAATATCTTGATCATAAAGAAAATCTAACGATCCAGCATACAACTCGAGTTTCTTAATTACAACGACCCAAATACTCAACAATGCTGTTTTTAAAGCTATCAATATTCTTTTTCACCTACCTTGTGCCAAATTTTCGCTGAAAATTGTTAGGCGATCCGGTAGAGCTTTCTCCGCAACCCACGACTCGAGATATAGACGAGCCAGATTCATTCCAGTGCATGTGGGGGGACCCCATGGGAAAACTTTGCTCGGTACGGGGGTATTCTATCGTGTTCATGGAAGCGCGATGGTCTGTGTTTCTAGATCTAGAAGGAGGGTTGGGTGTTTGTTGACGAGTGTTGCGGATGATGTGACCACGATGATCTATTGGAATGGTTGCACGGAGAGTTTTAAGGAAATCCTTTGATAGGGGGGTCTAAGGACAAATAAAGAAATCAAAGGTCAATGACATCATGACATCAGAGAAATGTAGATACAGGACTGCGGCATAGGGGTACATAGGGGTGTGGTTCGAAATGTGAGGTTTGGCCACTCGAAACAAAAGACATCGTAGAACTGGGGGGGGGGGGGGGGGGCGGTGAATAATCTAGTGCTATTTAACAATTAGTCCTCGAGTCCGAATGGTCTACGAGTCAATAGCCCATGAGGCCGAAGGCCGAATGGGCTATTGACTCGTAGGCCATGAGGGCGAGAGGACTAATTGTTTTAGTAAAAACCTACTAATCGGTCCAATAAAAGGATGCAAAAAGTTTTGGATTTTGCTCTAAATATATATTTTTTGGTTTTCAAAACCGGCGCTTTTCGCTACTAGAGGTCTATCACTAATAGACCCCTAGTAGCTCAGCCAATCACAGGGCTCGATTGGTGATAGACCATTAGTAGGTTTTTTCTAAAAAAAGAAAGTCCTTCCCTACCTTAGTTCTGAGATCCTTGGTACGAAGGTTATACAAATAACACAGTAATGAATGCAAGCATCTTAGTTGTGCAGATAGTATTCTTGTGCTTCGATCATGTACTTCCCTACGAAAGGGTAAAACAGAAAGGCGCAATAAGATCAAAGATAAAAGATCAAAGCTTATGTAAGTGAATGCATAAAGCCTGCTATGTGCTCTGAGTGCTAGGGAATTCAATTCACAGTTAGAGCGATTTTCATATGAGTGGGGAACGACACAGCAAAGTTTTAGCCGTTCTGTAGCCGTACTATATGTTACTGTAGCCGTAACTACGCGTTGTAATTGGATGAAGTACTGAAAGACAGTGGGAAGCCATTTCAATGTTACGACATATTGTTTTGGAGTCGGGCCGAGAGGACCCTGGAGACGAGGTTGTGTCGTACCGTGTACGTGCTGTACTTCAGTGCCTTAGAGCGGATTTCGTATGAGTGTGAAAAGTCAGGCCACACGGCACGGTTACGAAAACCGCTATAATAACAATGGGAGTGATAAACACAAAAGAAAAAGTGAGGCAGAAGGAAAAAGGAATGATGTTGGCATTGATGTTGGCATATGACTGTTTTGGGGACATATTTCCAAATTGACTATTGTCTATCTCGTCCCCTTAAACAGTCCCACAATACATTGCGATGCTAACCCACTCGTCCAAGTTTTTCCCTCGACCTCAGAATGCGGGCTAACACAAGTACCTTTGGTTTAAAATATCCACAAACGAGTCCTCAGGAGGCAGGTCTTCAGTTTCATCCCCTTCAGCCTGGCTTTCTGATCGTTCTGGTACCCTCATTTTGGATAGCATTTGTCGAAGTAGCTTGGGAGATATACAAGGGTCACGGCGACCCTTTTCTTCCTTCATTAAAGTTATCGCCTAAAACAATGAGTACTTGATGAAATGAGTATCTGGTTTTTACACGGTAAATATCTTATTCATGCGAATTGCCACTTACATTTGAAGTGATATTGATATAGGACGCTGCTTGAGAGTAGAAATTTCTTCTCTAAGCTTCAATTAGACTTGCTCCAATTAGTCTCTCTCGCAAATTTTTTCCGTCGGTTTTCCGTCGGATGGAAGTCAAGCACTTCCGGAAAACCGACGGAAAAAATTTGCGAGAGAGACTTGGAGCAAGTCTAAGCTTCAATATATTAAGGGGAGTTGGGTGGGGAGTTAAGGAGGGGTCCAACTGATTAAATAATATTTAAAGATGTACAATGTCAATTTCTTACCTTTACTGCTGCCTCTTCCCTTAAGCATTCAAAGTAAGCTTCAATATATTAAGGGGAGTTGGGTGGGGAGTTAAGGAGGGGTCCAGCTGATTAAATAATATTTAAAGATGTACAATGTCAATTTCTTACCTTTACTGCTGCCTCTTCCCTTAAGCATTCAAAGTAAGGTTTACCGGCTCTGACCGCTGCTTTTCGTTGCCTGTGCAGTCGAAGATTGTTTCTGATTTCCTCCAAACCACCATTACAACGCGAAGTGGGTGATGTTACTCTTTCTTTTTTTCTCTGTAGAACAGTACATAATCAGTATTTATAACACTTAAACTTTTATCTTTATGTTTAGTGTTGTTGACACTGCTCTTATTTATACATGGACATTCATTAAGCTTATTTTCTATTCCTTTTACCTTGGATATTGGAACCTTGTCTTGAATGTTGGGCTTATTTTCAAAACGAATCGTTGTCTCTTTTCTCTTAGATTTCCTTTCCTTTGCAATAAAAACAGGAACACGAATTAACTGTCAGAAATCCTTATTCAAAGCTGAAAAAACAACTAATTTTACATGTTTGAGTTGTTCTTACTTTGTCAGCAGGCTTTTTCCATATTGCTAAATCTGGTTGTTCTCGTTTCGTCAAATGCTCAAGAGATTCTTCTACAAGCTCTTTCAAATCTAAACCAACTTTACCAATAGTTTGGTAAGGAATATGTGATGGAGTATAAAAGCCACAGGATTTTTGTCTTTGGTGTCGATGATAATTGTTTTTCCAATGTTTGTCGTCTTTTTCGGGTTTGTAGTGACGAGAAGTGCGGATTTGCACCTTGTTTTCCTCATGAACGTCGTCTTTTATCGGCTTGAAATTTAGTCGGAGATTCTTAACGATTTCCGAGGGAAGGTGCTGTTGATGATGGACAACTCCAGCAACTTCAGAAAGCTTCATTTTTGAAAATGAAAGTCAGTAAGTTGAGGAAAGCTTGCAAGATTCAAACAAACAAAAAAGATATGAACAAAGTTTTTAATACTTACAGTTGCCATAGTGACACTTGTTTCCATGGTAATTTTGTTGCGCGGGCGTCGGCCTCGTTTCAAGGTCGAGGTCCGTTTTCGCAATGCACTTTGGGATACTTGGGATTACTAAACCATTAATACTGTACCCACCCACATATAAATCCTTTTATAAAATTGACCAGATATATTCTGATATTTCTACAAATGACTATGTTCAAAATGTAAGTTTCTGAACTGTTTATTCTTCAAAGCTTTGAGATTTCCATTAAGAATCAATGGGAGATGAAACAAAAATTAGATGCTAGTAGTAGATGTGGAATTCTAGAACTTCTAGAATAGAAACCTTTTTCCTTCCCCTTCCTTCGGCAATACCAAGTACCTGTGGGTATGGATGACATATGCATTAGACACATCATTAATTTTATGCACTGATAAGTGGAAGATAAGCAAAATTTGAAGTGATGAAAAAATTATCAAACTAAAAAAGCAAACAAAGCAGAGCAATGCACCTTGATGACATACATACTCTGATTTATTTATTTATCTATTTATTTATTAGATTCACCATTTGATACTAAAATATATTTAAAGGAAAGACAAATGGCATGGTCACCACAACAGCATAGCCAATTACTGCTCTAATGTTAAACATTGTAAATCCCTCATTTGGTGTCAATATCTTTCCTAGATGATTATCATTTATATTTTAAGTCAATTTTCATGAGCTATTTTTATTTTAAGGCATATAGTTTTTTGACATTCTTTCAATTTTAGAATGATACCAAGGATTTTGAAATATTTGGATAAGTTTGAATGCGTTGGTCTAGATTGATATTATCACTACTTGTGGTTAACTAGTAGTTTTGCTCCAACTCTGAAGGCTTGTTTATCATCCAAGCTATATAAACATTCCAAAAGATAGCAACAACTTGAACGAAGCCCACCCTGTGTTGTGGAGGAACAAATGTAAAATTCACTACTTGAGCTGCTGGCCAAAGCTTATAATTAGAAATTAATGTTTCAAAGTATCGTTCTTTAAGAGTTTCTTTACACTGGCGTAATGTTTTCCCTGACAGCGTTTCGGAGAGACAATAGAAGGTGGCGATGATACAGGGAGCAAATAACGATTGATCCAGAAGCATCTTCTTTAGGCCATCAAGTTTTGGTCTTGAGCTTGCGACTACGACTTTGTCAAGTGTCAGGTACCACGCCCTAAGTATTGGTCCTATACATAAACCAACTACTCCCATTCTTACTGTCCTTGTAATGTCATGATTCGTTCCTTTCTTTTCAATGAGTTGTTGTGTGATGATATCTCCAGTTGCTACTAAAGTACCTAAAATATACAGGGTAAAATATGATTATATGCCCGGCCAATATACAATTTGCAAAACAAAATTAAGGACCAAAACTTTGAATAAGCAGTTTACAACATTAACATCTGTGTTGAATCAGATTTACAATCACTTACTTGTAAATCTGATACAATTATGGATGGTAATAGGACTGGTCCTTTTATCATCCATGGTACAACACAGTCCTCATGTTGTAAACATTTCATACGCTTTGAGCTTTGTGCTTTGAACACCAGGAAACAAGCTTTATAAAATAATAATAACTTTATTATTTAGTTATTTATGTTGATGAGGGCCCTTCAAGTCATAGTAACCACTTTTTATGACTAAAAACTGACCACCTGAAATTTACATGGTGAAATTTACATTCAGTTATAGAAATTTTGTTACACCAGTACAAATACATACAAAATATATTGGTAATGAAAATTCATGCATTTAAGAGAATTTTTCAGGATTAAATGTACAAGTTCAAGGCAAAATTTAGCTCACAGGAACTGTGGCTGCCCTCCCCTCCCCCTCCCCTCCCAACACCTTTTTGCTGACAACCACTAAACTTCTCAGCATAATGGTCAGTCTATTTTCCAATATACTCCAGCCACACACTTTTCATGGTGCTCGGTCCTTGGCTTCAATAACGCTTAAAAAATGTTCTTGTCAGTCATTTGAGTCCATATATATTTGTCCATATGCAAAGTTAGCAAATATAGTTGACAGAAACCAAGGGTAATAAATAGGGAATTATGCTAAATATTCCCAACTAAACTTTAGTAACTTACGAAAGGTTTATCAATTTACCTACGCTCAAAGTTTGTGTTTTCCAAGGATCTGAGATGAGTAATCTCTGATATAACCTCCATGCTCTCACCGCCATTTTGATTTTGAAGGATCGAAATAATGGAAAGTTGGGCTTCCTGTGATCTATGTCAAGTGAGGAAAGCTGGTATCGAAAATATTACACAAATAAATAAATAAATGGATGAGTCTATGGATGATAAAATTAACTAATTAAATAAAATACTAAAAAGAACCAGAAGAAAAATATAAAATTTGAAGTATCAACTTAGCAATTCTTCTTAGTAGTTTTTTTTTACAGATTGATAATATTTATTTATTCCATGACTCCAAAAAGTCCACTTCCCCTCCCCTCCCCCAATACTAACAGTGATAGGCAACACCACCTATTGTTCTTTTGTTTATTTGTACTAACTTCTCAAGATAAATAACTTATGCATAAATTAATTAGCCCCCTAAACATCTCGTGGACTTTTGCGGAACCAGATTCCGGGAAACCAGTCCAGACACGTCATTTTTATATGACCTTTATTCTGATTGGATGATTTGGTCTGTGTTTTACTTTCGCTTTGTCGATGAGAATCCTCTTGCGAGTCATTTGGGACCACATTCGACAGCATTCATATGTAGTCGACGCCAAAATGGTCCCCCCCATTAAACTACGCAAATCTAAAGTAAGCTGAACAGATCAGTTCGTAGAGGAAGTGTTCCTGAAATCGCACTGTTTATTAGCTATGTCTGTTCGTGAAATGTAACAATTTTCGCTCTCTTTTGAAGGTCGAGCTTCATGTTCATCTAGACGGTGCTTTACGGTTATCAACGATCATTGATCTTGCAAGGTTTGTAGATTGTTTGTTTGTATTTTGGATAATTGATCTACGGACACGTTGGAAGGGCTATTATTATAACATTCTGTGATAAATTCTGTACGCGATTTACCTATACAAAATTCACCATGATAAGCTCTTAGCTATAGGTACATTTCGCTTCCTCTTTCACTTTCGTTTTCCAGTTTGTGTTGTAACAAGAATAGAATATCCTTCATTTATTTGTCATATTTAAAGCTTAAGCACCGCCCTAGAGTGACAGACGTGGAGTGATGATGGGTAAGGGTGGGTGTCGGTAAGGGTTAGATTTCACGGGGATTTCCTTTGGCATCCTGTAATAATGTTAAGGGAGTCCCCTCTGGAAAGGAACTTGCTCAGACTCATTTACTCCAGTGATATTTGATATCCAAGCATCAATCTTCTCTTGCACGGACATATTCTTTATATTCTTTAATGCTAGCTTATTTTAATAACAGCATTCTGCTTTTAATTTTCATATTTATATTTTCTTATGAGTTGGTTTTCAATCTAGCAACAAAAGAATCTAGACCCTACTTTGTAATATTTAACAGACATGAGAAGGCAGCTAGCTACAATTCTTATCATAATTTAATAAAGGCACATACCACTAATGAAATTGCTTTCTAAGCAGATCTTATTTTGTATTTTGTATCTTCAGATTTCTGAATTTTTTAACTTTATGATGAGAGAGGAGGCGATGAGAGAGATGGGAGAGGAGGAGTGGGTTGGTAATTTAGAACTATGAATGGCACATGTTATTTTGTGTTGAAAAATTTGAGAATCTAAAAATTCTTATGATGTTTGAATCCTGTTTTCAGAATCACAGGAAAAAATATTGAATTTCCAATTAGGTTAAACTGGGATTTTTTTGGGATTTTTTCCCAATATTGTTTTATGTAGCACTTTTCCAATATTAGGAAATTCCAAAGGAAATCCAAAGATAACCCAAAGATATCCCAATAATTCCCCATTTTTCCCCAAACTGAAAATTCAATATTTTTTTCTGTGGGATATCTTTGGGTTATCTTTGGGTTATCTTTGGGTTATCTTTGGGTTTCCTTTGGATTTTCCCAATATTGGAAAAGTGCTACATAAAACAATATTGGGAAAAAATCCCAAGAAAATCCCAGTTTAACCTATTGGAAAATCAATATTTTTTCCTGTGAATAACCCATAAAATTCATTAGAATTTATATTTTTTTATCTTGCAAGAAGAGAGCTTTATCACTTTTTCTCAGGTTTTCTCACTCCATAATAATCAATGTTACATTTATGAAAATAATTTTTTTTTGCAGACAAAAGGGAATAGAATTACCAGCCTATACCCCTGAAAAACTCAAAAAGTTTGTCAGTGTTCGTTTAACCAAAAGATCTAAACCAACCTTAGAAAAGTTTTTGGAGTGTTTTCCAATATTCATCCCAACTATTAAGTAAGTATTAATGAATTGTAGATATAGCACTTTTTAATATACAGTATCTCAAACTTTAGACCTTGAATACCCCATCAAATACCCCTCACTACCTCATGGCAATTCCAAACAAACTTGTTTCATTCAGAAGATATAGTTTATTTTTCAGGGTTTGATTATTACTTAGGGAGGGGAGGGTAGATTATCAAGGAAATAAATGAAAACCCTTTTGCATTGCACCTTATTTTTGTTGTAGGTTGTATGAGGCCATGTTAAATGCACAATTTCAGTTGCAATTTGTCTCGCAAAAAAGTGTTGCAAGTTGAAAGCGTAATTTGAATTCATGGTGACTGAATGATTGGCTCATGTGTGCACTCTAATCACAAGTTGCATGACCATGTCACACGTAAATTTTAATAAAAATTGTTGCAGAAAGTAGAAGTCAGTTCTACTTTTTGTGCAGCAAAAAAGTGAAAAATTTAAGTCATGTGAGGGGATGTCAAATGTGAAAAACGCTTGTGCAACCTGCAATAATTTTTTTTCGCGAGACAAGCTGCACGAGAAATCATAGCGTGTGACACGGCCTTAAAGTTTGTGGTTTCCTACAGTTTCTCTCATGTTCTGTGATCATACAGTACCAAACATTTAGATCAGAACTCAGTACTTATCTAAGATGGTCAATTGTTTTATATTTTTTATTTTGATCATGGAACAAGGGCCACAGGTTTGATAGCCACTGGCTATTAAATGCTACCCTCTTAAAACATGTAAACACATAAAAAAATCATAATTTTGCAGGGGAGATGAAACTGCTATTGAAAGAATTGCATATGAATTCTGCGAGGACCAAGCCAATTGTGGTGTGTTCTACTTTGAAACCAGATATTGTCCTCACTTACTGGCATCCTGTGGTTATGATGGAATAAAAGAGACTGAAGAACTAAATGTCACACCTTCTAAAGTTGTTGCCGCAGTTAATAGAGGGTTGCGGCAAGGACAAGTGGACTTTAATGTCATTGCAAAGTCTATTTTGTGCTGTATGAGACATAAACCAGGTAGGAAAATTAAAAAATTCAAGTTAAAATATCAAATCATATTAACAATAGACCTCTTTACCTTAGCTTGGGTGTAATATTTTCCCATTTTATGCCACATGCATATTATTCTCTTGATAATAATTTTTTTCGTTTGAGTTGTGTCTATGTGTCTCCTCATGTGCAACCACTAAACAAATGATACTCTAGGGAATGAATGTGGTCTGAAAATAAGCCTGGTTCATGAAATAATATAATAATAATCAATATGAAATATTAAGATATATACAGAAAACAGCAAAAGCAAAATTTTGAAGACTGCATGAAATTATGCTAAGTCCACCACGGACAGCAGAGTGCATGCCGCAAAACACCACACATGCCCTCATCATATGTGAACTACAGTAATCCAATGCAATGGAAACTTCTTCACTTTTGTATATTTGCATCTGTATTTGTGTTTTTGACATGTGAACATGACATTGTGCTTGCATGTGCTTGCGCAAATGCAAAAATTGCCAATTAAGACAAAA
The DNA here is from genome assembly GCA_964019055.1 of Anthopleura xanthogrammica. Lineage (NCBI taxonomy): Eukaryota > Metazoa > Cnidaria > Anthozoa > Actiniaria > Actiniidae > Anthopleura > Anthopleura xanthogrammica. Next base: position 12,685,130 of record OZ025208.1, on the reverse strand, counting down.
AATGTTTGTAATGTAAACAACAGCTGCTTTGCATGCATACCGGTACCTCAATTTGCTTGTATTTGCATAAATATATAATATTGTAAACATTGCTTGCGATTCACTTGTTTGTGTTTGCATTTGTGTTGCTCATGTGAACCACTAATAATTAACATTACACCCGAGATAAAGAGTTCTATTGCATTCACAGTGAGAAAAGAACATGATTATTGTAAAGTTCTAGAATATGTATTCGCATACTAGTGAGATCCATCTATAACTACAGCAATTTGTATAAAAACTACTGCAGTACCTATAGACTCTATTAACATATGTCAAAGCAGTTCCATTTGGAGGACAAAAAAAAAAAAGAATTTCAATCTCCTGAGAATTGGAACCTATTGTTTTGTCCTCCAAATTGAGCTGCATTGCTACATTCTGCATTAGGGTTTATACAGCTATTTCAAAGGTTGGTGAAGGTTTTGTTGCATACCAAGCCCAAAATGCAGTACAGGTGATGTGAATTTAAGCAGCGAAAGGTCACAACAATATGGGATTCTCTCATACTTTGTCTGCACGTTTTCCAGCATATTTTCTTCTGTGCTGACATGATTTACATATGAATATCATATATTTCAAGCTTGGTAAGCAACATGCAACAAGCAACAAAACCTTCATCAACCGTTATTAAAAATTATAGTGGTAGTGTGTGTGAGTGAAAAGTGCCACTAATTAGTGTGAAAGCACTAGAAAGATTATAGACACTTAAATAAAGAGACTTGATTTGATTTGATTTTGAAATACTGTATACTCAACAAAATTGCTATTTTATTTTTATTCTAGAATGGTCATTAGATATTTTGAAGTTGTGTAATGAGTATCGAGAGGCAGGTGTTGTTGGGATAGACTTGGCAGGAGATGAATCACAAGGAGAAGTCCCTGCAGTAAAAGATCATGTCATGGCTTTTGAAGTAAGTAATAGATCAGGCCTAGAAATAGAGACTTTGCACCATCATGTGACGGAAGCCATGAAAGGATGAAGAAACAATTGAATCTGGTCTGATTTAAAGGAAAAAAATAATTCCATTTGCCAGGGGAAACAGACTCTATTGTTGTGCCTCCCATCATAGCTGCCATCACGTGATTGATGGTGCAAAGCCTCTATCAGAGTAAATGGGAAAATGAAAAGAAATTGGAAAAGGGAAAAGGAAAAGGTTGGGATATCAGGAAAAGAATGAATAAAAGAAATGTTGGGGTGTTGGGACAAGAAAGAAAAAAATGGAAAATGAAATGAATAAAAGAGGGAATAACAGACCTTCCCCGAATTTGCTTGACTGGCCACAGAACGATAGATTCAAGGTGAGGCTGGATTAGACAAACACAGTAAATTTATGGATTTGAAAACCCTAGCCTGGACTTGTTTAGCAACACATGAATATCAATACAACTCAAACAAAGAATCTTATTTCCAAGAGAATGACATATGGTCTGAAATGGGAAAACATTACAACCAACAAGAAAAGAGAGGTATATTTTGGATGTTATGAAAAAATGATGATTTTTTGGATGTTTTTTTTTTCTAGGAAGCAAAACGTTTAGGTATCCACAGAACAGTTCATGCTGGTGAGGCTGGGCCTGCAGCAAGTATAAGAGAGGTAATATAATCAAGGCTTTTGTTACAAAACTAAGATATTTTGTCAGCATTACTTAATTCTAAATAATTTCAGTGTTTTTTCCTTCCTTCCTACCCTCCTTTATTCCTTCCTTCCTTGCTCCCCTTCCTTCCCTTCCTTCTGGTTCACAGTACCAGAATACCTACAGTCCATGTTATTAAGGAAGTTGTTCTTTTTTGCTTTGAATCAGGCCTTGGATCAACTTCATGCAGAAAGAATCGGGCACGGTTATCACATACTAAAAGATTCTGTTCTGTACGAGCAGGCAATTAAAAAGGGTATACACTTAGAGGTGCGTCAATACGAGTTCCAATCACCAGTCATTTCTTCCTCAATAACAGTAGCTCAGACAAAAACGGAGTGTGTCGCTTCAAACACCTTTTACAGTGCTTCTCAATAGCACGCGTGAAATCGTACAGTTTGCCGTCGCGGCACTAGGGTTTTGGTGAACGTCAATCAAAGTGTTTCCATGACATTACCGGAAAACACAAAGATTTCAAGGCACGTGGAATGCCATGGAAACGCCTTGATTGACGTCCACCAAACCTACTTTGTCAGGACGAAGATTCTGCGCGTGAAAAGCTGTTAAATACGAAATGTGAATCTGAGACATCTGATGTATTTGATTTCTTTTCAACAGGTTTGTCCCACGTCCAGCCTGCTAACAGGGGCCGTCGAGCCATGCTTCGCTAAACATCCGGTGCGAAAGTAAGAAAATCTGTTTTTTTCAAGTTTTGATTTCATATTTTTGTGGTCTGTCATAGAGACTTGGATTTTAAAAGCACACATCGGCCGTTTTTCCAACGCTTTCATTTTGCGCGTTGAGGGAGGGGGGAGAGGAGGGGCAAGGAGAAGGGCTGAGCACGCTGGAATGCCTTTGCTTGCAATTAGCCCTCTTTCGATATTCTGGTTGAGTGATCACGCACAAAGCAATTCAAGACGAGGCTCCAGGGAAATAAAAGAACATTGTTTCCCCGTAGCCTCGTCTTGAATTGATTTGTGCGTGATCTCTCAACCAGAATATCGAAAGTGGGCTATCGCCAGATAAAGTTGGAACCCAGACCACAGGCAACCCAAACACTAGAATATGATTTAATTTTCTTTTAAGGTTTGCAGAAGACGGTATCAACTATTCTATCAACTCAGACGATCCGTTAGTCTGTAATACAAATGAAGAAAATGAATATAGAGTGTCGTACATCGACATTGGACTCAACGCTGCGGAACTGACTAGAGCGGTAAGATAGACCCTTGCAGCACGTTGGAATGCAGCTCAAGTTGGAGGGCAAAATAATAGGTTTCCAATTCTCAGGAGGTTAAAATTATTTTGCTTTGTCCTCCAAATTATGCTGCTTTGACCTCGCGTGCAAGGGGTTTATAGGCAGGTAGATAATTTTCGTGAAGAAAAATGTTTCAAACTATTTTCTTTATTTCTCAAAACAGACGTTCAACGCCGCGAAAGCTGCCTTCATTCCTGACGATGAAAAACACGACCTGATCGAATACTTGAAGGAGGTCCATGGGATCCCTGGTGCTGTAAAACTGCAGGAGATAGATGACTAGCTGGGTTACTAGTATTCCCATTATCGACTGTTGGAAACACATACATCAACATAGATGACTGTTCTTGGGGTTGGCTGTTTTGTCGTCACGTGACTACAATTTGGTGATTCTGATTAGCTAGATACGTCAATGTTTTTAAATTTTGGTTGGTTGGAGTTGTCATCATGTGACTTCAATCGGTGATTTTGGTTGGTTGAAGCTATCGTCATGTGACTTCAATCGGTGATTTTGGTTGGTTGAAGAAGCTATCGTCATGTGACTTCAATCGGTGATTTTGGTTGGTTGAAGCTATCGTCATGTGACTTCAATCGGTGATTTTGGTTGGTTGAAGCTATCGTCATGTGACTTCAGTCGGTGATTTTGGTTGGTTGAAGCTATCGTCATGTGACTTCAATCGGTGATTTTGGTTGGTTGAAGAAGCTATCGTCATGTGACTTCAATCGGTGATTTTGGTTGGTTGAAGCTATCGTCATGTGACTTCAGTCGGTGATTTTGGTTGGTTGAAGAAGCTATCGTCATGTGACTTCAATCGGTGATTTTGGTTGGTTGAAGCTATCGTCATGTGACTTCAGTCGGTGATTTTGGTTGGTTGAAGCTATCGTCATGTGACTTCAGTCGGTGATTTTGGTTGGTTGAAGAAACTATCGTCATGTGACTTCAATCGGTGATTTTGGTTGGTTGAAGCTATCGTCATGTGACTTCAGTCGGTGATTTTGGTTGGTTGAAGCTATCGTCATGTGACTTCAGTCGGTGATTTTGGTTGGTTGAAGCTATCGTCATGTGACTTCAGTCGGTGATTTTGGTTGGTTGAAGAAGCTATCGTCATGTGACTTCAGTCGGTGATTTTGGTTGGTTGAAGAAGCTATCGTCATGTGACTTCAATCGGTGATTTTGGTTGGTTGAAGCTATCGTCATGTGACTTCAGTCGGTGATTTTGGTTGGTTGAAGCTATCGTCTTGTTACTTCAATCGGTGATTTTGGTTGGTTGGATGTGTCGTCACGTGATTCAATCGGTGATTTTGGTTGGTTGAAGCTATCGTTATGTGACTTCAGTCGGTGATTTTGGTTGGTTGGATGTGTCGTCACGTGACTTCAAATTGGTGATTTTTACATGACATTTTAAAAGGTTAACTGTCTATAATAGATTGATGCGGTAATGATAAAACTAGTTTCGATTGCCGTCGATCAAAAAACAAATTCATTTTCTCCATCGTCACTAGTGGCTGAGAGGCCACAATAACCTCTTATTGATATTATTTTCTTGTGTTACGCGGTAAAGAAAGAAATAATACTAATGAGAACCAAATAATAAGAATTTTAAAGATTTCCCTTAAATAATCCAATATCTTCGTTAATATATTTTTACGAGAAAAAAAGGAATATACTTCCTTATGAAATTCTAGAAACACAAATAATACATTCAAACTTTTATTTGATATCCAAGGAATTATCGTTCTCATATGAAAGTAGCAGTCAATCGCGAAATCAAACATGTATTTTTAGAATGACGGGTTTTTGAAGGTGTATTAGGATTATTTTTAAAGTATTTTTCTTTTATCATCTTTTCTTAGTTTTTACTTTAGTAGTTTTACCTTAATATTTTTGAAATTGCTCCTTGTCATTGGAATGCTGCCTAAATACCATTTGAATGCGATTTTAGGACACTGAAATTGCTTTTTATCAAAATGGTTTCCTTTTAACATTGCAATAGCTTTCTTAAGGCCCTGTTACAGTGTGCAATTTTCCCAGCAACTTGTCAAGCTGCTGAAGGATTGTACAGTGTAACAGGGGTTGTCTCGCAATTTTTGTTGTTGCGCGTAGCGTTGCACGAAGTAGAACTCAGTTTTACTTTTCGCAACGCATTGCAGCAACTGGCAACGCCATTGCACAGTGTATCACCCCTCCCGCAACTTATCTCGCAATTTTAAGGGATATTTTTAAAGTCGTTGGAAGTTGATTAGAACAAATTGCAGTATAACACCTCACCTCGGCAACCTGCAACGCTATATTTTCAAGCATTGCGAGACAAGTTGCTGAGAAAATTGCACACTGTAACTGGACCTTATGCTTGTACAGGAGCGGATTTAAGACTTTGAGTTGCGGGAGTTCATAGAACTCCAAAAGCAAAATGATATTTTACGTTCTCAAAGGCACTAACCTAAAGCCAACTTTTCATAAGCAGATATGATGTAGAATACTGTTATTCAGGGTTGAACTTGAATTGAAACGATGTAATATTTCTTATTTTACTTGTAGAACTTTAAGTTTTAAATCAATTCTAACTTATTGACAATTTCGTTCAAATTGTATAGATATGAGTATAATAGAATATAGTATTAAATTTTGTAGTGTACATTATTATAAAGAAGTGTTGTAAGTAGTGATTAATTCATACAACTTGCTAAGTGCATTATTTATGAGTCCATGAAATAATTGTTGTATTTGACGTATTTCCGGGTCCAACCGCTCACAAAACCCGCCAATTAAAACAAAGGCAAAATTTTCACAAAATAATTATTTTCCACCTGAAACAATTGGAACTTTTGACAAAAATCCTGGCATGAAAAAAAAGTAAGAAAAATCTTTATAGAACTGCTTTTCATCTTGGACCCTGAAGTCGTTTTTACATATGATTGACGTTACACTTAGAAGGCCTATTGATCCCGGGGATATGCGCACTTAGAATTTCCTTGTCCTTTCTAAATGGATCCATCTAAAAGTTTATTTGCTAAAGAGACTGGTTTTTTGGCATTATTTTACTAAATGACCAGGACCATACTTCCACACATCGAGATTTCGACCCCAATATCGCTATCCCGGGAGGAATTACAGATTGATCAGGAAGCTCAGCCGGTGCCTAATTATAAAAGCCGATTTACACGGTACAACTTTTCCTTACAATCTGCTTACTCAACCCTACCAACTTGATCACAACTGTTGTGTACGACAAGAAAAAAGTTGTAGGAAGTTGTATCAATGATCGCCCCCCCTAAAATTTTCGGGTCGAGTTTTCTTTTTGTTCGATGGATGATGCCAATGCCACTGGCGTAGGGAGGGGCGGATACGTGCCCCCCGGCCCCAAATATTTTTACTTTTCTATTCTGGTTAACCACCTAAATTTTACGTTTGTATCCTAGGTGCCCCCCTCCCCTCAAGATCTTGGGTTCTCGCTACGCCCCTGACAGGAAATGTACGTGGAAATTATCTAGTCTGGTGTTAAAGTGTACGAGTGCTGTCTTTATACATGCCTTGTTGTATGAAGAAAGTGCTTTTTTACGTTTTCTTACAAAACGCTGTCATTACTACGATTCCTTTCATCGACATTTGATAATCTTCTTTCGATTCTTTAAGTGTTGTCTCGAATCTTCAGCTAATTAAAGCATTGTTTACAGGTGTTCTTGGCTTATCAATCGTTGCTTTTGCTGCGATAACCTTTATTGAAGTTGATATGTGAACTTCACGTGGCATACGCGTATGGTTCGACACCAACACAACGATGATGACTGAAACCCATGTTACGCAATATCCAATCAGCACTGCAAACATGGTCCACGTGACCTTGATCTCTTGGACACTCGTGCCCAGGCTGTTTGGGTTGCAGGCAGGAGCGACGTTTCTCTTGTGTTCTTGTATTTTCTTGAATACTTTAAAGTAGCAGTAAGCGATAATACTGAATGGAACTACTATAACAAGCACTAAAACTACGTTCATGATTACTTTGGCACTAAAGGTTTTTCGCGCAAGGGACAATCCACACCAGATTTTATGTGGTTCGAATTCCGCACGATGTATCAATAATAATAATAATAATAATAATAATAATAATAATAATAATAATAATAATAATAATGATAATAATAATGATGATAATAATGATAATAATAATAATGGCTTTATTAACATTTTCACAGAGTGGCTCTTGTGTTAATATAACTAACTAAGATAGAGAAATATATAGAAACCCTCCCAGCTACTCCTATTTAATATCAAAATATATGCATAGAAATATGTTCGTACCCACCCACCCACCCACCCAGCCCACATTATTTGTGACCCATAAATACAATAACAATATTGTAAAAATGGAAAAATGATTTAAGCCTGTAAGCCAGTTTAAAGTCTAAGAACTGCTTCCAGCGCGCATGCGCATGCGACCCCATCCCGAATCTCTCACCCTCCCCCGTCCAAACAAAACAAAAGAAGGTTTAAACAAAAGGTGAGAAATTCGGAACAAACCGCACGCGCACTGAAAACGACTCCTATCAAGCCCTACTGGAGGAGCTAACTTCGTTTTCCTATAAGAAAGATAATTCAAATTAAAAAAAAAATCAAATAAAAGTTAGTACAATGTATTATGTGTTTCTAAAATTTCATAAGGAATTTTTAATTTTTGATTCTTAAAAGTATATTACTTTTTTTTCTTGTAAAAATATTATTTATAAAGACATTGAATTATCAAAGGGATACAAGATAATATTAATATCTTGGTGTAATGCTTTAAATTTCCTATTATGTGATTCTCATTAGTATTATTTCTTTCTTTACCGCGTAACACAAGAAAATAATATCAATAAGAGGTTATTGTGGCCTCTCAGCCACTAGAGACGAAGGGCGGAGCAGTGGAATCTAATTTGGGTGGACTTCAATTAAAAGAGTGCATGTAAAAGGGAGAAAATGAATTTGTTTTTGATTGACGGCAATCGAAACTAGTTTTATCATTACCGCATGTAAAAACCACCAATTTGAAGTCACGTGATGACATATGCAACCAATGAATTCACTGATTGAAGTCACATGACGACACATCCAACCAACCAAAATCACCGACTGAAGTCACGTGACGACACATCCAATCGATCAAAACCACCAAATTAAATAATAATAATAATAATAATAATAATAATAATAATAATAATATTAATAATAATAATAATAATATTAATAATAATAATAATAATATTAATAATAATAATAAAAAATAACCTAGATAATAATCACATATGAAGACAATTCCACCCAGCCAGCCCCGAGAACCGTCATCTATGATGATGTATATTAGAAGAGGTGTTTCCAAGAATCGATGAATGGGAATATTGGTTAACCAGCTAGTTATCTATCCCCTACAGTTTTACAGCACCAAGTATCCCATGGACCTCCTTCAAGTATTCGATCAGGTCGTGTTTTTCATCGTCGGGAATGAAGGCTGCTTTCGCGGCGTTGAACGTCTGTTTTGGTAAAAAGACAAAATAATTTTAAATATTTTTCTTCACAAAAATTATCTAACTCCGTATCTTATACTTACCGCTCTAGTCAGCTCCCCAGCGTTGAGTCCAATGTCGATGTACGACACTCTATATTCATTTTCTTCATTTGTATTACAGACTAACGGATCGTCTGAGTTGATAGAATAGTTGATACCGTCTTCTGCAAACCTTAAAAGAAAATTAAGTCATATTCTAGTGTTTGGGTTGCCTGTGGTCTGGGGTTCAAATTCATTGGCAAACAAAGGCGTCCATCTGGTTGGAATGATTCTAATCAGACAAACTTCTTACAAATGGTACACGCGTCTACCGGAAGAACCGAAAAGAGCGGGAAAAGTGGATTCCCTCAATCAGAAGACCGAGTTTTCCGGAACTTTCCGAACAGAATGACACCCCTCGACGCGTAAAATGAAAGCGTGTTTGAAAATCAAGAACAGCCAAAGTGCACTAAGTCCAAGTCTCTATGACAGAACCACAAAAATATGAAATTAAAACTTGAAAAACCAGATTTTCTTACTTTCTCACTGGATGCGTAGCGAAGCATGGTTCGACTGCCCCTGATAGCAGGCTGGACGTGGGACAAACCTGTAGAAAAGAGATCAAATACATCAGAAGATTAATTTCCTTTTGGTGTATTAGAATGAAGTCAAGCCCAACTGGAGGTTTGCACAATCACGTGAACAAAATCCAGCTGAGTTGATTACGTTCCCCGACAGGAATTATGGGTCAACTATTTTTGGTTATCATTTTCCAAGGAGTCAGTGACTGATTCAAATGTTGGAATTAATCTCTTGTCGTTTGAGATGGAATGCCATCATGCCGCCATGAGTTCAACTAGCCTTTACGATCAATTAAAAAAAGGAAGAATGTGTGAGAAAAAGCATCGAGCCAGCAGGACTCAAACCCCAAGTCGCATTGGTGAGAGGTGGCACATTAGCAGTACATACTGCCTGTGCTTCCCAACATTTTAGATAGTCTCATGCAAAATGCGCTTCAACCAGATCAGAGTACATTATGTTAGAACTCAGTAATTTTATAAACCACATTTAAGTAAGTGAGCACCATATTTTGAGGGCTAAAAGGCAATTCAAAAAGCCCATTTAGAAACCATTTCTTACTTAATATATGTGTAAAACAAAGATGGCATTTGTCTTAGTTTCATTTGTTATCTACTGCACCCACCTCAATTGTACCATTGATTTACTACTTACTTTATCGTTGGAAGGAATATTTGAAAACACTTCAAAACCTTTTCCAAGGTTGGTTTGGATCTTTTGTTTAATTGAAAACTGACGAATTTACGGAGTTTTTCAGGGGTATAAGCTGGTAATTGTATTCCCCTTTCTCTGCAAAAAAAAAAAAAATGATTAGAAAACCTGAAGAAACCTAAGAAAAATGATAAAGCTTGATTTCTTGACTGGTGCAGAGATTACCTAACAGAATGTCAGCAGCGAGTGGTAGTGAAAGGAGAAGTTTCTGATTGGTTAACCATTACCTCTGGTGTTCCTCAAGGATCCTTGTTAGGACCATTATTTTTCATAGTATGCATTAATGATGAAATACCAGGGGTAATCAGTTAAGATTGTTCAATTGCTTTATATGCTCATGACAGTAAAATGTATAAGGTTATTGATACTCAAGAAGATCTGTCAGCTTTTCAGGGTGATTTATAATGGTAATAGAACTGAGTTGAGTGCAATTTGGGCTGAAATCGCAAGAGTGATTACAAAATTGCACGACCGTGCAGCGGGAGTGCAATTTGTTAATCACGAGTGTGATTTCTGCCCAAAATTGCAAGACACTCAGTTCTATTACCTATTAATCATTTCCATTTTGAAACTTAATATATTAAAATACTCAACAGTTATATGTAGCTTCAAAAGTGATTGTTTGACAAAATGATGCAATTAATGATTCAAAATAGTGCAATCAATGCTTAAATCGCACACTTTGTAGCCAATCAGATTGCAGGATTTGCTAATGATTTCAAAATGGATATGATTAAGATAGGATATCTTATTGGAGTAGGGAGAATAAGGTGAGAATTAATACTAAGAAATGTAAAATCATGAGATTAATCCGGAAAAGGAGTTATTTAATTGGGAAATATAATATCAATGGTCAACCTTTGGAAAGTGTAAACATGTAAACATGTATAAAGACTTGGCCTTGATTACAAGTAGTGATCTGTCATGGAAACAATAAAGTCTTAGGACTTGTAAAAAGAACTTGCAGGGACTTGAAGAACTTGAAGGACATTGTTACTATGAAAACGTTGCATTGTAGTCTTGTCAGACCTTTATTAGAATAAGCTGGTGAAACCTGGACCCCCTACACTAAACGTAATATTGATATATTAGAAGCTGTTCAGAGAAGAACAACAAGATGGATTACTAAGTCTGACGATGAATTGTTTGTAATATATTGTGGAGGAACGTAATAAATCAATAAAATAATGTAATAATGGCACTTTCAACGTGTCCGTAGATCAATTCATTGCCAGAAATATTGGACATTGTCAGCGGTGTTACGCATTAATGAAAATGAAGTGGTTTTCTAGAGGAAAAATATAACTACATGGTTTCCAAGCACATATTTATATTCAACTATGATGTTAGTAAAACAATTCTTGCCAAAAAATAGTTAATTGACAATCAAAAGAACAACTATTATTTTTCTGTTGATAAGCCTCACCACAGGAAGCCCATGAAGGACAAGAAACAAGTTTCAAACGTAAATCGTTACTTTAAGCTTCCTTATTGTATCTCAGCAGTCAATAGGAGCTCGTAAAAACAAAATGGCGATATTTAGGGGGTTTTGAAACTGTTTGGAGCAGTTCTCTGTGGTTTCTTGTCATTTTTAACTGAAAACTACGAGCTAACAACGCGTCGAATCGCTTAAAATTTAACCTAACTTCAAGCTTCTTGGGAACCTACATTCTGAAGGCATGCTGTCTATTTTGAGCGGTTTTGGATTTATTAAACACTCGTTTGGTGATATCGAGGTGGAGCTCTTTTACTTTTAAATTTTTTCGAGCTCAAATAAGACGATTTTGGGGTCAAGTGTGGCCAGATTTATAGACGATGTATGGAATCTAGAGCTTTCGAAGCCTTTCGAAGGCAAGTAGTCCGGGAACCAATATGTCGCATGATTCAATGATCATTTTACGCTTATTTAGTAGCTTGTAGGGTGGGTTGTTTGTCGCGATGTGGAGCTCAGAGGAAATAAAACCCTATTCGCCGTAAATAGAGGAAGCTCTATATTCCCCATACATTTCCTATAAGACTCGGCGGCTATTTTGTAAGCTGAAACGCATCATTGCGCATGGATGAGCAGGCTCATGTCCCATATTTCTGGCAATGATCCAAAATACAAACAAACAATCTACAAACCTTGCAAGATCAATGATCGTTGATAACCGTAAAGCACCGTCTAGATGAACATGAAGCTCGACCTTCAAAAGAGAGCGAAAATTGTTACATTTCACGAACAGACATAGCTAATTAACAGTGCAAATTCAGGAACATTTCCTCTACGAACTGATCTGTTCAGCTTACTTTAGATTTGCGTAGTTTAATGGGGGGGACCATTTTCGTGTCAACAGTGCATGTGAATGTTGTCAGTGTGGTCCCAAATGACTCAAAATAGGATTCTCATCGACAAAGCACAGGTAGCCCATATGCAGAACCATAGCTTGGGCTACCTGTGTTGCAGGAGCGGATTTGAGATTTTGAGTTGCGGGAGCTCATTAAGCCACCCAAAAATCATATTTTACATTCTCAAAGGCACTAAATAGCCAATGTTTTCATAAACAGATATGGAGGAATTTGTAGGAATACGGTTATTCAGGATTGAACGGATTGAAATGTATGATGATTCTGAGGGTTGCACCCCCCGGTTGACTTTGTGCCCTGCACCCCTCCCTAAAAGAAATCCTGGATCCTCCCCTGATGTATTTCCTATTTTATTTGTAGCTAGGTTTTATTTTTCCTTTTCCACGTGACGTCATAGCCGCCATGTTGGAAATTCAATGAATCCTTTTGTTATATCATCCAACATGTATTTTGTTATTTTATTCTCTTGGGAATGATTGCAAACCATCAATTGCAGAAGTGCATAACTGACGTAACTATGGTCATGGACTTCTGCTTACTGACATGATTTTATTCCTCTATTTGACAATTTAGTCCCAAATTGTAGATATAAATAGACCGGAATTGAAAATAGTATTAAATTTTGCAGCGTACATGGTTATAAATTATCTGTCCATATAATTATTTAGATTTATTTAGATTTCTTTTTGTTTATTTTATATTGTAATTGTCCTCGATTAGTGTGCTAGTTGTGGCATACTAGAAGTTTGACACATAAATAAAGTTTATGTATGTATGTATGTATGTATGTATGTATGTATGTATGTATGTATGTATGTATGTATGTGTGTGTGTGTGTGTGTGTGTGTGTGTGTGTGTGTGTGTGTGTGTGTATGTATGTATGTATAAATAAGTTTTGTGAGTAGTGATTAGCTAGCTCGTAAATAAATTCTTTACTCCGATTTTACTATTTCATCTTTAGATTGCCATTGTATTTTCATATTGGGTTCTAAGCAATTCGCGTTACTATAAACTATCGCGCGCCGTTCATGGACTTGTTGCCAGTCTCCTCGTACTCGAACATTCAGAGTGGGTTGGGCTCTATATTAGAAAGTGCAAAAGTGCACCTGTTATGCAACCTGGCCCACTCGGTAACATTTCAAACAAGCCCTAAGACATTTCACAAAACCTCTATGTTCTTTTTCCCTGTTTTTGTTCATTGTTTTAACTAACAAGCGAAACGAATGTTGCATAGTATTGCATCAGTTCTACCTGAGAAAAAAGAAATATCTCGAAGATTTCAAAAAACCTCCTCTACTTCCTCCTCATATCACATCTTTTTGTTTTATATTTTGTTTTGTTTTTCTCTGTTTTTGTTCCTTTTTTAACCAACAAGAGAAACGAGTAGGTGAAGTAGTGCCACCTGAGGCATTTATACTGAGCTTGGATACAAAACGCTCTCTTTACTACGATTCTTTTTATCGACATTTGATAATCTTCTTATACTCTTGTCTAAACGCCGTGTTCATCACTCCATATATTACAGGGTTGATAGCACTACTGCTTGCTGTTGCATACGTCACGATCATGTGACCTTCACGTGGCACGTGCGTATAGCTCGACACCAACATAACGATGATGACTGGAATCCATATTGCGCAATATCCAATCAGCACTGCAAAGATTGTCCACGTGACCTTGATCTCTTGGACACTCGTGCCCAGGCTGTTCGGGTTGGAGGCCGGAGCTACGTTTCTCTTGTGTTCTCGAATTTTCTTAAATACTTTAAAGTAGCAGTAGACGATAAAAATTAATGGAACTACTTGATAAAACCCTATACCTATGCTCTCGATTACCTTATAAACAAGAGTATCTTGTATTGGAAAAAATCCACACCAGATTCTACGTGGATCAAAATCTACGCGAATTACTACTCGTTGATGAATGACAAATGGCATCCAAGTAAAATTGATGATCCAAACAGCGCCAATAATTATCAATGATTTCTTCTTGCTAAACATTCTCTTGTACTTCTTAGGTTTACAAACGCAGACGAACCGATTGGCGGCCATGACTGCCATGGTTATAACCGAAACGTGTAACAGACCAAAGACAACTATTGCTTGGTAAACACAGGTACTTTTTCTAGGAATGGAACGACTTTCTGCCGACCAAATGATGGTCAGTGAAAGACTAGTGACTGGGTACAGAATATCAGACACTGCTAGCGAGATTATGAAGTAGTTAGTGATGGTACGAAGACTGGGATTACGATAGATGGAGATTACTACCAGAAGATTTCCTCCAATGGCAATCAGTCCAATAAGGAGTAAAATACTTGTCTCTACAGCGATGGTAGCTGGACTGCGATTCAAGAACTCCAGCCATAATCCCCTACTCTTCTGGTCAAGGCTCCTGTTTAACTGTGACGAGAAAGGACATTTTCAATCAGTTTTGATCTTGTTATACATGTACATAAATTAAAAAAAACATACTTACATCTTGATGATACGATTGGTTTTGCCACATTTTCTATTCTTTTTTTATCTTGATAGAATTGCATCTGGCAGAATCAGTGTTGTATCTAATCTGTTTCCTTTTGATACTCCAGAGCCTTCTGCTCCAACCAGATGGAATAATGACTTTTATAACCATAATTTTTCAACAAAAATTAAGCATTCTTTTTAATATCCGTTATTGTAAGTATTTAATTTTTTAGTACCCTCTCTTTTGTTCTTCTGTTCACGAGTAATTGCTTTTGCATTCGATTATCACAGGCACGACAGGCGCTTCCTTAGCAAATGATTACTTAACATGTTCAGGGGTCGGTATTGAAATTAGATATTCTTTTCAAAATCAATAGTGATTATTATTTCATCATCTATATTTTAAGTTCTTCTGTTTAAATGTAATTGGTTTTGGCTTCAACTTTTATAGGCGCGACAGGCGCTTCTTTATCACCTGCATTCAAGGTGCCCTAACTAATAAATTTAGCGAGCCCACAGGCGCCTGCAACAAAAACCGCTGGATTGTCCTATACCAAAACAAATCTATATCAAAATCAATATCAATATATGAAAACAATTGATCTATTGTATTAATGCTAAGGATCATGGTCGCCAAAGGGGACGAAATACTGAGAAGAAACACAAATGAGGGCTACGAGGGCTACAGGGATACTGTGCTACGGGGCTACTTAAAATTACTAAAATTCTTCTGATTTCTTATTAAGATAGGCAGATTGTTCCAAACTTTTGCTGAGGCAATAGAGAATGCCCTATCTCCTAGTGTCTTTTTTGACCTCGCAGAATTGTCCTCTAATAAAAGTCCAATGTTCGATCTTAAACTATAACGTGTTGTTCTCCTAATGCTAATTAAAGTCCTGAGATATTTGGGGCGTGTCCATGTATACATTTAAAAGCAAGCATTGCAATTTTGAAATTTACCCTAAATTTAACAGAGAGCCAGGGAAGTCTAATCAAGGAAGGTGGGATATGATCATGGTTACGGGGCTTGTTTATTGCACCTAGAGACGTCAAAGTCAACACTTTCCTCGAAGGGCACGTCGATGGGTCGAGGATACCAGTAATGAATGGCGTAAAGCGATAAAACGTTTACTGACTCATTCTCTCCGCTATCACCTTCTATAAGATGTAAGGGGTTGCCTTCACTAGGGTTATCACTGTAAGATGAGTGTGATGTGTTGCTCTCTACCTTTATAGTTTTCTTTGTTGATAATATTGCATGAAGGGTGGAGTAATTGTGGAGTGTACCTCATAAAAACCCTCCTATGAGGGGTTTTCGATTCAGCTAAATTTAATTTATATTTCAAACGCAATCTAAAAATAGAAAGTTGTGTCAAAAGCATAAAATTTGGATTAATTTAGCGCATATAGTCTGCAGATACAGTGTTTGATCCATCGCGTTCACTCCCCGGGGTTCACTCCTTGACGTATCCGTAAAGTTCCAATTAATTTCTGGTCGTAATTTCATTTTTGATAATCCAATATCTCCGTAGATCTTTCATTGTCGTTCGCTAGTTGTTAATCAATCATTAAGTTGACGCATACCATCGAAAGTAATAAAAAGAAATCCATAAAGAAATTCTGATTGGACACAATAAATTGTATATATTACTTTGAACTTATAACAGGTTTGATCCGTCTCAAGTGCCGGTTTATGAGATCGATTTTTCATTGGCACCCGTAAGTTTTTGTGACAATTATTGTTATATCAAGTCACCTCATACTGTTATTCATATAAGCTTCAAAATATTATATACATATTGATGCTCTGAGAGACAAAAAGAAAAGAACTAAGAAAGATCAATATTTTGTATATGTGGATTTAAAAGACAAAGCACATCGAAAAAGCACAGGTAGCCCAAGCTATGGGTCTGAATATTCAGAACCACAGCTTGGGCTACCTGTGTTGCAGGAGCGGATTTGAGATTTTGAGTTGCGGGAGCTCATTAAGCCACCCCAAAATCATAATTTACATTCTCATAGGCACTAAATAGCCAATGTTTTCATAAACAGATATGGAGGAATTTGTAGGAATACGGTTATTCAGGATTGAACGGATTGAAATGATAATGATTCTGAGGGCTGCACCCCCCGGTTGACTTTGTGCCCTGCACCCCTCCCTAAAACAAATCCTGGATCCGCCCCTGATGTATTTCCTATTTTATTTGTGGCTAGGTTTTATTCTTCCTTTTCCACGTGACGTCATAGCCGCCATGTTGGAAATTCAATGAATCCTTTTGTTATATCATCCAACATGTATTTTGTTATTTTATTCTCTTGGGAATGATTGCAAACCATCAATTGCAGAAGTGCATAACTGACGTAACTATGGTCATGGACTTCTGCTTACTGACATGAATTTATTCCTCTATTTGACAATTTAGTCCCAAATTGTAGATATAAATAGACCGGAATTGAAAATAGTATTAAATTTTGCAGCGTACATGGTTATAAATAAGTTTTGTGAGTAGTGATTAGCTAGCTTGTAAATAAATTCTTTACTCCGATTTTACTATTTCATCTTTAGATTGCTATTGTATTTTCATATTGGGTTCTACGCAATTCGCGTTACTATAAACTATCGCCGTTCATGGATTTGTTGCCACCCTCCTCGTACTCGAACATTCGGAGTGGGTTGGGCTCTATATTAGAAAGTGCAAAAGTGCACCTGTTATGCAACCTGGCCCACCCGGTAACATTTCAAACAAGCCCTAAGACATTTCACAAAACCTCTATGTTCTTTTTCCCTGTTTTTGTTCATTATTTTAACTAAGAAGCGAAACGAATGTTGCATAGTATTGCATCAGTTCTACCTGAGAAAAAAGAAATATCTCGAAGATTTCAAAAAACCTCCTCTACTTCCTCCTCATATCACATCGTTTTGTTTTATATTTTGTTTTGTTTTTCTCTGTTTTTGTTCTTTTTTAACCAACAAGAGAAACGAGTAGGTGAAGTAGTTCTACCTGAGACTTAAGCATTTATAGCTTGGATACAAAACGCTCTTTTCACTACGATTCTTTTTATCGACATTTGATAATCTTCTTATACTCTTTTCTAAACGCCGTGTTCATTACTCCATATATTACAGGGTTGATAGCACTACTGCTTGCTGTTGCATACGTCACGATCATGTGACCTTCACGTGGCACGTTCGTATAGCTCGACACCAACATAACGATGATGACTGGAATCCATATTGCGCAATATCCAATCAGCACTGCAAAGATTGTCCACGTGACCTTGATCTCTTGGACACTCGTGCCCAGGCTGTTCGGGTTGGAGGCCGGAGCTACGTTTCTCTTGTGTTCTCGAATTTTCTTAAATACTTTAAAGTAGCAGTAGACGATAAAAATTAATGGAACTATTTGGTAAAACCCTATACCTATGCTCTCGATTACCTTATAAACAAGAGTATCTTGTATTGGAAAAAATCCACACCAGATTCTACGTGGATCAAAATCTACGCGAATTATGACTCGTTGATGAATGACAAATGGCATCAAAGTAAAATTGATGATCCAAACAGCACCAATAATTATCAATGATTTCTTCTTGCTAAACATTCTCTTGTACTTCTTAGGTTTACAAACGCAGACGAACCGATTGGCGGCCATGACTGCCATGGTTATAACCGAAACGTGTAACAGACCAAAGACAACTATTGCTTGGTAAACACAGGTACTTTTTCTAGGAATGGAACGACTTTCTGCCGACCAAATGATGGTCAGTGAAAGACTAGTGACTGGGTACAAAATATCAGACACTGCTAGCGAGATTATGAAGTAGTTAGTGATGGTACGAAGGCTGGGATTACGATAGATGGAGATTACTACCAGAAGATTTCCTCCAATGGCAATCAGTCCAATAAGGAGTAAAATACTGGTCTCTACAGCGATGGTAGCTAGACTGCGATTCAAGAACTCCAGCCATAATCCGCTACTCTTCTGGTCAAGGCTCCTGTTTAACTGTGATAAGAAAGGACATTTTCAATCAGTTTTGAGCTTGTTATACATGTACATAGATTAAAAAAAAAAACATACTTACGTCTTGATGATACGATTGGTTTTGCCACATTTTCTATTCTTTTTTTATCTTGATAGAATTGCATCTGGCAGAATCAGTGTTGTATCTAATCTGTTTCCTTTTGATACTCCAGAGCCTTCTGCTCTAACCAGATGGAATAATGACTTTTATAACCATAATTTTTCAACAAAAATTAAGCATTCTTTTTAATATCCGTTATTGTAAGTATTTAATTTTTTAGTACCCTCTCTTTTGTTCTTCTGTTCACGAGTAATTACTTTTGCATTCGATTATCACAGGCACGACAGGCGCTTCCTTAGCAAATGATTACTTAACATGTTCAGGGGTCGGTATTGAAATTAGATATTCTTTTCAAAATCAATAGTGATTATTATTTCATCATCTATATTTTAAGTTCTTCTGTTTAAATGTAATTGGTTTTGGCTTCAACTGTCACAGGCACGACAAGCGCTTCTTTATCACCTGCTTTCAAAGGTGCCCTAACTAATAAATTTAGCGAGCCCACAGGCGCCTGCAACAAAAACCGCTGAATTGTCCTATACCAAAACAAATCTATATCAAAATCAATATCAATATATGAAAACAATTGATCTATTGTATTAATGCTAAGGATCATGGTCGCCAAAGGGGACGAAATACTGAGAAGAAACACAAATGAGGGCTACGAGGGCTACAGGGATACTGTGCTACGGGGCTACTTAAAATTACTAAAATTCTTCTGATTTCTTATTAAGATAGGCAGATTGTTCCAAACTTTTGCTGAGGCAATAGAGAATGCCCTATCTCCTAGTGTCTTTTTTGACCTCGCAGAATTGTCCTCTAATAAAAGTCCAATGTTCGATCTTAAACTATAACGTGTTGTTCTCCTAATGCTAATTAAAGTCCTGAGATATTTGGGGCGTGTCCATGTATACATTTAAAAGCAAGCATTGCAATTTTGAAATTTACCCTAAATTTAACAGAGAGCCAGGGAAGTCTAATCAAGGAAGGTGGGATATGATCATGGTTACGGGGCTACGAGAACTACGAGGGCTACGGGGCTACGGGGCTATGAGGACTACGAGGGCTACGAGGGCTACGAGGGCTACGAGGTCTACGACAATTCAGTATTATTATATCAAGTCACATCATACCGTCATTCATATGCATATAAGCTTCATAATATTATACTGATGCTCTGGGAGACAAACAGAAAAGAACTAAGAAACATCAATGTTTGGTATATGTGGAAATAAATGAGTCAAGGACTGAGCGGAGCAGACCTAGTATCATTATAGTTGACTCTCTTTGTGTACAACCAAGTTTTCACAAGTTAAACATCAACTTGAAGTAAGTTGAGCCCAGACCTAAGTCTGTTACTTCCCCAAGTTAAGGATCGAGTAAGGGAAGTTTCAAAACCCCACCACCCTTTACACCGAGTTCTATAGCTCTAGGGGAGCCAATCCCTGTCTCCTTCTTTGTTTATTGCACAAAGAGACGTCACAGTCAACACTTCCCTCGACTAGGGCACGTCGATGGGTCGAGGATACCAGAAATGAATGGCGTAAGGCGATAAAACGTTTACTGACTCATTCTCTCCGCTATCACCTTCTATATTCTATAAGATGTAAGGGGTTGCTCTCACTAGGGTTATCACTGTAAGATGAGTGTGATGTGTTGCTCTCTACCTTCATAGTTTTCTTTGTTGATAATATTGCATGAAGGGTGGAGTAATTATGGATTGTACCTCATAAAAACCCTCGTATGAGGGGTTTTCGATTCAGCTAAATTTATATTTCAAATGCAATCTAAGAATAGAAAGTTGTGTCAAAAGCATAACATTTTGATTAATTTAGAGCATATAGTCTGCAGATACAGTGTTTGATCCATTGCGTTCACCCCCAGGGTTCACTCCTTGATGTTTCCGTAAAGTTCCAATTAATTTCTGGTCGTAATTTCATTTTTGATAATCCAATATCTCCGTAGATCTTTCATTGTCGTTCGCTAGTTGTTAATCAATCATTAAGTTGACGCATACCATCGAAAGTAATAAAAAGAAATCCAAAAAGAAATTCTGATTGGACACAATAAATTGTATATATTACTTTGTACTTCGGAAACAGCTTTGATCCGTCTCAAGTGCCGGTTTATGAGATCGATTTTTCATTGGCACCCGTAAGTTTTTGTGACAATTATTGTTACATCAAGTCACCTCATACTGTTATTCATATAAGCTTCATAATATTATATACATATTGATGCTGTGAGAGACAAAAAGAAAAGAACTAAGAAACATCAATGTTTTGTATATGTGGATTTAAATGAGTCAGAAAGCGAAGAAGACCCATTATTATCGTTGACTCTCTTCGTGTACAACCAAGTTTTCAGAGTTTAAACAGACATCAACTCGAAGTAAGTCGTACATCTTTTTGACCTTCTAGTTATAGTTTCTTCCTTCAGGGCAGAAGTTTTACTTTTGAGATGCTGTAAGATATTTATAACCAACTGAACCAGATTTAGCAGAGACAGATTTTAGTTTTTATCTACGTTATACTACCGCTTCAAAGGTGAATTAGGCATTTTATTTCATTCAAGGTTTGCTAGAACAGACTTTCCCATAGATATTGCTGAAACAGAAAAGTAAAATAACATTAAATTTTGTCTTTTACATTTTACGTGACTCACTACTTTTGAACGTTCAATTTGAGCCCACGATGTCAGTGCTCGCGCCCAAAAACCTCTCAAAACTGCATAATAACCTTCAAAATTTTATTGAGGAACCATACACGTCTTGAACTTCAACAGGGCAAAACCCTCAAATTTTATTTTCTTCTTGAATTTTCGTAAAACAACAGGTAAAAAGAAATCTTTTTTCAAAGTTTAAAAAACCTAATTATTAGAATTTATAGAAAAAGCGTCGTATTTGTTTTTGTTGTTGTTTGAGATCTGGAACGATTTCAGTCGGCTCATTAAGTTAACAAAATGCTGAATTTTGCTGAATTTTGCTGAATGCCTTTTTATAACTTCGTTCAAATATTTTTATTTTATCTTTGAAAATAATGTTTAAAGTAAATGTCCTGAGAAAATTACTTCCATAGCTTTTTTAGTTTTCGAGTTATGAATTATTTTGTGTGAAGATTAGTTTCCGCCATTTTTCTTTCAAAAACTTGTCAAGATGGTAATATTCAAAATTCATTATCTCGAAAACGAGCTCCAGAGACCCCATTCTCTTTTCATTTTTGGAGCCAGCGTTAAATTCTGTGTGAAAAAGCTTTCCAAGAAAACGTTCTAATTACTCGTTGTTAAAGTAGTCAGTCACCTTAAGAGGATATTCTCACTAAAGTTGGCTAATCATTCAATGACAGAGTGCTTTTCTTATTATTTGCGAAGAATACAAGAAGACGTTTTTCAGAGTGCTTAAAATCCACTTGAAGTCTGTTTGCTTTATATAGGTTTTTCTTTATTTTTCGTGATGTGGGTTGACTTCTAATTTCCGGTCAGTATTTCAAAATACCAGAAAATATACTGGAGAGTTTTTCTTCTTTCAGTCTCTATCTCCTGCATACTTTTCTTCGTATTATAGAGCTTTTAAGTGTGACGTCAATGGAATGAAAACACGACTTCCGGGTCCAAAACGAAAAGCAGTTTTATAAAGATTTTTCTTACTTTTTCCTTCGTGACACGACTTGTTGTTCAAAGTTCTAACTGTTTCAAGTGGAGGTTAAATCATTGAGAATCTTTTTGCTTTATTTTAGCGGTTTTATAAGCAGTTAGATCCGGAACCGATACGTCACAGCTTTTAAAACAGCTTTATTGTACTAAAGGAATGGTGACGTAGCAAGAGTCTCAGAATGACCAACAGTAACGTTAGAAATATTCTTGTTTTCTTTTATAGAATGAACGCAACCATCACTCCTACCTTAAGTGAAAGAATGGTAGAATTCATTAACCGCAGTCCAGCTACCATCGCTGTAGAGACAAGTATTTTACTCCTTATTGGACTGATTGCCATTGGAGGAAATCTTCTGGTAGTAATCTCCATCTATCGTAATCCCAGTCTTCGTACCATCACTAACTACTTTGTACTCTCGCTAGCAGTGTCTGATATTTTGTACCCAGTCACTAGTCTTCCACTGACCATCGCTTGGTCGGTAGAGAGTCACTCCATTCCTGGAAATGGTGCTTGCGTTTTCCAGACAATAGTTAGCTTTGGTCTATCACACGTTTCAGTTATAACCATGGCGGTTATGGCCGTCAATCGGTTCGTCTGCGTGTGTATTCCTCAGAAGTACAAGAGAATGTTTAGCAAGAAGAAATCATTGATAATTATTGGCGCGGTTTGGATCATCAATTTTACTTGGATCACCTTAAACATGAATGAACAATTGATACAACGCGCGGAGTTCGAACCACATAAAATCTGGTGTGGATTGTCCCTTGCGCGAGGAACCTTTATTGTCAAAGTAATCATGAACGTAGTTTTAGTGCTTGGTATAGTAGTTCCATTCAGTATCATCGCTTACTGCTACTTTAAAGTATTCAAGAAAATACAAGAACACAAGAGAAACGTCGCTCCTGCCTCCAACCCAAACAGCCTGGGCACGAGTGTCCAAGAGATCAAGGTCACGTGGACCATGTTTGCAGTGCTGATTGGATATTGCGTAACATGGGTTTCAGTCATCATCGTTGTGTTGGTGTCGAACCATACGCGTGTGCCACGTGAAGGTCACATGATCGTGACGTTTGCAACAGCAAGTAGTAGTGCTATCAACCCTGTAATATATGGAGTGATGAACACGGCGTTTAGAAAAGAGTATAAGAAGGTTATCAAATGTCGATAAAAAGAATCGTAGTAACGAAAGCGTTTTGTATCGAAGCTAAAAATGCTTAAGTCTCAGGTAGAACTGATGCAATACTACTGAGAACATTCGTTTCGCTCGTTAGTTAAAAAAGGAATATAAACAAAGATAAAAGAAAACAAAACATAAAAAAAAACGATGTAATATGAGGAGGAAGTAGAGGGTTTTTGAAATCTTCGAGAGATTTCTTTTTTTTCTTTAGGATCAAAAAGCACTATTTTACAGTAGCTGCCATAGAACTGAACAAGGCATGTATATAGACAGCACTCAAACACTTTTCTACATTGCGTACCGCTTTAGGGCTTCAGTTCCGAGAACTCCCAAGTAGTATATCGTAGAGAAAAAAGCCGTCACTTTGGTATTGATGTATGTTTGTTTTAATATACAACTGAAAACTACTTACTCTTGTAATATATAACTGATAGTTTGTCCGTTCGGCTTATTAAAAGGTAATCAAAGTTGAAATTAAATGTTTATTAAAGTTCCAACTGAATCTAATAATTCATTTGTACTTAAATCAATAACAACAATAGTTATATATTTTCACTGCATACTTATTATCACGTCGCAGTAAGTTAAGTTATGGGTTAGATCCGCGACTCTTGTGATATGAGGTAAACAGCGAGAAGAGGAACCTGAAGACCACCGCCACCAGGGGAGGTGGGTGGGACAAAACTCGGCTTCTCGCGACGCTCCGAACGACGTTGTGCAATAAGGTATATATCAGTGTGGAGTTAATTTATACAGCTCCGTGCTAATTAATTATGCAGTGAGAATAGTGCATTCCAAGACCGAAATGCATTTTGGGTCATATTGTGTAAAAATAAATAATTATTATTTATTTTATTCTTAGTGCATTCCATCCGAAACAATATACTAGCTTCATATAGAGTGAAATTCGCAGTATATTTACTTTTTATTTCAAATTTAATGAGAACAACACTGCCCTTTAGTCTTGGAATGCACTATTAGTATGGTAGTATTCCGTATTCAACCATGTTTTTTAATAGCTGTATACTTTTATAGTTTATAGACATTACTGAGATGAGTAGTTTGTGCGCATGCGCTATGAGGTTTTTAGTGAACATCGGTAGCGAAGGTCCCCTCATGTACCTTAAGTAATCATTTGCTAATTAAAAGAACCGTCTGTCGTGCCAGTAAAACTAATAACTGAATCCAGAACCAATTACTCGTGAATAAAAGAGTGAATGGTGGAAAAGAAAATACTTAAATCAAAGTAACGGTATTGAAAAGAATGCCTAATTTAAGTACGGAACCCTGTGAAGTTAAAGGTTGAAAGGTTGAAAGGTTTTTATTTTTCCACACACAGTAATCATTTGCCAAGAAGCGCCTGACGTGCCTGTGATAACTGAATCTAGAACCAATTATTCGTGAACAAAAGAATCGACGATGGAAAAAGAAAATATTTAAAGTAATGAGAAAATAATTTCGGGTTTGTTTTCAACAACTGTGGTTATAAAAGTCAAGATTTCCATCTGGTTGGAGCAGAATGCTCTGGAGTATCAAGAACGAACAGATTGGATACTGATAACTTCTGCCCGACTGCAGCTTTCTCAAGTCGGATAAAAAGAATCCAAAATGTGGCAAAACCTATCGTATGACAAAGATATAAGTATTTTTGTGTGTGACATATTTATAGATATATATATGTGAATAACAAGTTCAACATTGAAACCTTCTTTTTCAACAAAGATGATAAGGTTAGTGGAGTTTCGGAATCGCAGTCCAGCTACCATTGCTGTAGAGACAAGTATTTTACTCCTTATTGGACTGATTGCCATTGGAGGAAATCTTCTGGTAGTAATCTCCATCTATCGTAATCCCAGTCTTCGTACCATCACTAACTACTTCGTACTCTCGCTAGCAGTGTCTGATATTTTGTATCCAGTCACTAGTCTTTCACTGACCATCGCTTGGTCGGTAGAGAGTCACTCCATTCCTGGAAATGGTGCTTGTGGTTTCCAGACAATAGTTAGCTTTGGTCTATCACAAGTGTCGGTTGGAATCATGGCGGTTATGGCTGTCAATCGGTTCGTCTGCGTGTGTATTCCTCAGAAGTACAAGAGAATGTTTAGCAAGAAGAAATCATTGATAATTATTGGCGCGGTTTGGATCATCAATTTTACTTGGATCACCTTAAACATCAATGAACAATTGATACAACACGCGGAGTTCGAACCACATAAAATCTGGTGTGGATTGTCCCTTGCGCGAAAAACCTTTATTGTCAAAGTAATCATGAACGTAGTTTTAGTGCTTGGTATAGTAGTTCCATTCAGTATCATCGCTTACTGCTATTTTAAAGTATTCAAGAAAATACAAGAACACAAGAGAAACGTCGCTCCTGCCTCCAACCCAAACAGCCTGGGCACGAGTGTCCAAGAGATCAAGGTCACGTGGACCATGTTTGCAGTGCTGATTGGATATTGCGTAACATGGGTTTCAGTCATCATCGTTGTGTTGGTGTCGAACCATATGCGTGTGCCACGTGAAGTTCACATGATCGTGACGTATGCAACAGCAAGCAGTAGTGCTATCAACCCTGTAATATATGGAGTGATGAACACGGCGTTTAGAAAAGAGTATAAGAAAATTATCAAATGTCGATAAAAAGAATCGTAGTAAAGAGAGCGTTTTGTATCGAAGCTAAAAATGCTCTAAGTACCAGGTAGCACTACTTCACTGACTCGTTTCTCTTGTAGGTTAAAAAATGAACAAAAACAGATAAAAACAAAACAAAACGATGTAATATGAGGAGGAAGTAGAGGAGGTTTTTTGAAATCTTCGAGAGATTTCTTTTTTTTCTTTAGGATCAAAAAGCACTTTTTTACGGTAGCTGCCATATAACTGAACAAGGCATGCATATAGACAGCACTCAAACACTTTTCTACATTGCATGCCGCTTTAGGGCTTCAGTTCCGAGAACTCCCAAGTAGTATATCGTAGAGAAAAAAGCCGTCAACACGTTGGTATTGATGTATGTTTGTTTTAATATACAACTGAAGACTACTTACTCTTGTAATATACAACTGATAGTTTGTCCGTTCGGCTTATTAAAATGTAATCAAAGTTGAAATTAAATGTTTATTAAAGTTCCAATCTAATAATTCATTTGTACTTAAATCAATAACCGCAATGTTTGTTTGCTATGACTATATTCTCTGTGATGAAAAACGCTATATCTTTGAGGGGAAAACGTTAAGTATATTAGATGTGTTTTTAATATCATGATAACCAAATGTATCAAGTAGGAAGTCTATCGGCTTCGGCGCATCATAAACAGAATTAATGAAAAATATCCAGAAAAATACTGAATATAGAAAATAAGGGCAAGAGACCAAGCTTGATAATACAAGCGTTTTTATCAATCCATGCACTCCAGCTGAGTTGACCTTCAGAACAAACTCAAGGCCAACCAATCAGAATTGAGGATTCGACATCCTATTTTGATTAACATTTCCCATTATTCTGCCGAGAGAATTTATGAAATACGAGTTCTTTCTTCTTTATACTAATCGTAAACGCTAGTCGAACTCATGGCGGAACTATATTTCAATCAACAAGAAAAGTATACATAGTATACTCGGAAAATGCTCGAAAAATGCTAACATTCGGGAAGGCGATCAACCTAGCTGGCGCAGGCGCACACATGATCTCGAGTCATTTTTCGGGCAGCGTCAATAGTGCGCGTGATCTTGCCCGAGAATGCTTTTTTTGCATGTCTGCGCCTGCGATATTTTTGAAAGCGCTCGCGCATCCCGAAAATGGTTTATTCGGCCCAAATTGGTTGACCAACTGCACTGTGGGATATAATGGCGAGCAAATAACGGTTTGAGCATGCGCAGTGAGTACAACTGGTTTTACTGTTCTAAGTCTGTATGCAAATTATTCCACAACGTCTTCGTACCACTGTAAAAATACTGACGAATATGCCAAAACTTAAAGTCAGATAGGCTTATTCTTTCGTTTTGTCTTTGCTAATATAGCATGTTGTTCTTACAAAAGTGTAGTCACAAACTTTTTTGTATATTCGGATCGAGAAAAAAGGCATTTATTTTCTCAGTAAAATGCTCTCGAATTCTTTGAACCTGACGTGTTGAAAAACATACTGAAAGGTACGCATGCGCAAAGGTTTTTTTTCTATTGTCAACAAGTTTCGTACCCAGAGCTCCTCGGTCTCGCTCTTGGTACAAGGCTGTATTCACGACAGACGCCATAATGGTTTCGGTATTGTAATGCAGATTAAATAATCACGTGGTCACTCGGAGGAGGGAAACAACTTCAATTCAGCAGATTTCAACTGCTTTATTAATATAATTCAATTTTTCCCAGTAATTATGTGTTAACATTTTTCTGATAAATGAAATACTCGAATTTGGACTGCATTGGGCACTAGCTTAGAAAATGAATGGCTTTTAAAATTATCCTTAATCGATTTATGACAAAATATCTAGGAGTAGCCGATCTTTTAAAAATGCTCTGTTTTCCCAATGTTTGCCACTTGGAAGACTTGCAAGACTGCATGCCTAATACTTGCATTACAATATAAAAACCACCATGGCGTCTATCGTGAATATAACCTATTTCACCTACATTTAACACTTTAAGCATGCGCATTTAAAATTACTTAAATTATTTACTTAAAAATTAAAATAGCAATGCGTGGATTAATAATAGTTTAATAAGTCCATAGTGTACTTACAAAATTACTGAGTGCTAATGGATATATAATAAAATACTAGCTTGAAGTATATATGTATATAGGTGACTGATGTTGCGGTTCTTGTATTTACATTGCTTTGTATGGTGCATGGTGTTAGTGTATTTATAGGGAGGTAGATAGCTAGTGACAAAGATTAAGGAATTCGGTACTCTTGTGACGAACACGTAAAGAATTATTTAAAAAAATGGGTTCTGAAGTGCGAAGATGAAATGGAAAGGAAATGTTAATATTTTTTGAATTAGAAAAATGAGATTTGAATGCACTGGGGTCGGGATTACAGTGTATAGTAAGCTCTATTTCAGGTTTGGAAATAAGCGGGAAAAGTAATAAAGGAGCTTCAAAGCTTAAAAAAATATTTTCTTCAAGTAAACCTACATGGTTAGCATTTCGAATCACTTTTTTTAGGGAGTATCAGGTAAGACAAGACATGAAAATGACTTATAAATTACAAATTACAAATCAACATGCTTGTAACATCAGCAAAGATTGTGTATTGCTGGGCTGTGATTGACAGGTGACATATTGTTGGATTATGTGGTCATTTTTCAACATGATAGTTGGCACTAGCGAATAAAGTCATCATAATAAAAAAAATCTGATATAGTGCTAGGGCAGAAATAATGCATGCTCTCAAGTGGAAAGGATCCATAAAATATTCTTTAAAAATTATATTGCATCCGAGAACGCAAACTACTTGGAATGACAAGGCTTGTCATAATAGCCTGGATTATTAGCGACAACCTGATATCCTGAGTTAAAGAAAAGGAGTAAAAATCTAGAAGTGATTCGTCTTCTTCAGAGGTCGTGTCAAGACGTGCATAGAATATTCACCATGTCCTCCAATATGGCGACCATTACCACGTGATCATTCATTGCGCACCTAAAAACAGACCGAAAGAAAGCCGAAAAACAGCTGTTATCAGGGAAACTTGATTTTTACTCTCCTCATGACATCAAATATACAACTGTGTGTTGTTAGAACGAGAGCGACAGCAACTGGTTGGGACGGCTATCACAGCGTGTGTGATCTGGATGAACGATGTACGAATGGATTTATTAGTTGTCCTCGGGTTTTTCTCCGTCTTCTTTTTGCCCATCCTGTGAAGAGGAAAATCGAATGGAATAGTGAAAACATTTTCAGTGAATTTCGTGGGAATTTTGTGCCAAAGTTAATTACATGTTAATTACAGTAACGATGCCTAATGCGAAAAAAATTACAAAATATAGCAAAAGCATGCACGCGCGCGTTTGTTTTTAGCTCTTCATTGAACTCAGATATATAAATCATCTGGTAACTAAAAATGTACTTACAGCATTATTGACGTTGTTATTTTCTGTCTCGTTTACTTCTTCGATGTCTTCTTCTTCGACTTCCTCTGCAGGCATCTGGTCGATTGGTTTGTCTTCTTTCACATCTTTAGCAAGAAAAGAATCGAAATGAATAATCAAACTTGTCTCAAAACTAAAGCGTAGCGATATATGTAACACTGAAAAAAGTTTCCTTATGTCATGGCATAGCAATGAAATGGATTCTCATTGAAACTCCACTAGCATTGAATGCCACAGCATTGAAATGGTTTCCTCTAGCATGGCGCAGTGAAATGGTTTCCCAGAGCGTAACACCTGCAAAAACAGAAAATGGTGGCCCAATGTCATAGCATTGCATTGAAATGGTTTTCTCTAGGATGGCGCAGTGAAATGGTTTCCCGAAGCGCAACACCAGAAAATGGTGGCCCATTATCATAGCATAGCATTGAAATGGTTTTTCACTAGCATGACACTGAAATGGCTTCCATCATTAGAATAGGACAGCACTAAAAGGGCTTTCTCATTCTATGCAAGATGCAGTAGTATAGATATTAGTTTGCTTCTATCAAGAAGGTTAAAAGTAGATAGAATTTTTATTCTAA
Organism: Anthopleura xanthogrammica; assembly: GCA_964019055.1. Taxonomy (NCBI): domain Eukaryota; kingdom Metazoa; phylum Cnidaria; class Anthozoa; order Actiniaria; family Actiniidae; genus Anthopleura; species Anthopleura xanthogrammica. Next base: position 12,655,000 of record OZ025208.1, on the reverse strand, counting down.
TGATAAAAAATGGTAATATAAACATTTGAATGACTTGTTTACTTTAATTACCTTTATCGTCTTGTACTTCTTTCGCCTGCACTTGTTCTTTACCGCTTGCTTTATAAACCTCATCTGTTGGTGGCCGACTGCTCTCTTTCACCGGTGGTTGACTGATGTATTCTTCTTGTGTTTCTTCCTCAATCGGTTCTTCAATCGGTGGTGTGCCGGTGTACTTTTCCTGTACCTCTTCTTCTATTGGTTGTTCTTGTTGTCCAGGATAATTCTCGCGTGGATGACTCTCGCGTGGAGAAAGAACTGAGCTGGCCTGTTGATAGTGCAAAAATGGAGCAAGTTAGGCTGCGTTCATAATGTATGACAGAGGGGGGAGGGAGCAGGTGAAATCAAGGGAAGATCTGAAATTCTTTTATCATTAACAATGGGGGTCTTAAAATTATTTTTTATCAGAATCAAGGGGGGTTTGTTGGGGGAAGTAGATAACTTTTTAGCCTTGCCTGGGGGATGTAACTATTTGGGGGGGGGGGATTGCAAGGGGGAATCAAATTTTTTTCCGTCGTTTAAAAATTTCACCTGCCCCCCGTCATACATTATAAAAGCCTTAGCAAGCATGACTGAAACCTCCCCCAAATTCTGCCTAATTGGTTTCTAAAGCTACTGACCTTACTACTACTGCCACCTGTTGATGATTTTCGATGCAGTGTCTTGTTTGCTCTTGATTGTGAGTTCTAGTAGTTAACAAAAATCGTTCATTCACATTAACAGTAATGATCCAGATGATGCTTGTACTCTATTTTAAGAATATCATGTAAAACATGCACCCTTTTATTGTGGTGTGACTTGACAGACATGACTTGAGCATGTCTGTGTATTGTAATATAAAATATGGTAATCAAGTTAACTTGATGCAAGATGATGATAAGTATCCTCTGAAGGCTGTGCATGAGTTGCTAATGGGTCAGGGAGGGGGAGGAGGAGGATGATCATTAAGTTATTTACTTCAATGAATTAGAGTTCCCATTTCCCTTTCCATATAAACCTTTCTACATGCCAACATGTGGGATATGCTGCTTACCTTACTCATACTTCTACTGTGCTTTGCTGTGTTGACATGTGGTGCTTTGTGCTGGTTCTTACTAGCAGCTTTGCTGTGAATAGATAATTAATGGGAAGTCCAAATGAGATTTCATGTTGTTGTGAATCTTATAGTAGCATGGGTTCCCTGTGGAATATTTTTAACCGAATGGCCCAAACAAGACTTCTATGTATTTTGTTGAGTCTCATCATTGTCTGAGTCCCTATGTTTTCACTGAATGGCAACTGACAATCATTTCATGACACAGGAAGCCCAAACAAGACTTCTTTTAACCTTTTTAATGAATCTTAGAATAGATTGGGTTACCTGTGGAAAAGGTTTTCACTGGGAGGCAATCAAGGAACCATGCAAAACATTTTTAGTACGGGTAACAAGATTTATATTCATTACCTTCTTGGTGTGAGTGAACTGCCTTGGTCATTATATGCAACCCTTTTAAACCTAGAATTTTTTCAAAAAGATACACACATTTAGTAAATCTAATATGCTATTATGATATTTTAAATATTATGATACTTAAAAGTATTAAAATAAGCAAAAAAAAAAAAAAAAACACAAACAAAAACGTTTGAGCTAAAGGTACTCACTTTTTTCCATGCCCAACAGCAACATACTGGCCGCTATTTTCAAGCTCTGAAGGTTCTTTGATCTCCCTACCTTCCATCGTGAACAACCTAGTTGAAATGAGATACGATTACAGACTGGAAACAAAAACGATGCTGACATATCATGGAAATAAGCTATGACAATGTGCACTCAATTGTCTCATTGATATGCGAAACACACTCAAACAATAAGCTACTAATGATGCATTGTATAGTATTACTCCCTTCAGAGTAAGTAGCACTTCATAATTTTTAATTTATCATTGTTATAAAATTACAATTCTTAGTTAATTTCATGTGGCATCATGACAGCCATGTTGGTTGTACAGCTCACATGAAAAATTCTCGCTAGTTTCTGTCGTAATTTATAAGTGGACATGGCTGCAGTCATTATTGACTTTATCACAGTGGAATGAAAGAGCTAGTCCGAAATAATCTATCAATGTTGTCTAATTATTTTTAAAATAGGCTTAAATGTGAAGGAAAGTAAGCGAGAAATAATTATTAACTTATTTTCTGGGATACACAAATTACTGGAAATTCCTGTACATATACATAACACAAATTCCTTGCTTACCAGAACACTGCTCCACTTTGTAGATGAACTTTGCTTGTAACAACCTTCAAGACCTAACCAAGCAAAGAAAACCATTACATTTTAAAACCTTTTGATTCTTTTGTTAAATGTATAATTTATTGTTATTATTATTGTTGTTGAGGCCAGGTCATATTTAGAATTCTAAATCTGTGTATATTTATTTAAGACCCCTTGTAACACTTCAGAATGCAGGTCAATTTGGAGGACAAAACAAAAGTTTCCAATTCTCAGGAGATTATATAATAAATCAACACGGACGACTATGGGACTCAGAAAAAATCTGAGCCCAGATGGGATTAGAACCCACGATGCTCCGGATACTAGTTGGATGCTCTGACTACTGTGCTACTGAGACTCTATGGTGAGCAAGGGTCATCTGTGGGTTTTTGACTAGAACTGCATCGCACAGTCACAGTCACATAGTCAAGACAGAATACATTGATGGCTTAACTGCATCACGCAGTTAAGCCATTAATCATATCCATTTTGAAATCATTAGCAAATCCTGCAATCTGATTGGCTACAAAGTGTGCGATTTAAGCATTAATTGCACTATTTTGAATCATTAATTGCATCATTTTGTCAAACAATCACTTTTGAAGCTACATTAACTGTTGAGTATTTTAATATATTAAGTTTCAAAATGGAAATGATTAATAGGTAATAGAACTGAGTGTCTTGCAATTTTGGGCAGAAATCACACTCGTGATTAACAAATTGCACTCCCGCTGTGCGGTCGTGCAATTTTGTAATCACTCTTGCGATTTCAGCCCAAATTGCACTCAACTCAGTTCTATTACCATTATTAATCAGGAGATTGAAATTCTTTTGTTTTGTCCTCCAAATTGACCTGCTTTGACATCACAGCATCTAGCTATCCTTTGGACTTACATGATCCATGCTGGTCAGGGCTCTTTTGTCAAGAAGCATCTTAGTAGATGGATACAGATCATCTCCATTGCGATAAACACTAAAAATAACAAATGATAAATGCATTTTAAAAATAAGAAGAGAAAAACCGTGATATAAAGTGGAGGAGATAGAGACTTTATGTAGTTCTAAGCAATAAAAAAAGTGATAAAAGGAGGCCTTTTGCGATGAGATTAAAAATAAAGAAAGTGCTTCAGTAGGAAAACACTAGTTAGCAATATTCAACTAATAATTAACAAGGAGCAGGGGGGAGCATGGGCGGCATAGCGGTTTGAAAATTCTAAACAAGAGAAAATGGAAACAACACTAGTTGCTATGGTAACCATGAAAGACTCACAAACACTTCCATCAAGGGTGGAATTAATGCAATTAAATGAGTCTACAAGAAGTATAAACAATGGTATATTCTCTTTGTTGCTATGGTAACTATCATATAGTCTACTGAGTTCATAACAGCCAAAATATGAAATGAAAAATGAATTTGGAACATTCCAATTATTTCATTATTTTTGTGGTCTGTTACCATAGTAATTATCATTAGGTGTATGTACTTTAGAGAAGGCATTGACCATTATACTTTATGTAGGGGAGGGGAGTTTTGAAAAAAATATGTTTATGGAATGAATTGGCTTTAAAAAAATTATTAAAAAATCTATACAGAAACCAAAGACAAAGAAAATAGAACTGATTTTTTCTTGAAAATTTTAAATTTTAATGGTGTCCCTGAAATTGGCTATATCATATCTCCCAAGTCTAAACATTCTATTATCCTAAAGTATTGAATGTTTAGTGTGTTTAGTGTGATACATACAATATGATCCTGTGTGTACTTGGCTCGGCATCTGCTACTTTCCTTGCTCTAGCAGAAATCTGCAGTCTACTGTGTTTAACCGGGGTGATCTGTCAGATAAAAATAATAGTTATTAAAATATCGAAAGTGTGACTATGAAAATGAATAAAAAGATTGCTTGGTAGCCCCTATATTTAAATTTGATTGACAGCAGCAGGATATTTATTTGATAACTACAACGACAGAGTGTATGTAGAACTTTTTTTGAATTTTTAGCAATTTTATTAGCAAGTCGATAAGGTGATACAAAAAAGAGAAGGAAAAAAAGAAAATAAGGAAAAACTGTTAGGAAAGAGGGAAGGAAGAAAGAAAGAAGACCCATATTTAAGGACCCCTAAATTTAAGGGAGTATTCTAATGACAAGAAATTAATGGCGTACTTCATCAAATGGTTATATTGTTTTTGAACAATCCACCTTTTATAATCAAGGATATTGAACATTACGTCAGGTGTGTTAATTATTGATGTACCATTTTATAATGAAGTGCTGAACTTTTTTAAACTCGGCTCAGAAATGAGGAAATTAGATATATAACCGCCCCAAAGGATAGTTATTTCAATTTTAACAGATAAATAAACGTTTAACGTTATGTACAATTCTCAATTGACTACGATTTTTAGGCGCAAAGGTCTATAAAAATTAGAGACTGAAATAATTATAATACTTGAGATCATAATGCTCATAAAAATCAAAGTTAAGCTTATAATATTTGGTTATCAAGTTGTTTTTCTAACCTCGACATCTTTCTTTGGAGTGAACTTAGCTTGAACCTTGATTTCAGTGTACCTAAACAGTAGGATTGAAGATAATTAGAATTAAATTAAAAATCAACGAAGAGTAGAAAGGTAAACAAAACTCAACTCGTTGACCAAACAAGGACACGTTGGGTACATAGCGACACTTAAACTTGTCTTTACTTACGGTAGTCTCTTGAAACTCTCTGCTCCAACAGCTACATAACAACCTCCTGGCTCTATACTATCTAGCTTGGTAATTGTATGTCGTCCTGTAGGTGTTTTTATGGTTCTGGCCGCATTTCTAAGCTTCACATCCTTGGTGACTTTATCCAACAATGCCTCCATAGTTCGTACCTGTCTTCGGTTTACAACCAGTTTTTTTCCAGGATACGTTGGGTCTCCATTCCGATACACAGTGACTGTTGTTGAAGCCATGTTAGCTTTCGAGGCTGAAGCCTCTTTTGCTGTTCTAATTTAAATTAGAGCCGAGAAAAGATGGTTTTCCTGATGCCTGTCTGAAGCTCCTTCCTCGTTGTTCATCTCTTTTTACAACTAAAGCATGACGTCACTAATGGCATAATTAACTTGTATACCTTAGCAACGTACATAGCAACACTAAGACTCTCACCATCAAAGGATAAGAAAATCCAAAAAAAGGTAATTTTTAAACCCCAAAACCTTATTATAAAAATAATTAGAGGCTTTTTCTTTGAATTAAATAAAAAAAACGAGGTTTTAAGCGAAAAATTCGACACGTGCAGGTACTGATGAAGTTTATTAAAAAAATACTTTTCCCCCAAGGGAGTAGTTTAAAAGCCTCCGAACACAAAATCTTTTATGTTAAAATACAAAACAAACGTACATTTTAATAAAACAGCCACCTACTTGAAATGTTCTTGAAAGAGAAGAAGAAGACGAAATAACTAGAATTTGTTGTGGTTTCTTTAATTTACAGTTCAAAACTTTTCCTGCTGTGGCGTCCATAGTTTCGCAATCAAATAACAATTTGAAACTAAATAAAGCAGGGAGCCTTTATATTTGACAAAAAGAAGAAACCATTAAAAGCTTTTTTAATTAGTTTGCGTAAAGTTCTCTTCTGTTTATCGTGTCTCTATCGATATAACAAAGCTACTTGAAAAGAATAAGGAAATACGTGGTTGATATTGTTTTCTTTCGTGAGGTTTTCGTAGACCATTAGTCCTTCGTTCATATTCAGTGTTTTTGTACGTAGTAATGTTTGTATCGACTTAATTATCTTATTATGATCTCCGTTTCTAACCAGAATGGTCCACTAGAGAACGTATTAATCAAATTGAACTCCCACTACTTAAAAAAAATCAAAAGTTTAGATAAAAACTAAAATATAATAAAAATTACGAGCGAACTTTTTTTTCAATATTGTTGGGCAACATGGTCACTTGTGAGCTCTCCCATTCCTAACCATTTATTTATCTGTTTATTATACTAAATTTTGTTTGAAATTTCTCCGTTTTTTCCCCTGCAGTAGCAACAAAGTTGCGCACGTTTTGCCTGTAAACTAAAGGTCAAGACACACTGTGCGATTGCGCGTAACGTTACCTACAGTAAAACAATCAGATTTCAGAGGGATGTCACATAGAAACTTTTCCTTTAACGAAACTATGGTCAAGGAGCGCTACCCAATTCTGGCCAGCGGTACAGCTAAATAGTTAAATTTTGTTGGCTCTGGACATCACGAGGCTGCCAGCAACGTTGTAGTTCGTGTTCACACGATCAGTATAGTTTGCTCAACGTTGCGCACAACCGCAATCGCTGCGGAGGCCGGGAAAGACAACAAGACAGTTTAAGCATCACGTTTTCTTTCTCACGCAAGCGGCGGACATGACCTTGGTTTGAATATTAATTCACCGCAAATGAGTTTAAATCCTTACGTGTTTGCGCCTGTGTAAAGGAACAGTCACACGGTTCAACATTGCGCGCAATGTTGCAGACAATATTGCTGATCATGAAGTAGGATCGTTTTCTACTTCAGCAACATTCTCTGCAACAAGTTGGGTCGTGTGACATGGCTCGCAACATGGATTGCCCGCAACCGCGTTGCGCACAAAGTTGCACTGTGTTTCCGTAGCTTAACATTGCGCACAATCATGTTAGGACCTTTAGCTGTCTGGGCAAGTGTACGTCCTTATATGATGAAAAAAATAGCTTCATTGCTTGGCAGAGAAAGATTTAGTTTACGTGCGGGAAAATTTTGCTGCGTACTTGAGTCGATCCTGTGTCCCGTTGAGCTGAAACATTTTTTTTGCAGCCAGTGTGCTAGGGATCTTGATTGCGTTACGCAGCAAATCTTTTACGAAAGAAAATAGGTACCAATTTCAATATTGTTCTCCTTTCATTTCTTTTATCTCATAGTTCTTTTACTAAAGGGAAGACGAGTTTCAAAACTTGGTTCATTTGGGAAAATAACAAAAGTGTTCATCCATTTTACGCGCGACGGATGTCATTATCTATATTAAGCTGATATGAACATCTTTATCAAATGATATATGGGTGCTTACCTCAAAAATTCCTATCATTCTAACCTTTATTTCTTTACGCATTGGATTGGAATTCAATCTTGGAATCTTAATTATAATGTCTTAGTTAGAGTTCGTAGTTTCATAAAATACCTTTTCAGAAGCAAGCAAGTCCCTTTTATTTTGAAACCGAAAAATTCTTTTTGAGACCGTTCTGAATTAGGTGTCCTTTATTTTTTATATGCTATAAACCCATCTCGCTGGGGCTCAGAATTTTTTCTGAGTCCATTCAGTATGACACGATCACGTATGCATTTCATATTTCATCATCATACGCAAATCATGTCAACTATAAACTTGATGAAAATTCATCTGTAAAACGTTATATTGGAGTGGGAACATAAAATGCTGCTCAGTGGTGCAACTTAGCGTTCATCGTGCCCTGACTTGCACGAACCAAGATATTGTTTCAGTGTTCGATGAAAATTTGATTGAGGGCCATTCTTACTCTTGCTGAGCACAAAGACTTTTTCAAACAGACTCATACTCGATCATGAGGTTTAAAATGAGAAAATTATCTCAAAGTATTATTTACAGTAAGCACGTGTTTATTTGACGTGTATCTCCTCCCAGAAGAATATAACGATAAAAAACATGTATGGCCGCCATGTTGGTTGACATGACAAAAAAAACCAAGATCAAATCTTGTGTTCAAGTCAACCAAGATGGCGGCTATGACATCACATGTACATCATATGAAATGGAAAGATTTACCCAAAGTATTATTAACAGAGCCTTTATTTTACGTGTATCTCTTCCAAGGAGAATATAAGGACAAAATACATGGCTGCCATGTTGGCTGACTTAACAAAGAAACCAAGATCAAATCCTGGGTTCAACTCATCCAAGATGGCGGCTATGACGTCACATGCACAAGGACAAGAGACATGGCCGTCATGTTGGTTAACAAAAGAAACCAAGTGAAAATCTTATGTCAAAGTCAACCAACATGACGGCTATGACGTCACATGCACCTAGACTAGACTGTAATTTGGTTAATATATTGCTCATGACTTCCTAGTCTAATACACTGTTAAATATCTCTCCATATAAATGAATTAATGCATCTCTAATAATTAATACATATTTTACATCGTTATTTTCATCTATAGTTCATTATAGCATAATATAAAATCGAATCACCATATATGGTTATTTTTGTGTAACCGCACTTCCGGTTAAGGCAAGATGGGGGCTCCCAACATGAGACTCTGTCGAGCATGTTCGGGAAACTCCGGATCCAAATGCATGCATTTTAGCACATTTTCCGAGATTTCAAGAGTTTTTTTTGGCAGAAAAAGAAATGCTCTTTATTTACTCGGACTAAAAATTTGAGCGGCGCTTATACATTTGATAACTTATAGTCTATTAAGTACTTGTCTGTATAGTGAACATTACTAGAACATAGTTCTTTAGATCCGTGATAAATCTTGGAATCTTATTATAAAAATATTTCTCATAGAAAAATATCATTCCACGATGGTAGAATATTGTTCTTATGACGTTTAGCCCCTATATTTTTCCATTATTATATTAAAACGTATCTATATAGTGCGAAATTTTATCATCACAAATCGTCTACACGTTACACAAAACGTCTTATCCCATTTGGTGAAATATTTTAGCAGTTTGTGGATGTAATATTCAGTTATCCATTCCACACTGGTCACTTCAATGCTGATCTTCAGAATATACAGCCGTACGTTCTATCAAAACGGTCGTATTCAAAGACCTTTATGCTTCACTGTCCTCGTCTTTTGTTGGTGTTCTTATGGTATGCAGCTCACGAATGATCGAAGCCTTCTCTGCTTCTAGGCTACCGACGTGTTTACGAAGAGAACTCAGCTGGAAAAAAGGAAAAAAAATGATACAAATGAGAGTTGAATAAGACTTAATCAAGATATCGAACGTAAAATGTGAGAAGTTTTACTAGCAGAAGAAAAGTGAAAGTGAAAAAAATGACGAAGCTAAGATAAAAAACAAAATTCAACCTAAAATTCAGAATAAAATCTGATAAAAACGTAATGAAATTAAAAGGACAAATAGTGAAAAATTACAGTCAAAACGGCTCAAGCGTACACCCCTAGGCTCCATTAATGATTTCATAATTCGAATATTGAGTTGATTATTCACTCTGAGTTTTCATAAAAAGACTCCAAACTTCACATTCATTTCACACTAAAATTCTAAGTGATGGCCTTTCTGAGGGGTTTTTCTACCTTGGCATGGCAATTGTTGAAGAATCCAATCAAAACTCAAGTAGATAAATTATTTTCAAGTTTGGAGTCAGAGTGAATAATCAACTCAATCGAATAATCAATTCATTAATGGATTCTAGAGGGTACGCTTGAGCCGTGTTCACTGTAATAAGAATAGAAAATCAGAAATTGGAACAAAAGAAAGTTGTATGGTATAAATGAAAAAAGAAATTACCAAGATAAAAAGATGGGAACGTAAAATGTTTTTCAGACATGTACGATGAGAACTATATTAATTAAGATTGTATTAATGACCGGGTAATGTTGATAAATGATCATGATTATGATACAATATAATTACAAAATAAATCACTAGGAATGTATTCTATTTCAAAAATTAATGAGTCACGGTAAAACACAGTTAAAGCAAGCTGAAATAACGGGCAAAAAAGAAGATCAAGAACAAATAAGAAGAACAAAAAATAAAAAAATAGAAAGTAAAAAAAAAAAAAAAATGCAGGTTTACAAAAACACTGTAAAAACCTAATATGCATGCATAGCAAAACATGAATTTACCTCTTCAGACAATCCACTGTTCAGAGGTGTCCTACCAAGCGACGCACTAGATCGGCTTAACACCTCACTACTCGGGCTACTCGGACCAGCACCTCGATTCAGCGTTGCACTTACACGACTGGCTGGCGTGCTTGTTATACCGTCAGTTCTTGTACCATTTGGAAGACTCGACTTATCTAAAAGATTATTCACTCTGTCCATTAATGAGGTCGTCTTTCTAGATCTCGGTGTTGTGTCAGGCGTTCTTCTCAAGGTACTGTTCGGGGAACTTGGGTTTGAGGACTGAGTGTTCTCTAATGTTGAACCGTTTACGGAATTCGTTGAGGTGTCTACACTATCTCTTCTAAAAGCTTGATATTTTCTTTCAATTGTCTTTTTCTCTTTTTGTACATCTTTGAGTATCGTTTCCAATTCTCTTATTTCGTTCCATATTTCTCTTTTATTTCCCAGACTCGCTGGCGAACGGCGAGTCGTAGTCATGGTGGTGGGTGTCCTCACTGGTTCATTTTTCTTTTTCTGATACTGAACCTCATTTTCAGAGCTTTCAAGACTGCATTTCAGGACCTTGTTCTCACGTTTAAGCGCCTCGAGTTCGTCTTTATAGCTACTCAGCTTAGCGCGATCCGTTGCTTGCTGTCGCTGGGATTCGTGCAACTCCGTCAGTAGCTCGCTGTTCGAGCTTTTTGCTTCGGACAAACTACTTTCCAGGTCTTCAACCTTCTTTTCTAAGCACACCACAACAGCATGATCAGCCTCGCTGCTAGCTTTCAGCGCTTTGTTGTGCCTTTCCAGTTCATTAACTCGCATTTCTAAAGCATCTAACTCAGCCGCTGTAATTTTCTCCGCAAGGTTATCGTCAAGTCGGCTTTCGTAAATATCAGCTTCGTACGTTTTTTCTGACAAACCAACTTGCATTTTCTTTAACTCGTCCTCAAGTGTACGATTCTCGTTGTCAAGCTCCAGACACTCTTTTTGCAGCTCAATATTTTCGTTCTGAAGTTCTCGTATTTGTTCCTCATATTCAACGCGCATTGAGACCATTTCTTGTTCCAGCGCTTCTATTCTCTTTCCTAAGAACTCACTTTCTCCATTTTTCGTAGCATAATCATGCTTCATTGTTGTCAAACCGTCTTCCATTCCTTCGATTTTTCCTTGTAATGCATGGTACTCCTGCTCGTAACGTTTACATGCTTGTAATTCTTGGCTAAGCCTGAAGTTTTCCGCAGCAAGAGAGTCTAATTCCGCTCTCATTTGCTTAAGAATTCCACACTCATCATCGTCAAATTCATCTTGATCATCGACATGGAGAACAGATTCGTATTTCTTTACTTCTTCTGTCGCTATTTGAGCAATTGTTTCTTGGAGTTTCTCATGGACTTTGGCGGGAATTTCCTCAAGAGGGGTTCCTTCATACGCTTGTTCAAGTCTTTTTTTCAGTATCTGTAATGTATCTATCTTTGCTTGCTCAACTTGGAGTTTAAATTTAAGAGCCGTTTGCTCAATTGAGTTCAAGTACATCATGAACTGATCATTTTCATCATCAAATGTTATCGACCCAGTCGATTCGTTAGCTTCGTCATTTATTCCTTGTCCTTCCCCACTTTCTGCCCCAAAAGAAGCCCATGTAACAGTTTCTTTCGATGAAACAGGAGCATAGTCAAGGCCAGCTTTAGTAATCTCACTCAAATCCAAAGTATTCCCCATATCATTCCGCTTAACATCTTCAGCTACACGACCAGTTGTACTAGGAGACTCGGTCCTGTTCAACTTAGTTGGTGAACTCGAGTCTTTAGGAGGAGCAAATACAGTGTCAAGTCCAGAAAAAGTGACTTGTTTTTCAGGTTTTAGAGTCGAAAGATTCGCTTCTTCCTTGGAGTTTTCGTGGTGTATTTCGTCTCCAGTAGGACCGTTTAAACTTTCATCAGTGTGTGAAGGCTCTGCTTCGTCGACTTCGGAATTGATGACCTCAGGTTCATGGCCATTTTCCATTGATTCAGATGCCTTATATTTGACTATGGTTTCCTGTTTCTCGACTTGACCAACATCAGGATTATTGACCTGTGCTGGCATGGAATTTTCTGGGGTTTGTTCGGTCTCAGTCGAATCTAATCGCGAAATATTTGTATCCTGTTTCCCTGTTGTGGAGTCTGTTTTGACTTCCTCGCCGTTTAACCACGTTTTATTCTGTGGATCGCTTTGTAGCATATATCCTTGAACAGCATCTAACATCGACTCCAGAATATGCTTATCGACAGTGCTGTAGATAGACTTAATATCACCACCTTTTCCACTATTTACCACACTAGAATTCAGTTCATTCTCGTTGCAATCAATCCTTTTTGATGTGTCATTACTCGACTGTACTTCGCTCTGACAGCTCAAACCAAATACGGGAGGCATTTCTTGAGTCCCAGCTCTTGGCAGAGGATGCTGTAAAAGAGACATTAAACTTAGTAAAAAAACTTTTAGCAGAGCTTTAATTTAATTTATCAATCATATAGCAGCGTGTACCGGTATGAGTTCTCAACGGGTAGTCTCGCAAAGACAGACTCTGTTTTCGAAAATGATGCCAGATTCTTCTGGAGCGTGAACATGAATCTTAAATGTCACTCAATTTTAACGGGTGACAAAATATGCCCCCCCGACAATCAAAAACTCTTGAGAACTTTTTATTTTATGATAAGAGGTTGTCTAAAATAGACCAATCTTGGCTGCTATATTTTAAGTCTTGAATTTTTATTATGCTTGGCAGTTGGACCTGTATCCTACAGGTGGCAGCTAGGTCTAGTCTCTCACGATAGCCTTATTGTTATTCATGCAGCAAGTTTTTGGAATACCGACTCTCTTTCTAGACGAAAATTTTTTTTCTTGTTTATCGCTGGGATTGTAACCCGTTGAGGCAGGACAGTACGAATGAAATTATGAACTATAAGTGTTTGGATGATTGTTAATTCTAAATTTGGTGCCAATATTCCATACTGAGTTCACTATCAAATACGCACGCATGCTCACATGCAAGGGAGCAAGTGTGGCTGTGTAAGTTATAGCGCTGTAAAAACTAATGAAGTTCGTAGTTTGATCCCCTGTGGTCATACTTGTTTCGAATTCACCCTGGGTAAGCCCGCTTTGAAGTATCACTGGTGGAGTGATGGCCGAGAGCCGACAATTCATAGTTTAGGGAACCAATCGACTTCAAATACAGTCAAAGCTCTCCTTGTGACCACTCTCATAAGCGACCAGCTCTAGTTACGACCACGATTTTGAGACCCCGTTTGCATTGCCGCGCTTATGACAGCACCGATTCTCGTAAGTCACCAGCTCTAGTTACGACTACTTTTTCGATTTCCCGAGGTGGTCGCTTACGAGAGGTTTGACTGTACACCAACTGCTTTAACAATTAGGTCATGTTGAGCAAATTTCGCTTATCCTGGCCTGCATCATTTGAACCGAACGAACTCTGAATTCTAACTCAGATCGAAGTCGTAAGCTGCTTTGCCGTTACATAATGCAGCTGACACCATGCACCAAATTGCTGGAAGAATTGAAAATTGAAAATTGGCCAAACAATCGAGTATTATTTTTGTTGCTTTTTTATGCATTTTGCGTTATTGTCGCATGCATTTTCTTGCTTTTTCAGTTGCCTACTTTTATAAATATACTAAATTCTTTTGTTTTCCTTGACGACTTTGCATGTAAATCCCGTCTACTAGCGAATTCAATGATGATCGAAGATCGGTGAGAATAAAGTAACAATATCATTTGTAATTAATCACACGAAATATCGTGGTTAAAGGGGACAGCTTTGTTTTTTACGATGGCTATTCATTCAGCTGGTCTCCCAAGAAGATGGTGCACACTTTATTCCCTCATCATCAGGGCTCCAGAGAAGAGAAGTCGAAACAAGAGTGTGAGATCACTGGGAATCGAACTAAAGAAAATTTGTTTTGCTGGCACTGACCACACTTACCAACTTAGCGTCACTTACTTCAATTATTCTGTACAAATATAGTAAAATCCGGCTTTTGTAGATGACAATCAGAAACACTCTTAATTTTTCATGTTTTTTCGTCTAGTGACGTCACAGTCATTAACATATTGAAAGTATAAACCTTCATATCTTAAAGACGCAACACTCAAATGAAGAAATATTTTACTATTCAACTATTCACTTCATGTAGAATCAATATTGAGAAAATGAAATTAGGGGTTATATGCACTTATAGAAACCCGAAAACAATTTGTGTTTCAGTTACAAGGCGCAATTATGCTTTTACTTGAATTTTGGAAACTTAAAAGTGCAGATAAACGAACAAATATGTATAAAATCCTATCAAAATCATATTATCAAGTTAACGAGCCTTGTTTATTAGAATAAATTCCATCGCCAAAAAAGGTTATGCGTTTTTATCATCTAATTGAAAGCGCACTTCGGACACACAGCACTTCAAGTAAAGTAATATTTCACAAGTACGTGAAAAAATTTCCACTTACCAGATGCGAAAGTATTAAACTATATTTGTATCAGCTAGAGAAACTAGTGTTTTCCAGGGTTCAAATGAAGATTAAGAACTATTCAGCTGGAAATGAATAGTTGAGCGGTGGATGAACTTTCAGAATGTGATGACTATTACTTACAAAGTATTCGACGCAGTTGTTTCTGTTAAGGTTGCAATTGTTATGGACAAACAGAGTTGTTTTTACACTCACGCCGTGTTTATTGCGAAGTTCGTTATTAAATCCACGATAATGTGGTCTTAATCGACAAAGATGTTATATTCAAAGCATACACGCCCGATTGAGTACCTGCCTACGTGGAACCTTTCTCACGATAGCAAGCAATTGTACAACAAACTCCAAAATACCTTCATCCACTTGTTGACCTAAAAACCTGCCAAAACTTTTCTTAATTTAAAAAACTAGGCTTTTTGTTAAAATATTGAAAGACTTAGCCACACTAGGCACCATTCTACGCAGGAATTAATACCGGATATTGATTTAGGGATTATTTTTATTTTATGTTTCATGCTGAGGTGATCCGATTGTGAAAAGACGTCATTCAGATTGTCATTCGTGAGAAAAATGTGCTGATTTGAAATAAAAAAATGGCAAAAACAGTACATATAATTACTGTACTAGTTAGTACAAGCCGTTCTAAAGGTACATAGGTTTGCGTACTATAAATATAGCTAACATTTGGTTAAAATAATAGCAAAAGTTATTTCCATTCTCAAATATAATATATTATAAGCAATGTTATTTTAGACTTACGAATTCGAAGTGATATCCACGTTGCGTTGATTTGTGTCCATATTTTTTGCTTCTTTCTCAACGTGTGTTATTTTTCTATTTTTCTAGTCTGCTCAATCTTTTTAAAACTTGTATCGATCGTACAGCACAGACGACGGAAATTTACGACTGTCTTCAAAAAGTCTTAGTTTTTTCGGTTGGTTGCAGTCCTAACTTGAAGCCAAAGTAACTACGTGCAGGCGTGACTAGACGTTAGGTGATTAAGCCCTTTTTTTGAAGGCAACCACTTGAAGTCTTACTATATATAGTGTTGTAATGGATTTATTAAGCCGTTTAAACTATGAAGTTCTTAAATTGCATTTAATGACGTACTCATTAGAGCCGCCTGTTCATATTGTGTTTGTGTTGTCTTATCACACATACAATGATGTTGCCTTGCTTATAGACGTGCTATCGGCAGGCTGAATACTATAGAGTAACTATATTGGATGGCAGAAGCCATGAATCATTCGAAGGCACCTTTTGATGTCCACCTTTCGACAAAATTTCTTAGGGAAAAATGTGCCCAGTTTCTGTCATCCAACATGGCTACCTTGCGTGATCCTTTACATACTTTTATTGTTTTGCAAACTTTTGAATTCGGTGCCATTTGGCGTCTGGTGAATCTAGCAACAGAGAAACAACGAAAATCGGCAGATCTCTAAAAAATGCGTATTTTTGAAACGACAAAACGAACAAAATCCCAAAGCTACATTCGTCGGGAGCTACGCCGTATTTATTCAATCTGGTATCATAAATTCATAAAAGTCGATCATTTGAGAGACAAATCTAGAAACCAGGAACGTGCCCTCCGCTAATGCAAACATCAAAAGAACGAAAAAACAAAAAAAATTTTTGTTTATCATGAAAAGTATAGCTTGTTTGTCTTAACCCGGCAACGATCTGTTTCAGTGGTCATGTCATGCTGAGATTTTTAACCTGATTCACCCATTCAGTCATATCCTGGGCAAGGCACTTTGTTTTGGGTTTGATTTGTTTACTAAGTGTACAAGCAAACTATTCCATGCCAGAGATAAGGAGAGGAATTGGAGATGAAAGTTATCGGAAAATGCGCATGCGCAGACATTGTTATATCGGAAAGGAAGGTGAAAAATAAAAGATAAATTCTTTGATGAAAAAAATAAATCTATAGATTTCGCTTTGAACAAGTAGTCATAGTTTGAATGTGTGAAAGAAATAAACCGAGCAGAGCAGAGCAAGGCAAAATATGGTCGGTACACATGTGTAACAACACGGCACACAGCACTGTCACGGTAAGGAATTGCCTATTGACAACATCCTTCGAACCAATCACAGTGCGCGAGCTCATTTGTCAGCCAATGAAATCACTCAAGCACAGTACCGTCACGGTCACGTCACGTCCACGTCGTGTATTTTTCCACACTTCGAAATTCGCTCTATTTCGGGTTCGAAATTCCCACAAGATAATTGGCTAAATGCGAGTTGAAAATTACAAATATAGAGCGAAAAGTAATTGAACTCACATTTTGTAGCTAGTTCTCTTTTTAGAAAATAATCATGAAATGCAAAGAAAAAAAAAGTATTTACGTTTGCATTCAATCTATTTATCTTGTAACTGATCAATGCACAAGATAAATTTATCTTGTCATTGAAATGTTGAAATTCTAACCCTGTCTTTACAACACTACTATGTCTATTTATTTTTGTAATACCTTGTTTGGTTTTGGTGTGAGAGGTTGGTAGTTGACGGCTTGGAGTTTCGCCTGAAGAGCCTAAGATAAACAAATAATCAAATCAATACGACCTTATATGTAACATCAACATGTATCAAACGCTAAATCTGTAGACAAAAGGTAAAATACAGACTTGAAACAAATGACAGGCTTGGAAATAACACAGAAAATACACAAAATACATATTTGGAAAACTATCCACTAAGTGCATGAGAACATAATTGGGCTACCTTTGGTAGCGAAACGATAAAACTCACTGCGTTTCTACGCAGATTTTCCGTTTGTTTCACAAGATCAACTTTCGATGCCAGAAAGAAACGGCGAAAAAATTGCCGTATATTTTATAAAATTTGAACTTTCAATTCATTCCCTAAACAAAAATCAACTTACAAATATACGATGTACACTGATTCCATTGAACAGTCTTGAGAAAGCAGTTTGAACGAGCTAGTCGAATGCGGTTCAATTCTTTGACACTGCATTGACCTAAAATTTTTGATCGATCAAAATACATACTCGTCCATATTTGGACAGCCTACGTCATTGAAAAGTCTCGAACTATAAATATTAGTAATTAGGTCTACCTCAAGCGTGACTGGTAGATTTGAACTAAGAGCGAACGTCCGTAATAAAATGCACGGATCAACGTCAATTTATACATTTTTTGAATAACTTTTTGATGTAAAGGAATTGTTAAACGTTTTGGGCACAGTGAGATATTGCAGAGGATTTTCAGTTGTACAGTTACACGGATGAACGAAAACCAGTTAGCCTGCGGTTAACTAAAGGGCATGTGTACTCCACGAATTCGTATACTAGCATGTTCTTCTAATGAAAAAATGATTGTCCTTGAATAGAAAAGAATTATTGAAGTAGTAAATACCTGAATAGCTTCATGAGATTTGGTTTGCTGTTCTACAAGGTTCTTGAGGGTCGTCGGGGACACTGAAGCGGAAATGAATATTCTAGATTGGTATTTATTGGGTCGAGTTTAATACTTGGGCAAACAGAAGGTTCTATAGTCAAGCATATACCAGACGTGTAGGCTGAGACAGGACTTGAGATAAGACATAAGGTCGTGAAGGCTATAATTAATGTCTATTTTTTTCATGTATGTCCAATACACACGACCTGATACGAGTGGTGAATTTGCTTCACGACTCGTACAGGTCGTGAAAGTTATTAGTATGCATAAAACGAGCATATTAATTTCTTACATCACATATTCATCATACAAAATTTTGAAATGGTCACCCTGTGGTGAAAGGAACACTAATAAATGGTGACGGTCACCCTGTGGTATGCATAAATTAAGTACCTCATGGCCTCACTCCTCTCGGACCCCCACAACTCGTACCACTCGTACCACTCGTACGACTCGTAAGAACCATTTACGACCCGTGCATATCATTATCCACTGGTGAAAATATTTGCTCCAGATCCCTGATTCTAAAATATTTGCTCGATCTGAAGCTTATAAGTTATACTTCGTTTTCTAAAGCTGATATACGAGCCATCTATACTTGTTGTTGACGCTGGACATATAGAATACCGGCAGAATACGAGAATTCTTTGGTGGATTTGTTTTCTACTTATCTTTGACGCTGCATGAGCACATACGAAACTTATACGAATCCGAAATGTAAGCTTGTGTAGTTATTATCTTACTTCGTTTTCTAAGGCTTTCTTCGTTTAGAATCGAATCTGAATACCGTAGTAACAATGAATGATATGAGTAGCTTTCGTTGTCAAAACACTCCGCTCAAAAATACACTCGCTTACAAATATATTCGTTTACAATGCACTCTGAAATTATAAACTTACCATAAAAACAAACATATTCCTTTGGAATCAACTCTGAATATTATGACAATGATATATATGATTTATCGTTTTCAAAAGACTCGCTCAACAACATATGCCTTTGGAATCAACCCTGAATATTATGACATTGATATGATTTCTCGTTTTCAAAAGACTCGCCCAAAAACGTGTTCCTTTGGAATCAACTCTGTATATTATGACATTGATATGATTTCTCGTTTTCAAAAGACTCGCCCAACAACATATGCCTTTGGAATCAACTCTGTATATTATGACATTGATATGATTTCTCGTTTTCAAAAGACTCGCCCAAAAACATATTCCTTTGGAATCAACTCTGTATATTATGACATTGTTATGATTTCTCGTTTTCAAAAGACTCGCCCAAAAACATATTCCTTTGGAATCAACTCTGTATATTATGACATTGATATGATTTCTCGTTTTCAAAAGACTCGCCCAAAAACATATTCCTTTGGAATCAACTCTGCATATTATGACATTGATATGATTTCTCGTTTTCAAAGGACTCGCCCAAAAACATATTCCTTTGGAATCAACTCTGTATATTATGACATTGATATGATTTCTCGTTTTCAAAAGACTCGCCCAAAAACATATTCCTTTGGAATCAACTCTGAATATTATGACATTGATATGATTTCTCGTTTTCAAAAGACTCGCCCAAAAACATATTCCTTTGGAATCAACTCTGAATATTATGACGTTGATGATTTCTCGTTTTCAAAAGACTCGCCCAAAAACATATTCCTTTGGAATCAACTCTGTATATTATGACATTGATATGATTTCTCGTTTTCAAAAGACTCGCCCAAAAACATATTCCTTTGGAATCAACTCTGTATATTATGACATTGATATGATTTCTCGTTTTCAAAAGACTCGCCCAAAAACATATTCCTTTGGAATCAACTCTGAATATATATTATGACAATGATATATATGATTTCTCGTTTTCAAAAGACTCGCCCACAAACATATTTCTTCACTATATCATTTGTTTTTGTTGTACCAAGACCTTAGGCTACATTCATTATGTATGCTGCAGGGGGTGCAGAGGATTTTTAGGGGGGATCATAAAATTTACTGGCATGAAAAGGGGGGATTACAAAATTTTTTAATGTTAGTTAAGGGGGGATGCTAATTTTTTTCAATTTTTTTTGTATGCAAATCATTATTTCACCTACAGTACTTCACAAATAAACAATATTTAGCTTGAATGCTATCAACCAACAGTTTTTCATTATGCCATAAAACAATAACGAGCTGGTCCAGTCCCAACAAGTGAACAAATAAAAAAACAGGCAGCTTAATTAAGTAAAGGCAAGTCTTTAAGCTTCATGTCAATTCACACATTTGCAGTGAATATCATCATGAATAACATCATATTCCCAGTAAAATAGACCTTTGTGTTTTGAATAAATGCAGAAAACAATTAACATTTGGATTCTCAGTACTGTCATTGTTACCATCATTCACACTATCTGCATTATGGTAATCATCACTGTCATTTTTGTCATTGTCATCATCACTGTTGAGATCATCTTCCTCACCTTCCTCATCATTATCTTCCTCATCTTCATCAACAACAGTGTTGCCAGTTTGCTTGTTGCAAGTGTAGTAATAGCACATTCAACATGGCTACAAGCTGATGAAGTACTTAAGGCACAACCAGGGCCATAGCTACAATGAGGCGCAAGCTAGATATTATTGATTTTTTTTTAGTTTTCTTTAATTCTTTAATAAGAATGTGTATACAAACAAATTCTCTTCTTTTTCTTTGCCAGAAAATGCAAAATTGTCATAACTTAAAAAAACACTAAAAAAAAAAAGGAACTGAAATGTCTTTTTTGGAGAAGAGAACAGCAGGGGGGATCTATAATTTTTCTTTTAGCCCAGAGGGGGAGTGCAATTTTTCTTGTGTAAACATTGGGGGATATGAAGAAATAAACAGTTAAAAAAAGTTCCTCTGCCCCTGTGTAGTATACATAAAGAATGTAGAGACTCTCGATACCATTATACCAATCATGTACTACTCACTTATGGTTCAAGAGATCTATAGACCCCTTTCATTTTAATGTCATAGCAGCTCAATTTGGAGGACAAAACTGTATACTGTGTATACTTATGTATCATTATTAATATAACAAAACCATTTTGTATTCCAAAGAAAGCTCAATCATTTGGCTTCCTATTCTGATATCATTTCATTTCTCAATTTAATTTCTTTCAATAGATGCTTAAAATCTTTCAATTTTCATAATTTTTTTAGAAATAGCTTTGAAAATGATATAAACCAGCAATTCCATCATGGAGGCAATGAACCATTTCCCTGCCATATCCACAGGAGTCCAGCATGCATTTATTTACTGAAACTTTGGTGCTATGATCAAAATTTGCAGGGAGGGGGCAGCTAATTGTTTTTGAAAAACTTTACTTTTGTCACACCTGATTGCGAAAAGCTAAAGTGTTGCTTATGCATTAATGTCACTAGGGATTTCACACAAAAAAGTTACACAGATAAAACTTTCAACTAGGTCCTTTTACATTGAATTACAATTTAAAAGTTGATTTTAGAATTACATTTTAGAAACTTCCTCTGTTGGGTTAAAGAAGATGAAGATGGGCTCTGAGCAGGGTAACAAATACCATATTTGAGAAACAATAATACATTTTAATAATACGTTTTTTTCTTCCCAACACCATGTACTTCAAGAAGTATGTCATGCCATTTTGCCAATAATTTGTTTAAATGAAATGATGCAATGTTTAGCTGAACCTTAGTGGTTCTCAAAGACATCATATATCTACATCTACATTTATACATCTAGAGTTAGGATAATAATTATACAAAAAATTATATTTTTCATCATCACATTTGTATTAAAATTAAAGGAACCAAGCTAAGACCAAATAAGTTTACAAAGTAGAATTCAATAAAGAAGTAAACATAACTCCATAAATGCACATTTTCTCTACGAGTTCACATATGAATTGGCCATCGACTTTCGGGGTTAAAAATCGATCTTCCTGATACTTAGTGTGTGAGTTCTGTCATTCTGTTCATGTCAACCATGTGTTTCGAATTAAAAAAAAAAATTCTACGAGTTATGGCACTTTTTCGATTTGGGTCGATTTGTTGCTGGCAGGGCGGTTTTCTTGTGTTGGAACCGTGCAGAAAACCGATGACTTTTATTATTAATAATTTCTGCGAATCAAAACCAAAACGTTGCAAAAATATAGAAAAACATTTCATCTTTAAAATATGAAAAGGATTTTGTCTGAACTTTATTTGATCTCTTAAAATCGGTCGAGAAAAATTAGAATCTTTTCACTTCTCGACAGAGTTAGTGAGACCCGACAAATGTAAAATTTAATTTCTCAAAAGTGGCAACTGACTGAGAGTTGAAACTTATATGCTGAGAAAGGGCCGGTAAAGATTAAAGTATTAAAATCTGGAAAAAAAATTCTGTAACGTACCTATATATAGCTAAATCCGAGCGCACAAACGGCAGTGAAAGTTTTGAGATCGAGGAAATCTTGAAGAAACTCCTTCTAAATAGTCAATTCTTGCTTGTAAACATTCATGAGTTATTTTCCAGTGTCGGTTTGCTGCCATTTCACAGTTATTTGTTGTAGCAACATTTTTAAACGAAGCTTTATACTCCATCAATTAACGATACCTCAGTAAAACAGTACTAGACAGAACGACTAGACACGAAGACAGGACAAAAGTAAAACCTTACACTTTAATGACGTGTTGTATATTTCACTATTTTACTGAGGGTCCTAGGTCCTGAGGTATCGTTCGAAAACAATATAGAACGCAGTAATTCAAGATCAACAGTTCTTAAATATATAGAATTTAGAGAGATGCATTTCAGGTATAGTAGTAATAAGTATCGGAGTATTTTTTTCCCTTCCCAGCTGGCTGGTCAGACATATAGTCGAGTATTTTTGATTTGTTTACTCGTCGCGATTGCATGAGATACAAGCTAGTACGGACTAGTGAGTTTGAGTTCTGCACCTTTGGCGTCTTGTCGCCTTCTCTGAGTTCAAAGAATACTCCGTTTTTAATTCAAATGCCATAGTATCAAGAACTTGCATTGTGATCTACAATATTAATTCTTTGAGCAGCATGGAAGACTGCAGTTCAAACCTACTGACTGTTCAGCCTGTATAGCTTATAGGACGATCGAACGCATCCTAGTTAGCTTAAGTAAACCAATTTCTTTAGCGTAAAAGCTGACATTTTCGTCCATTCTATTAGCATCTTAGATAGGTAAGTTTAAGTTTATCTAAACATAGATACTTTTGAGTGGTTGAAAGAGCCGATTCTCTAGTTTCCATCTTCTAGATCTAACGGCATCACGCATTGACACAACTACGAATCATCTTTAAAATATACTTCTTCAAACATCTAGCTACCTTCGGAGCAAGAGATTTTACCCATCATCGACATATATTTTACTTGCCTCCTACCAGTAGATAATGATATGCACGGGTGGTAAATGGTTCTTACGAGTCGTACGAGTGGTACGAGTGGTACGAGTTTTTAGGGCCCCTGTGAGCATGCCAAAATTTATGCAGGCTATACCACAGGGTTCCCACATACTATTTTCACCACCTGTACCAGTGGATAATGATATGCACGGGTCGTAAATGGTTCTTACGAGTCGTACGAGTGGTACGAGTGGTCGGGTTTTTAGGGCCCCTGTGAGCATGCCAAAACACTAAGTCCATAATTTATGCAGGCTATACCACAGGGTTCCCACATACTATTTTCACCACCTGTACCAGTGGATAATGATATGCACGGGTCGTAACTGGTTCTTACGAGTCGTACGAGTGGTACGAGTGGTCGGGTTTTTAGGGCCCCTGTGAGCATGCTAAAACACTTAGTCCATAATTTATACAGGCTATACCACAGGGTTCCCACATACTATTTTCACCACCTGTACCAGTGGATAATGATATGCACGGGTCGTAAATGGTTCTTACGAGTCGTACGAGTGGTACGAGTGGTCGAGTTTTTAGGGCCCCTGTGAGCATGCCAAAACACTAAGTCCATAATTTATGCAGGCTATACCACAGGGTTCCCACATACTATTTTCACCACCTGTACCAGTGGATAATGATATGCACGGGTCGTAACTGGTTCTTACGAGTCGTACGAGTGGTACGAGTGGTACAAGT
The DNA here is from genome assembly GCA_964019055.1 of Anthopleura xanthogrammica. Lineage (NCBI taxonomy): Eukaryota > Metazoa > Cnidaria > Anthozoa > Actiniaria > Actiniidae > Anthopleura > Anthopleura xanthogrammica. Next base: position 12,630,815 of record OZ025208.1, on the reverse strand, counting down.
TTTAGGGCCCCTATGGGCTTGCCTATTTTTTAACTTTGAAAATAACTAAGTCTCTTAATTATTCATTTATTCATCATATGACATAATAAATTAATATGCTCGTTTTATGCATACTAATAACTTTCACGACCTGTACGAGTCGTGAAGCAAATTCACCACTCGTATCAGGTCGTGTGTATTGGACAACCCTCATTTTTTTAAATAGAATTTGACAGCAAGATCCCCTCTTCCCACCCCTCCCCCCAAACAATTCTGGGTCCACTTATGGAGTGACAAGGCGATTACTTACAAGGTGATTCCTGATGTCCGTTCACGGGTCTAGGCGGAGTTTTTAGCACGTGAAGCGGAGATTTGGCTGGCGTGGTCTGTGGTGTTCGTTGCTTGATGGGAGAACCCCCACCTTTATAGCAGTCTTCTCCTTTCTTTTCACACACCTGAAGGAATCAGTCAGTCAGTCACTCAGTCACTCAGTCAATCAATCCATCTATCATTCGGTCAATCTAATTGTCAATTGGCCACTGATTCATAAATCGACCTATCAACAATCAATCAATAATTCATCACGCACAGACCATTCAAGCAAGCATTCTATTATTAATTATCGATGAATAAGCGTTATATTTAAGTTCATCATCATCATTATCATTATTATCAATAAATCATTAACCCACCAATCAATCAATCAATCATCGATTAACCATCAAACACGAACCATTTCCATACCAACTTAGAGCATGCGCAGAAGCGTTTCTCTCGCATCCCCGCGGCATATGCAAACAAATCTGTCCAGGAGTTTTAGTTATTATCACAAGGTTATCACAAAGTAACATCAGACGTTTAGGAACCAATTTGACTGACTGAAATACGAGAGAGGGTTCACAAAAGGCATGCTACAAGCTCGGACAAAATCAAGCGCAAAGTGTGCAAGTTTAGAATCGTCTAAAGTTAAAAACAATGACTTTGAGCGCAAACGCTGAGGCAATTTTTGTGAAAAGAAAATTAATATGAGGTAGTGTGTCTGGATATATTTCCCGCCAAAAAAACCGTTCGTTTTGTAACAGAGAAGGAGTTGCGCAAGAAAGTACAGCCTGGGTTTGTCTTGCATTTTTTAAGATAGAAATGTTCTCTTCAGTGAACTCACTTTTCTACGAAGGATAGCGAGATAGATAAGCAAGGTGTATTCATCTATTGTACCATTAAGTAACCGCGATGGGCTGGGGATTAAATATAAACAAATAAACATAATAAAACAAAACAAAACAAAACAAAACTGAAAGCAAACTGAAGAGCATTAATTGATGTGTAAATCGAAATGAGACTACAAAAACAAGCAAGTACTGCAGGCAAGCAGCAGGCTAAAACGAAAAGCAAGCAAGCAAACAAGCAAGCAAGCAAGAAAACAAGAAAGCAACGAGGAAGGCAAGGAAGGCAAGGAAGCAACAAGCATAGAAGCTACTAAACAGCCATGCGAAGCAAACGAGCAAATTTGAAAGAAAGAAAATAAGGCAATAAAGAAACAAACAAGCAAATAAGGACTCCAAAACTAAGGAGGCAACCGAGGGAACGATTCATTAGCTGAAATTTTTCAAAAATCAGAAACGGTTAACAATGCTCGCTGCGCAGTACCTCTGAAAGAATGTTCTGTCTTCCGAATACTGCGGTCAATTCAAGACACGATACATTGGTTGAATCCATAAATACATATGTATATATCGTATATATGTGCGTGCCATACCTTAAGATACAGCTTGGAACACCCAACTGGGAATCTGCAGCCTCTAAAAGTCTTTTGAGAATGTTATGATCTGGAGACTACAAGCAAACATGGCGCTCAGTAATTTAACACTGAACATATCTTATGACAAAGTTGTAACTGAGACGATTGCCTGTGGCAAGTGTGGGTGACGCTCTGCTGAAGAATGTTCGTACAGGGTGACCTGGATGGGTCTTTGAAGCCCAGATTAATAAAGACAGTCCACTGAATGGCAGTTTTTATTATAAATGTTGTGCCAGAAGCCAGTTAAGTCACTTCAGTGGTAATGATCAATTATAGCGAAACTTCAATAGGCAATAGGCTACCATCAATCAAAGAAATCGTAGAGAATTTACAAGGGAAACTATTCTAACGATGTATTTGATTAACAGTAGTCTATTGCCTGATTTCCCTGTCGCGCCTGTTGTCTTGATCAGCGCGTAGTAATGAAAATAGCTCGTAGAAATAAAAATACAAAGGAGTTGGTTGGTAGTACCTCGATTTGGCTGCTGCTCTCGCCGCTGTTGCTGACTGAACAGTACTTCGATATAAGCCGCGAAAGAACAACACCATTCTGGAAACTGTAAATGAAAACAATTGAAGTTTAAGTAATTTCCAAATTAACGGAAAAGAAAAGCAAAAAGTAGGGAAGAAAAGGAAAGGAGAGGAGAACAGAACAGAAGAAAAGTAATTGAAAAAGAAGAGAAGAGCAAAGAAGAGGAAGGAAAAAGGCGGGAAAGAAAAAGCAGACGCGTTTGATGTAGTTAAGCGTAACGAGCATGCTCTGAGCGTATAGCCGCTGCTCCTTACCATTCAACAAAGTTACCCTTGGGTTCCAGGTTCACATCAGGGAGTTCTCTCGTAAACCATTCCAATAAGAATCGCTTTCCCATGCTTACTGAACGCTGATAGGCTGCTCGACCTGTCAATCAAAAAGAAAAAACTAAACCATTTCATCTAGAATCAAGTCATTACCGAAATAGCCTTTAGAAACAGGCGGGTTACGTGTATTTGTGCTTGAGATGCGCACACAATCAGGTCAAGGCCTAGTCCAGAGCTGGACCCACTTTTATCGATGCGCGCGCGACAAGAACGAACGGAGTAGTGGAAGGAGACTGGTAAGAATCGTAAAGATAAAAGTGGGTCTGGCGCGCGTGCAAAACTGCTGGCGAGGTATCGAGTTGTCACACCTAACAACATTTACTGCAACAAATCTGTGAACTAAAAGACGCAGACACACGGTGCAATATTGAGCGCAATATTGTAGGCAATGTTTCTAAACATCGTAGGATCGTTTTCTACTTCGGCAACATTGCGTGCAACAAATTGCGTGGTGTGACATGGCTCGCAACATCTATGGACTGCAACATTGCGCGCAATGTTGCACCGTGTGTCGTAGCTTAAAAAGCGTTCTTTTGATTGGCTATAACAATTACGAAAGATTTTCTCAATCAAGTACACAATATTTCATCAACTTGTCTCCATTTTTCCCCAATCTTTTCTCAAAAGCTACTTTACGCTCAACCGTTCCGCGCAACACGAAATTAAAACGTTTGAGCACCTTTGCGTATGTTGTTCGCAACGTTGCAACAGACGTTTTGAGCTCGACCCCAGAACCCTGTCATTCTTACTTCGCATGTTCGACGAAATACCATTGTTGATCATGCGCATCAAGAATTTCAGGGTTCTGTGGACATAGGGTCAGACATTTTTGTTTATTTAAGTACAACATCTTCTATCAAATTCTCTCTCTTTTCCCCCAGTCGCTTCTAGAAAGAAAACGGATGGTACTTACTATGGCTGTGGATATCAAAGTTTAGTATGATCAACCACAACAAATCTAGGATTGCTTTAAGATCACCACTAGCAATGTCTGAAATCATGCAAATAGCAAAGAATTAGAATCCAGTAAAAAATCAAAAAGCAAGATATCATGCAGTGATTGGAACTTGATAACACATCATGATTTATACCAAATTATCATACTGATTAAAATACTGATTATTATTATCAAATTATTAGTTAATAGATTATTTATTTATATATGTTATATATCTAACAACTAGATTGGTGGAGTGCATTCTGGGGATCTGGAGATAATTTTTAAATTCCCAACAGAATCGAAATTGAAAGTGTTGTATATGCATTTAAGATGTGCTGAAACTTGAAAATGAGGCTAGGCAGTCATAGGCAGTCTTATGGCAGTGATGCATGCATATAATTTTCTCTGATTTTAAATTGCTGTGATTTTTGGCTTTTATTCTAATGCATTTGAATGTTGTCATGTTATATCTGGTGCTAGCTACTGTAGTATCAGGACTTCAATTGCTGGGTTTCAATCAGCTGATAAAAGTCTTTGAATCTCATTATCTACTCCAAATGGAGGTCAAACACTGATCACAATAGACTATATCACTATTGTGCTGCATCAATGCATTCTGGGACTATTAAATCAATGAAATAACACCAAACAAAAGAACAACAAACCATGATGTCTTTTGTTTGGTGTTATTTGATTGAGTTAACAGTCCATGCAAGAATGCATTGCTCTGACAGACTAGCGACATAGTCTTTTAATGTGCTGTCAGCCAGAAAGAATTCTTGAAGCTGTTAAGTTGTGGCGTATTTCCGGGTCCAACTACTCACAAAAAAAAAAAAAACCCACTAAATTAAAGCAAAAATGTTTTCCATGAATTAAGAACTTTGGACAACAAATCCTGTCATGAAGAAAAAGTAAGAAAAATCTTTATAAAAATGGTTTTCGTTTTGGACACGGAAGTTGTTTTTCTTTAATGAATGATGTCACACTTAACAGCTCTATTGAAAACTTGTATTTCAGCTGACAAAAGTTCCTCACAGGGCAGGAAATGACATCAAGTGAATTCAAGGAATCCAATTCAGAATGACAAGAAGTATTCCTAGTCCATGGGTTATTTACCTTTGATACAAGTATCACTTTCATTTATCTCAATTCCTCTTTCTTGCATAAAGTTAATAGCCTGATCTATTGAGTTGTCCCTCACATTATCGCTACAGGATTCGTGCTGAAAATCAAAAATCATGAAGATATTTAGGCATTATCAGAAGAGTATAATAAACATACTACAGCCAGTGGGATCCCTGTGGGAAAACCTTTGATAATAGATTTTTGAATTTGAACTTCTTTTTTTTTTAGTTAATCATTTCAGTTGCTGATTGGGACTAATCAACTGGTGTGTACAAGGCTGCAAATAAAAGCTGGTCATTGGACAAATGTTCAGTAAAAATGACCATGCACTTGACTGGTAAATGATTCCCATTCTCTGGACATTTGACCAGCCACACTTGAGGTTTGACAGGTCAAATATTCCTCTGGTATGACAAATGAACTGCTGATCAAAAAAATTATTTGCAGCCTTGTGTATGTGTGAGTGTGCGAGAGGGACAGGGGGTGGTAAAATTCATGATTGGCTACCTCAGACCCATTCTATGCCCCCTTCTTTTAGAATACCTCTCAATCTTATTTTTAATGATTTAATCTTTATTCAATTTTATGATTTAATCAACATATAAATTTCAATTTGGTGTATACACAGAGAAGTTCCATTTAATCTCAAACCCCCTGTTATTTTAACTCTTTTCACTGCTCCCCTGCAAGAGGCTGGAGATAACAAGATTCTATTGTAGCTTTGTACCTAAACTAGACCACAGTGCATCATGTTTATCAGATTTCTAGAAAGGACTATGATGCTGGTATATTACAGTGCTTCCAAACCGCATGCACAAAATGTTGTACAATTTTCCATTGTGACAAAGTAGGTTTTTGTGGATGTCAATCAGGGTGTTTCCCAGGCATTGGCATGTGCCCTTGAAAGCTTTGTGTTTACCGACAATTTCATGGAAACACTCTGATTGACATCCACCTAAACCTTATTTTGTGGTGACAGAATTAAGATTTCACACATGTGATACTATATTGTACATACCTCTTTGCTGGCAAACAAAGAATCACAACCAATGGTTTTCTCAATTAATTGACAGAAAACACAGCCATCTTTAAGTGATTCCTTCAGGTTTGAAATTTTAGATGAGCTGTCATGAATGCAACTGTTCACCCAGGACAAATAAACCTGCAATTCAATAAATTCTAATTAGCAGTGATGATGATGATGATGATTATGATGATGATAATGATGGTGGTGGTGGTGGCGGTGGTGGTGGTGGTAGTGGTGGTGGTAGTAGTGTTCGTGGTGGTGGTGGTGGTGGTGGTGGTGGTGGTGGTGGTGGTGGTGGTGGTAGTGGTGGTGGTAGTAGTGTTCGTGGTGGTGGTGGTGGTGGTGATGGTGGTGGCGGCGGTGGTGGTGGTAGTGGTGGTGGTAGTAGTGTTCGTGGTGGTGGTGGTGGTGGTGGTAGTGGTGGTGGTAGTAGTGTTCGTGGTGGTGGTGGTGGTGGTGGTGGTGGTGGTGGTGGTGGTGATGAAGAAGGAGATGATGATGATGACAATGACAACAATAATGTAAGAATGAAAATATCTTTTTGCCGACAGGGTGGGATTCTGGCTTCAAAGATCTTTCCTTCCATTTTCTCTTTTCTCTCATTTGATCTTTTTAAGGCTCCGACACATGGGGCAACATTGCATGCAACATCACACTAGAATATAGAAATATAAACGTTTGTCTTATTATTTTTATGTTATTTGTATCATCCTTGTAATTTCAAAGAAAAAATCGAGATTTTCTCTGATTTGGCTGCTAAAATGGTACTGTAATCATAATGTTGCAAGCAATGTTGCACCATGTATCTCAGCCTTTAGTTATTGTGTAGTAATTTTCTTTTTTATACTTGACTCTGCTTTTATGACGAAATAATTTTTTTGTTTTTTACAAGAAAATCTTTGTTTACGAAAGTTTAACTCATAATTTAGTTTGTTGTCATAGATTATTACAAAACTGATAATTAGAAAAACAAATCTCTATTCAAACATAATACGATCCAAGATAACTGTAGCTGCTACGGGAACAGAAATCCATATGTATCAATCTTTATTGAGAATTTTTTCCCTCCAAAACAAGTTCAAAGATTTTTTTTTTTCATATCTCGAATCTACGAACAATATTATTTTATAAACAATCGAAGTATATATTATAATAAAAACAACGTCACTTAACTAAATACGTTTGTATAAACTTAGAATGGCATGACTAGTAATTATTCGCATTACGAGAGTTATTAACGGATGATCAAAACAGCAGGAAAATCGGGTTAAATTTCATCGAAGGAAGTCAACTTTGGTTTATCACTGCTGGATAAAATAAATCTAATTTTCTAAGGTAATTTTCGAATTATACCAACAAATGACTGAATGAGTGGTCGGGCGCCATTTTTGAATAAACATCGTTAGAAGGAAGAGGGGTGAAGACATGAAACCTTGGGTTAAGACTTAAAAAGTTTCAAAACAGCTTGACTTCGAGTTGAATAAACGTCTTACCTCAGAAACGGTATGGTCGAGGCTGTCATCTGAAGCCATGAATGACCAAAACAAACCACGGTCTACTAGGTATATTTGTGGCCGTTGGTCAGTACCACAGCGGTGATGATCAAAATTTGAACAAAATCATCACGCGAAATAACAATATTCAACATCCACAAAACACCAATACTCCACGAGAGCACACTGTTTAAGTTTTGTCTTGGTTTCCACGCTGTCTGTTAAGGAAATACCATAAAGTCGTAAACAGATACTTTAGTAGTTTAGAATATTCGATCGCCTCCTTGACGTCCATGTAATCTGACACGGGGTGCAATGACACGGTTGACTGGACACTAATTAATTCACAGGTACATGGGACTCATTTCATACGCAAAAGATTCAATCGATTCAATAAGGGTTTATCAGGTCTTGCGTGACATTTTAAATTCTAATCCAACAAAAAAAAACAAAAACAAAAAAAACAACAACAGTAAATTATGTGTTAAAAAAAATGAATAAAAACAAGGCAAGAAAGCAAGGAAAGAAAAGAAAAGCAATGAGCCAAACGACATACAAGGAAGGTGTGGCAGAAACATGACCATAAAAATGCACGGCACGGACGTGTTACTCTTGCTCTGATTGGCTCATCGGCCCCATTCTGTGACTCTCCCTCTGACCATTGTTATAAAGGCGTTACGTTAGTCCCGGCATTTAAAAAATCCTCTACGCCTTCAGAAGTATATATACCTTTACAGTAGAAGAATATTTTTAAGACCACGCGCACAATTTCGGGTCCCGCAAAAGAATGCCTAATAAAGCGTATATGATATCGATATCAAAGGCTAAGTAATGTTTGTCATAGCACCACCCCTGTGCATCCTCCCCTCCCTTCCCCTAACAGTTCATGATCAAAGGCTAATCTAATATTAATTTTTTTTAGAACCAATGCCTTTTAAGGTCGTATTTTGCTGGGAAATACTCGTAGCAATATTATTTTTCAGAAGGGTCAAGCTTCTTTTGTTACGATCTGCTTGAGTTTGATCCTGTCATTTATATGGTCAAAACTGAGGTAACACACCGCTGAACAAGGGACGAGAAGGCACTCTCATGGGCGTATGCATGATGCAGAAAAGACCTGAAGCCAATGAAACATCGAGAGAAAATATGACTTGTATAAACAACCAAATAAAGTGTAGGAGAAAGCTCAATTATAAAACACGTAATGATCAAAATGAAGCAAAATACAATATTTGAGATAAAACGCGCACTCTGATTGGTCTAAAAATTTGTAACATGAAAGGACAGCCGTTTGAAAATTTTAAAAATAAGCAAAGAAAACTTCGGGCGAGAGGTTTTCAAATAATTTTCGTCTTTGACATGTTATCAGCAGGTTTGAGAACAAACCTGGAAATTCATTGATTATTGTCTAGTATAGGTTTAATACATAATACTAAATAAAATCACGTGAATCAAATAAATAGCCAATAAAAATCAGTTTAATTATCAGGTGATCAATTACTCAATTCTCATTAGCATGAATTAAATTCGAGGAATACCAAGAACAAAACAAAAACAAGAGAAGAAAAGTTAAAGATACTGAAAAATACTGTCTTTTTATGCTTTAGTAGTAACCAATATCAAGCTTTAATTCAAACAAATCATAATATACAAAAGCAGTTGGGATTTTCAAGGCAAAAACTGCTCAAGAGGAAGACTTATTGAGTTGGATTTGACAAAGCACCGGGGAAACCTTTGCAAAGTTTACAAGAAAAACCAAAGAATTGGTCACTATTCCTTTGAGTTTATTCTATTCCTGAAAGAGAATGACTTCATTTCTTATGGACTTCACCTATGGAGATAAAAACCAAGAGAGAAAGTACTTATTGAACTTCAAAAACGTGTCGTTGGCTTTTCACAGGTAAGCAAGGTTTGCATATTGGCGGCCATGACAGCTGCCGACATTTTGTCTTTCAGGTTGTAGTTGAGAAAATCTGAGTACTCTTCACTGAGGAGCGGTGTGAAAGAGCAAAACTTATAAAGCGATAGTTTATGTGTACGATGCGATATGAACCGTTTATAAAGAAAACAACGCAATCAAGAAGAAAACTGGTCCAACTACGCCTCGTGTAGAAATTTGAGCCTTCGAATTCCAAGCTCTACCTACAGTCCAGTTTGCGCGTACCGTATACGTTTTCTCTGTCTTCAATATAATGTTTTTTTAGTAGCATTGTATATCCCATGAGACTCCTGTATTGACATGCCCGAGCCAATTTTCTTTTACTGTTTTATTTTCACAGGACAGTAAATAATCAATTTTCAGCAATCAGAGCCGGTTTTAAATTCTGTGACATTTTAGGTAATTTGTTGAGCTTGTGGGACATAGCAACAGTAACTAAGGAGAGTCGGAACCATTAAGGGAGCATTCATTTTTTAGGAGGGGGGGGGAGGCCGGAGGAATTAGGGGAGGGGGGTCATTAAAAAATTACTAGATAAAAAGGGGGGTCAACTTTTTTTAAACGTTGAACCAGGGGGGGTCATGAATAAGAATACAGTCTTTTTTTTTTATTTTTTAGTCTTTTTCTGGAGGGGGGGGGGGGGGCTAGAAAATTTTTACATTTGGAAGTGGGGGGGGTTATCAAAATATTCAATTCCTTACCATGGGGGCTAGCATTTTTTTTCCTGTTTGATTCCTCTAATTCCTCCGGCCCCCCCTCCCCCTCCTAAAAAATGAATGCTCCCTAATTCTCTAGTATGCTAAGAAAATACAAGTGTAAATCACATGCGTACTGAAAACGATTCTTAAACTTTGAACTGGCTTATATAATCGTGCAACCATGCGGGGGGTCTATGCAAGGGAATCGTGCACTGTTTCGCAGACCATCTTAACCAGAGTTTAAGTCGGACTGCACGCAGGCTAGGTACGAGATTGGACTTTTAGGGGCACTTTGCATAAATACAATAGATATATAGAGGATATTACATGGTCGCGCGGAGATACGAATTTTATCTTCGAGTGTTGATGTTATCTCTCACGAGTGAGCGCAGCGAACGAGTGAGAGATAATATCAGCACGAGAAGATAAAATTCGCATATCCAAGCGGCCATGTAATGTTCTGTTTATTATATGAAATCTTCAATGAAAAATAATTTGAAATTTGTCACCACCAGTGTTGATATAAATCGTATCCCCACTGGCCACTGGTGGGAGTGGGGATATCAATTTTATCATTTTGATGTCACTCAATATCCCACCCTATTTCATATAATAATTTGTTATCCTTCACTGCACTTGTAAAATATTGTGTTCATGCAAATTAGTGTCCCTAATGAAATGCTTTATTGGTCGTAGGAAAGCAGCGTAGAACAGTAGTTAGCCAGTTTAGAATGAGATGGGTGAACTTCTGAGAAACCCAGGGTAGCCACCTTTATTAAAGCTAAACGTGTAAGCAGTATCTTAATCCGTGATAGAGAATTGATTTATTGGGTTGTCTGATCATGAGCATTGGCACGTATAAATAAAGATTATTCAGTCGAAACATTACTGGTGGGCTAATTTTTCAAAAACCGCTTAAAAAAAACGGCTAAAAACCACCCAGAATGACGTTAAATATGTTCAAATTTATTTATTTAATTACTTTTTTTCGTCCCGTACTTTACTCAATTCTCAGGAAAATAAAATTGGATGTGCAGTTGATACGTATGCCATAGACCCCTGACCCCTTGCACGTGACGTGACGTCAAAGCAGCTCAATATTGGAAGGAAAACCAAATAATTTTAGTCTCTTGAGAATTAGAACCTATTGTTTTGCCCTCCAAATTGAGCTGCATTCTGACGTGCTGCAAGGGGTCTATAGGTGACAGCTACTGAGATGGCTTACACTCGCACTCACTGGAGAGATTTAGGCGTAAGTTTATGTTTGCTCGTCACTGTGTGAAAGGCCGAATTTTCAATAATATTTTGATGTCGAAAACCCCACCTTAACCGGCGGTCATACTGAAGTATTCTATTAGTGCCAAATCGGCCTTAGTACCTGTAAATCGGAAAACTCTATTTGAGTATGAACGTGGTATACTCTTGACAAATTTTGGACGAGAGGGCCAAGGCATGATTCAGTGCGCCAAGTTTTCTAGAGTTGGCGATTCGAATACCGCGCTAGTATACCACTGTTCAATATGCCAGTGGAAATAACGCAACAATGCCGGCCAGACGTGCTTTTTCTCTCTGGGTTATTTTTGTTGTTTATGGCACTTATTTATTTCTATCTGAAAACACAAGTGAAGTAATCTATAGAAGAAGTCCTTTGGAAGACATAGGACAGCTATCAGTGTGTTTTTTGAGGAGTTATACGTCGCAGGAAACGATTTTTGCATTCTCTGCTTACTTCTCAAACTTGGATGGTCAACGACTGGCCACTGGTGGGAGTGGGGATATCAATTTTATCATTTTGATGTCACTCAATATCACACTCTATTTCATATAATAATTTGTTATCCTTCACTGCACTTGTAAAATATTGTGTTCATGCAAATTAGTGTCCCTAATGAAATGCTTTATTGGTCGTAGGAAAGCAGCGTAGAACAGTAGTTAGCCAGTTTAGAATGAGATGGGCGAACTTCTGAGAAACCCAGGGTAGCCACCTTTATTAAAGCTAAACGTGTAAGCAGTATCTTAATCCGTGATAGAGAATTGATATATTGGGTTGTCTGATCATGAGCATTGGCACGTATAAATAATAATAACTTTAATCCTTTACATACCAAAATGATACAATGGATACAAACATTGAATAAGATTATCAAGCTATATAATCTATATAATAAAACTATATATAATGAGAAAATATATAGTGAACAATAACATAACTATATAACATATGTGTGAATATATAAAGTTAGAAAATTATTAAATATTGTAAGTGTTTAAGATGTCATGACAATATTTGGCGAATAATTTCATAGTCATTTCATCATGCATCAGAAGTAGATATTTAAAAAGATCATAATTTTTAAATTGTCTTAGATCCGGGCAAATAACCCCCAGATCATCTAAAAAAGTAATTCTTAGATTTACAAATTTAACATGATTACAAATTAGTAAAAAATGATATTCATCACCAACATCTGTTGACGCACATAGGTTACATGTCCGATCATGATAGGCTGTTCTTGTATAGCGACCTGATTCAACAGGTAACCTATGTGCAGAAATTCTTAATTTTGTCACTGCTTGACGATGTTTAGTATTAGCAATTTTATCTAGGTATTTCTCGAAACCAAAATGTCTCTTTATTGTGGAAAGGGTGCGAAGTTTTCCACTGTCGCATCCTTTCTTCATTAGGTCAGTCCAATAAAGAGAAAAACAATTGTATAGCTTTGACTTAATAAATTTCCCACAGATATTTATGTCTTTAAGTGGTATCGAAAAATCATAGAGAGATTTCAATTCACATATATAAAGAAGGTGATTTGTAAATATTACCCCTTGCTGATTGGTTTGCATACAATATTTTGCAGCTTTTCCAACAAGAGTAGAGTCAAATACAGGGTTTTTTATCCGTAACCAATACTTTGCCACCAGGGTTGAGACCTGTACGATTATAAATGAAGATTATTCAGTCGAAACATTACTGGTGGGCTAATTTTTGAGAATTTGAAGATTTGAGAACAAAACTTCTGAATCGAATTATTCACCAAGAACCAAATTCTTTGAGTTTCAAGCACTAGTTTGGAGCGGCGTAGAAGAGGTTAAGTCTAGAACATCCGTAGTTTTCTCTTACAAACACCGATCCGGCATTTATACCAACATAGAATCACTTCTTGCTCCAACGGGAACAGCTCTTCCGTTTCTCCAATATCTCAGTGTTACGATTTAAGTTTACTATCTAGGTTAGGACTAAATATATTTATATTTCTTTTTTTGTTTTGTCTTTGGATTACTATAAGTAGAATATTTAGTATGTAGAATATTTTTAACATTTGTAGAGTATATATATATAGCTATAATATTAGGTGAAGAGCCATATTTGTGGAAAATCTGATATTAAACCGTTATTATCATTATCATTATTATTATTATTATTACTATTATTATTATTACTATTATTATTATTATTATTATTATTATTATTATTACTATTACTATTATTATTATTACTATTATTATTATTACTATTATTAATATTATTATTATTATTATTATTACTATTACTATTATTATTATTACTATTATTAATATTATTATTATTATTATTATTATTACTATTACTATTATTATTATTACTATTATTAATATTATTATTATTATTATTATTACTATTACTATTATTATTATTACTATTATTAATATTATTATTATTATTATTATTACTATTACTATTATTATTACTATTATTAATATTATTATTATTATTATTATTATTACTATTACTATTATTATTATTACTATTATTATTATTATAATAGTATATAAGTATATATCCTCATGATTTATATATTTCCTTTTAATATTACATGTAAAAAGATATTTTTTAGTATTAATCCCTTTTTTTAGATTCTATAAATCATTAGTATCTTTATTATTCTTCAAAATCACTGTTAATATTTTCGTGTCTTTTTTACTATTTTCATTATTATTGTGAAATAAAGTTTATCATTATTATTTAAAAATATTATCTCAAATTGAAAAAAAATTATTATTATTATTATTACTATTACTATTATTATTATCATTATTATTATTATTATTATTATTATTATTATTATTATTATTATTATTATACCTATATTCTGGTCATAATATGGTTTTGTACTAAAGATTTTATTCATTATTTGTACAGTTTATGTATGACTCCTATTCAACATGTTGGAGAAAAGCGAAAAATTTCACCATAGACACTCACTGCCATGCAAAATCACCAACTTTTTAGCCGTTTTCACCGCTTAAGGGATCAGGATATGATTAGGACCCCTATACGCGCTACCTCAAATTTCGCACGGGCTTTACAATATTTTGCCATAAAAGTATACATTTTCTGAAAGCTAAATAAATGTAGTTTTCGAATATTTATTTATAATTGTCTGTTTTGGAACACAAAAAAAGTTATTGGTCATTGTTTCGCTAATGACCTAAATTTCCGTTTCTGGTTTTTTTAATCAGGCATGGAAGAAAGAGGGGTTTGAATTCTCTACTGCCAGCAATAATGCAGTGAAACTGTATGATGCAGCCATTACACAGGCAAGTACTGCAGTCTACGAGACCAGATATAAACTTATCTCGTCCCCAGAGTCCACGTTCCTCTTGGTCAGCACCAAGAAACGAGAGGCTCTAGTTGCAACCGTGATTTTTTGCGCATTGTGATTGGTTGAAGAAAAACAATAGAATGGAGCCTTCCCGGAAGATAATATTCAGATTCAGAACATGGCGGACTCCGGGGGGGGGGGGGGGGGGGGGGGGGGGGACTCTTCTCCAAGGAAAACAACTTCGCAAGAAATATCCTCTTGTTTTCTCGTAATCAGTTTGACGAAATGAGCCGAACGTCGACGTTTGGCACAACATTTGAAGATATGTAGTCTGTTGAGGTGTGAAAATTTTTGGCAAGTGAAGATTGGAAGACCGATCGATAAAACTGGATGGTGGTGATGGTGATGGTGGGCGATTTGGAACGGGCGATTTTAAGGTAGAGCTAGTTGTAACTTTTGAAGCCCCATGGCTTTATGGAGTCTATTTTTTGGGAGACTGACTACGTAGGACGCAAATTTGGAAGTGTACCGATTAACGTCTCCCAAACCAAATACCTCCGGTAAGGGATCTCAAACCAAAGAAACACCTAAACCACACATGCGCAGTTTCAACTTCCTATCCAAGATTCACGGACTAAAAAACGGTTGCAAACAGAGCCTATCGTTTCACGGTGCTAACCAAGAGGAATGTGGGCTCTGGGTACAGAAACTATTGAGACGCCCCGGGGTGGGCTCCCATATATAAAAGGGCGGGGCTGCTCGTCAGAAATTTTGAAAATGGCCCGTAAAAGGTACCTGAGTCCGGTCCAAGTGAGCTCGGTAACTAATGATCGATTTTTACCACTAAAAGGTACCAAACGCTCATTTGCAATCGTAAATGTATACTTATTAGTCGATGAATGCTGTCATTCCGGCTGTCATTGAGTATCTTATTTCCTGACAAACACCCTAAGAGGACGTAAAGAGATACCGGCTTTCTGTCTGGTGGTCCTTTTAGATTTGTGACACCCTAATATCTAGAGGTACCAAATCGCAGATTCACCACTTTACGGGAGATACATCCGTTTACTGGTCAAGCACAAAGCATTCAACCGAGGCTGCAAGATTCAAATTTGAATAATCCTTTGATTATTGCTTTGTCTTTGACCAGTGAAATGATGTATGAAAAGTGGTGAATATGGAACAATAAAAGGTACGACGAGCATACGGTGTTGAAGTTTCATTCTTATTCATTTGAGAAAAACGTTTGCGCATGCATGCCTTTCCGCACGCTTTCCAAGAATTTACAAGAGTTTTAGTGAGAAAATAAATGCTTGTTTTCTCCGAGTATACAAAACAATTCATAGATATACTTTTGTAGTACCAAGATAATGTATTGATAAAGACAATATGAAAGAATTAGCCTTAAGTTTCAAGAACTGACTTTAAGTTTTGGCATTTTGTAAAGTCTATTCTTCAGGCAAGTGTGAATGTCAAACTTGAATATTTTTACAATAGCACGAAGATGCTTTTGACTAATTTGCATGGAATCGAAGAATAGTTTCGCTGCTAATAAACAGATGTCGCTTTCTGTAACACTTTCTCGTGTTTTGCAAATCCCTCTGTGCTTAATAACTGCACACGTACAGCAAGTGCGCGGGTTTTCTGTTTCTTCAATAATGACATTTTTATTGTTTGTTCAGGCTGTTGGGAGATATGATGAAGAGAGTGTCGGTGGTTTGGACAAGACTATCAAGTCTATCCTCCAGTCGGATCCAAACTTTGGTAAGTTGTAACTAGTTTTTGGTTGCAGCTTTCAACATTTAACACATTTGTTAAAGTTCGATTTTATAAAAACCGATGCGAAACTTACAGCGCTTTCCAATCACACGCGCGAATCGCCGTCGCGACAAAATAAGGTTTTGGTGGACGTCAATCAATGTGTTTCCATGACATTGGCGGAAAACACAAAGTTATAAAGGCACGTGCCATGTGGAATGATGTGGATACGCCTTGATTGACGTCCACCAAAACCAACTTCGTCGCGTTTGATTGGAAAGCGCTGTAAAAAGAAATTTCCGCTTCCGCTTCAGGGAAAGAAATATCTTTGACTGAAAAAAAACCTTGTTAAAATGAATAAAATACTTGATACAGGGAATCCACTATTATATCATATGCGAAATTGTTTTCAAGGCAATTGGTCCTGACGAGGGGAATAAAGACTTCTTGAATAGGATTGCAATTTCGCAAAAAAAAAAAGAAGGAAATTGCAGACACTCTAACCCGGTCCACTTTTACGAAGTTGATCACAATGTAGTGTGAAAACTGTATCAGTAAGAAAAGAGCAGAATCAGTATCACATTGATCTCAGCCAATCATAATGTTGAATGAACACTTTAGCCAATCAGGAGAGAGCAGAATCAGTATCACATCGATCTCAGCCAATCACAATGTTGAATGAACACTTTAGCCGATCAGGAGAGAGCAGAATCAGTATCACATTGATCTCAGCCAATCATAATGTTGAATGAACACTTTAGCCAATCAGGAGAGAACAGAATCAGTATCACATTGATCTCAGCCAATCATAATGTTGAATGAACACTTTAACCAATCAGGATAGAGCAGAATCAGTATCACATTGATCTCAGCCAATCATAATGTTGAATGAACACTTTAACCAATCAGGATAGAGCAGAATCAGTATCACATTGATCTCAGCCAATCATAATGTTGAATGAACACTTTAACCAATCAGGATAGAGCAGAATCAGTATCACATTGATCTCAGCCAATCATAATGTTGAATGAACACTTTAACCAATCAGGATAGAGCAGAATCAGTATCACATTGATCTCAGCCAATCATAATGTTGAATGAACACTTTAACCAATCAGGATAGAGCAGAATCAGTATCACATTGATCTCAGCCAATCATAATGTTGAATGAACACTTTAACCAATCAGGATAGAGCAGAATCAGTATCACATTGATCTCAGCCAATCACAATGTTTCATTCGCACAGTTGTTGATAGGATCTAAGTAGTTTATCAGATATCTAATCAGATCTACAGGTTAATCGGTTGCTCTTTATTGGCTGAAGTCATTTTTAATCCTTCATTCTTCATTATGATTGTTTTTAAAATTTTGTTATAGTTTCCTGTCGTAGTGTATGCACGGATATTAATTAACCACATATGAAATAATAGACCCTTTTCGAATAGAGCGTCTATGACGTCAAACGAGGAGAATGAGAATGTCACGGATTCCAAAACACAATCATTATCACTCATGACATCCGGGACAAGCTCGGACTCCTCGTTTCACGTCATAGACGCCATATTCGAAAAGGGTCTATTCTTTGTTATCTTGTTTTAAACTAGTGATGGGACATGTACTGTACAATGGACTAGTATCAAGCAACAAAGAAGGAATCGATCAATTAATGAATCTTGTTTCCAAGGGCAACATTCCAAACTGGGAGAAGTTGCATGCACTGGCAATAAAAGAGTTATGTAATGGGTACGTTATTACAGGTATTTTTGCTATTAAACCTCGCTGGGCCAAAAATAACCAAAGCAAACAGAAGCAGTGATAAAAAGGGACTGCTTGCGTGCAGGCAACGAATTTGTCTTTTAAACACTTGTCAGTTAAGGCGTGAAAATACGTGCCACAAAACCGCGCAACTTCTCCCGCAACATTGTTGAGTTGCAATTTGCAGAGTAAATATTGCTCGTATTACCACCCTGCACTCAACAAAAGTTTTATTTTGTTATTTTGTTTTATCTTGTTTTTTTCTACTTTTGCAACAAAGTCGCGCAACAATATTTTGTTGTCAGGGTGGTAGTACGAGTAACATATGCATTCGCAACATTGTTGGACGATTAATTGGATCGCGCGACACGTTGCACGATTTTGTTGCTTGTATTTCCGCGCCTTAAGTTTATAAGATTTGATTCTGATCATGACTTGTTTCCTTAGTTGGAAGGGGGATGTGGAGGCTGTCGATGGCTGATCCAATGATTACAACATTTCTGAATTTTCTTTATTTGCAGCAATGGTGACAAAGCATGTATTTTATGGGAAGAAATCCTTCTGAACCACCCCACCGATATGTTTGCTCTGAAAATGGCTCAAGAAACTTACCTTTCACTTGGACAAATGCCACAATTGAGGGACTCAGTTGCCAGAGTGATTCCTTCTTGGAAACCACAAAACCCGCTCTATTCGTAAGCACAAGACCAAATGCACTAACGGTCAAGTGATCACTTCCCGCGCTTATGCATGGCAAATATACACCTATTTCAAAAAAGGTTGGTGAAGGTTTTGTTGCTTGTTGCATGTTGCATGTTGCATGTTGCATGCAACATGCAACATGCAACATGCAACATGCAACATGCAACATGCAACAAGCAGCATGCAACAAGCAGCATGCAACAAGCAGCATGCAACAAGCAACATGCAACATGCAACAAGCAGCATGCAACAAGCAGCATGCAACAAGCAACATGCAACATGCAACATGCAACATGCAACATGCAACATGCAACATGCAACAAGCAGCATGCAACAAGCAGCATGCAACAAGCAGCATGCAACAAGCAGCATGCAACAAGCAGCATGCAACAAGCAGCATGCAACAAGCAGCATGCAACAAGCAGCATGCAACAAGCAGCATGCAACAAGCAGCATGCAACAAGCAGCATGCAACAAGCAGCATGCAACAAGCAGCATGCAACAAGCAACATGCAACATGCAACAAGCAGCATGCAACAAGCAACATGCAACAAGCAACATGCAGGAAAACCTTGACCAACCTTTTTTGAGGAGAGAACCATGCAACAAACAACTCTACTCACATACAACACCGAGCCCGGCAGCGTTCGAACTCAGTTCGCATTGGCGAGAGGCGAGCTTCTCATAACATTTAATATATATCACAACAGGTAGCATAAATAGAGTAGGTTATCTGTGGCGAAATTGTAATAACAAAGTTGAAGCGAACGATCAAAATCACTCCATTTGCACCAAAAAACCTTTGATCATTGATCCATGCTACCCTATCAATGGTCAAATAGAGCATATACTCGATGTAACTTGCTGATATTAACATATCTTTTTCTTCCCGCTAACGAATTAAGGTACATACATGGGTTATATGCCTTTGGCTTGGAAGAAACAGGCAATTACCTGGAAGCAGAAAAACATGTTAAGAAGGTGATTATATATACATATATAATTTCCAGGAAGACACACAGACACACATGTAGGTGACTTCCTCAGACCTCTCTTTTTTCCAATGCAATACAATTTTTGCATATTTTTTTCGATTACTGGAGCACTAATATACCTAATGTTTTCCCATTTTAGGCACATGTCATTCCCTAGAGTATAATTTCTTTGTTTAATGGTTGGGCATAAGAAGACACATGAATATGGAAACAATTCATACAAAGAATCTTATTCTCAAGAGAATGACACGTGGTCTGAAATTAAATGGGTTATACATTGTATCAAGACGAATTAGGTCTTTTTTACTCTGCTAGAACACTTTACACTTGGTACACGTGATGATGATGACGATGATGATGACGACGACGACGACGATGATGATGATAATGATGTTAATTGTGTTGTTGATGATGAAGATGTGGTTATGGTTTATGATGAAGATGATGATGATGATGCTATTTGCAATAATGTTGTTGATGATGATGCTATTTCCAATGATGTTGTTGATGATGATTCTATTTGCAATAATGTTGTTGATGATGATGATGCTATTTGCAATAATGTTGTTGATGATGATGATGCTATTTGCAATGTTGTTGATGATGATGATGCTATTTGCAATGATGTTGTTGATGATGATGCTATTTGCAATGTTGTTGATGATGATGCTATTTGCAATGATGTTGTTGTTGATGATTGTATTTGCAATGATGTTGTTGATGATGATGATGCTATTTGAAATGATGTTGTTGTTGATGATTCTATTTGCAATGATGTTGTTGATGATGATGATGCTATTTGCAATGATGTTGTTGTTGATGATTCTATTTGCAATGATGTTGTTGATGATGATGATGCTATTTGCAATGATGTTGTTGTTGATGATTCTATTTGCAATGATGTTGTTGTTGATGATTCTATTTGCAATAATGTTGTTGTTGATGATGATTCTATTTGCAATGTTGTTGATGATGATGATGCTATTTGCAATGATGTTGTTGTTGATGATTCTATTTGCAATGATGTTGTTGATGATGATGATGCTATTTGCAATGATGTTGTTGTTGATGATTCTATTTGCAATGATGTTGTTGATGATGATGATGCTATTTGCAATGATGTTGTTGTTGATGATGATGCTATTTGCAATGATGTTGATGATGATGATGCTATTTGAAATGATGTTGTTGTTGATGATTCTATTTGCAATGATGTTGTTGATGATGATGATGCTATTTGCAATGATGTTGTTGTTGATGATGATTCTATTTGCAATAATGTTGTTGTTGATGATGATGCTATTTGCAATGTTGTTGATGATGATGATGCTATTTGCAATGATGTTGTTGATGATGATTCTATTTGCAATGATGTTGTTGTTGATGATTCTATTTGCAATGATGTTGTTGATGATGATGATGCTATTTGCAATGATGTTGTTGTTGATGATGATTCTATTTGCAATGATGTTGTTGTTGATGATTTTATTTGCAATGATGTTGTTGATGATGATGATGCTATTTGCAATGATGTTGTTGTTGATGATTCTATTTGCAATGATGTTGTTGATGATGATGATGCTATTTGCAATGATGTTGTTGATGATGATGATGCTATTTGCAATGATGTTGTTGTTGATGATTCTATTTGCAATGATGTTGTTGTTGATGATGATTCTATTTGCAATAATGTTGTTGTTGATGATGATGCTATTTGCAATGATGTTGTTGTTGATGATTCTATTTGCAATGATGTTGTTGATGATGATGATGCTATTTGCAATGATGTTGTTGTTGATGATGATTCTATTTGCAATGATGTTGTTGTTGATGATTCTATTTGCAATGATGTTGTTGATGATGATGATGCTATTTGCAATGATGTTGTTGTTGATGATTCTATTTGCAATGATGTTGTTGATGATGATGCTATTTGCAATGATGTTGTTGATGATGATGATGCTATTTGCAATGATGTTGTTGTTGAAGATTCTATTTGCAATGATGTTGTTGATGATGATGATGCTATTTGCAATGTTGTTGTTGATGATGATGCTATTTGCAATGATGTTGTTGTTGATGATTCTATTTGCAATGATGTTGTTGATGATGATGATGCTATTTGCAATGATGTTGTTGTTGATGATTCTATTTGCAATGATGTTGTTGATGATGATGATGCTATTTGCAATGATGTTGTTGATGATGATGATGCTATTTGCAATGATGTTGTTGATGATGATGATGCTATTTGCAATGATGTTGTTGTTGATGATTCTATTTGCAATGATGTTGTTGATGATGATGATGCTATTTGCAATGATGTTGTTGATGATGATGATTCTATTTGCAATAATGTTGTTGTTGATGATGATTCTATTTGCAATAATGTTGTTGTTGATGATGATTCTATTTCCAATGATGTTGTTGTTGATGATGATTCTATTTGCAATAATGTTGTTGATGATGATGATGCTATTTGCAATAATGTTGTTGTTGATGATGATTCTATTTGCAATAATGTTGTTGTTGATGATGATTCTATTTGCAATGATGTTGTTGATGATGATGATGCTATTTGCAATGATGTTGTTGATGATGATTCTATTTGCAATAATGTTGTTGTTGATGATGATTCTATTTGCAATAATGTTGTTGTTGATGATGATTCTATTTGCAATAATGTTGTTGTTGTTGATGATGATGCTATTTGCAATGTTGTTCTTGATGATGATTCTATTTGCAATGATGTTGTTGTTGATGATGATTCTATTTGCAATAATGTTGTTGATGATGATGCTATTTGCAATGATGTTGTTGATGATGATGCTATTTGCAATGATGTTGTTGATGATGATTCTATTTGCAATAATGTTGTTGTTGATGATGATTCTATTTGCAATGATGTTGTTGTTGATGATTCTATTTGCAATGTTGTTGTTGATGATGATTCTATTTGCAATAATGTTGTTGATGATGATTCTATTTGCAATGATGTTGTTGATGATGCTATTTGCAATGATGTTGTTGATGATGATGATGCTATTTGCAATAATGTTGTTGATGATGATGATGCTATTTGCAATGATGTTGTTGTTGATGATGATTCTATTTGCAATAATGTTGTTGTTGATGATGATTCTATTTGCAATGATGTTGTTGTTGATGATGATGCTATTTGCAATGATGTTGTTGATGATGATGATGCTATTTGCAATGATGTTGTTGATGATGATGCTATTTGCAATAATGTTGTTGATGATGATGATGCTATTTGCAATGATGTTGTTGTTGATGATGCTATTTGCAATGTTGTTGTTGTTGATGATGATGCTATTTGCAATGATGTTGTTGTTGATGATGCTATTTGCAATGTTGTTGATGATGATGATGCTATTTGCAATAATGTTGTTGATGATGATGCTATTTGCAATGATGTTGTTGATGATGATGCTATTTGCAATGATGTTGTTGTTGATGATGCTATTTGCAATGTTGTTGATGATGATGATGCTATTTGCAATAATGTTGTTGATGATGATGCTATTTGCAATGTTGTTGTTGTTGATGATGATGCTATTTGCAATGATGTTGTTGTTGATGATGCTATTTGCAATGTTGTTGTTGTTGATGATGATGCTATTTGCAATAATGTTGTTGATGATGATGCTATTTGCAATGATGTTGTTGATGATGATTCTATTTGCAATGATGTTGTTGATGATGATGCTATTTGCAATGTTGTTGTTGTTGATGATGATGCTATTTGCAATAATGTTGTTGATGATGATGCTATTTGCAATGATGTTGTTGTTGATGATGCTATTTGCAATGTTGTTGTTGTTGATGATGATGCTATTTGCAATAATGTTGTTGATGATGATGCTATTTGCAATGATGTTGTTGATGATGATTCTATTTGCAATGATGTTGTTGATGATGATGCTATTTGCAATGATGTTGTTGATGATGATGATGCTATTTGCAATGATGTTGTTGATGATGATTCTATTTGCAATGATGTTGTTGATGATGATGCTATTTGCAATAATGTTGATGATGATGGTGATGCTATTTGCAATGATGTTGTTGATGATGATGATGCTATTTGCAATAATGTTGTTGTTGATGATGATTCTATTTGCAATGATGTTGATGATGATGATGCTATTTGCAATGATGTTGTTGATGATGATGATGCTATTTGCAATAATGTTGTTGATGATGATGCTATTTGCAATGATGTTGATGATGATGATGCTATTTGCAATGATGTTGTTGATGATGATGATGCTATTTGCAATGTTGTTGATGATGATGATGCTATTTGCAATAATGTTGTTGATGATGATGATGCTATTTGCAATGATGTTGTTGATGATGATGATGCTATTTGCAATGTTGTTGATGATGATGATGCTATTTGCAATGTTGTTGATGATGATGATGCTATTTGCAATGATGTTGTTGATGATGATGATGCTATTTGCAATAATGTTGTTGATGATGATGCTATTTGCAATGATGTTGATGATGATGATGCTATTTGCAATGATGTTGTTGATGATGATGATGCTATTTGCAATGTTGTTGATGATGATGATGCTATTTGCAATAATGTTGTTGATGATGATGCTATTTGCAATGTTGTTGTTATTGATGATGATTCTATTTGCAATGATGTTGTTGATGATGATGATGCTATTTGCAATGATGTTGTTGATGATGATGATGCTATTTGCAATGATGTTGTTGATGATGATGATGCTATTTGCAATAATGTTGTTGATGATGATTCTATTTGCAATGATGTTGATGATGATGATGCTATTTGCAATGATGTTGTTGATGATGATGATGCTATTTGGAATGTTGTTGATGATGATGATGCTATTTGCAATGATGTTGTTAATGATGATTCTATTTGCAATAATGATGTTGATGATGATGCTATTTGCAATAATGTTGTTGTTGATGATGATTCTATTTGCAATGTTGTTGATGATGATGATGCTATTTGCAATGATGTTGATGATGATGCTATTTGCAATGATGTTGTTGATGATGATGCTATTTGCAATGATGTTGTTGATGATGATGCTATTTGCAATGTTGTTGATGATGATGATGCTATTTGCAATGATGTTGTTGATGATGATTCTATTTGCAATGATGTTGTTGATGATGATTCTATTTGCAATGTTGTTGTTGATGATGATGATGCTATTTGCAATGATGTTGTTGATGATGATTCTATTTGCAATGATGTTGTTGATGATGATGATGCTATTTGCAATAATGTTGTTGATGATGCTATTTGCAATGATGTTGTTGATGATGATGCTATTTGCAATGATGTTGTTGTTGATGATGATTCTATTTGCAATGATGTTGTTGATGATGATGATGCTATTTGCAATGATGTTGTTGATGATGATTCTCTTTGCAATGTTGTTGTTGTTGATGATGATGCTATTTGCAATGTTGTTGATGATGATGATGCTATTTGCAATGATGTTGATGATGATGATGCTATTTGCAATGATGTTGTTGATGATGATTCTATTTGCAATGTTGTTGTTGTTGATGATGATGCTATTTGCAATGTTGTTGATGATGATGATGCTATTTGCAATGATGTTGTTGATGATGATGCTATTTGCAATGATGTTGTTGATGATGATGCTATTTGCAATGATGTTGTTGATGATGATTCTATTTGCAATGATGTTGTTGATGATGATGCTATTTGCAATGATGTTGTTGATGATGATGATGCTATTTGCAATGATGTTGTTGATGATGATGATGCTATTTGCAATAATGTTGTTGATGATGATTCTATTTGCAATGATGTTGATGATGATGATGCTATTTGCAATGATGTTGTTGATGATGATGATGCTATTTGCAATGTTGTTGATGATGATGATGCTATTTGCAATGATGTTGTTAATGATGATTCTATTTGCAATAATGATGTTGATGATGATGCTATTTGCAATAATGTTGTTGTTGATGATGATTCTATTTGCAATGTTGTTGATGATGATGATGCTATTTGCAATGATGTTGATGATGATGCTATTTGCAATGATGTTGTTGATGATGATGCTATTTGCAATGATGTTGTTGATGATGATGCTATTTGCAATGTTGTTGATGATGATGATGCTATTTGCAATGATGTTGTTGATGATGATTCTATTTGCAATGATGTTGTTGATGATGATTCTATTTGCAATGTTGTTGTTGATGATGATGATGCTATTTGCAATGATGTTGTTGATGATGATTCTATTTGCAATGATGTTGTTGATGATGATGATGCTATTTGCAATAATGTTGTTGATGATGCTATTTGCAATGATGTTGTTGATGATGATGCTATTTGCAATGATGTTGTTGTTGATGATGATTCTATTTGCAATGATGTTGTTGATGATGATGATGCTATTTGCAATGATGTTGTTGATGATGATTCTCTTTGCAATGTTGTTGTTGTTGATGATGATGCTATTTGCAATGTTGTTGATGATGATGATGCTATTTGCAATGATGTTGATGATGATGATGCTATTTGCAATGATGTTGTTGATGATGATTCTATTTGCAATGTTGTTGTTGTTGATGATGATGCTATTTGCAATGTTGTTGATGATGATGATGCTATTTGCAATGATGTTGTTGATGATGATGCTATTTGCAATGATGTTGTTGATGATGATGCTATTTGCAATGATGTTGTTGATGATGATTCTATTTGCAATGATGTTGTTGATGATGATGCTATTTGCAATGATGTTGTTGATGATGATGATGCTATTTGCAATGATGTTGTTGATGATGATGATGCTATTTGCAATGTTGTTGATGATGATGCTATTTGCAATAATGTTGTTGTTGATGATGATTCTATTTGCAATGTTGTTGTTGATGATGATGATGCTATTTGCAATGATGTTGTTGATGATGATGATGCTATTTGCAATGATGTTGTTGATGATGATGATGCTATTTGCAATAATGTTGTTGTTGATGATGATTCAATTTGCAATGTTGTTGATGATGATGATGCTATTTGCAATAATGTTGTTGATGATGATGCTATTTGCAATGATGTTGTTGATGATGATGATGCTATTTGCAATGATGTTGTTGATGATGATGCTATTTGCAATGTTGTTGATGATGATGCTATTTGCAATGATGTTGTTGTTGATGATGATGCTATTTGCAATAATGTTGTTGATGATGATTCTATTTGCAATGATGTTGTTGTTGATGATGCTTTTTGCAATGATGTTGTTGTTGATGATGATTCTATTTCCAATGATGTTGTTGTTGATGATGCTATTTGCAATAATGTTGTTGTTGATGATGATTCTATTTGCAATGATGTTGATGATGATGATGATGCTATTTGCAATAATGTTGTTGTTGATGATGATTCTATTTCCAATGATGTTGTTGTTGATGATGATGATTCTATTTGCAATGATGTTGATGATGATGATGATGCTATTTGCAATGATGTTGATGATGATGATGATTCTATTTGCAATGATGTTGTTGATGATGATGATTCTATTTGCAATGATGTTGTTGATGATGATGCTATTTGCAATAATGTTGTTGATGATGATGCTATTTGCAATGTTGTTGTTATTGATGATGATTCTATTTGCAATGATGTTGTTGATGATG
Organism: Anthopleura xanthogrammica; assembly: GCA_964019055.1. Classification (NCBI taxonomy): domain Eukaryota; kingdom Metazoa; phylum Cnidaria; class Anthozoa; order Actiniaria; family Actiniidae; genus Anthopleura; species Anthopleura xanthogrammica. The sequence continues at coordinate 12,603,455 of OZ025208.1, read as the reverse complement.
ATGATGCTATTTGCAATGATGTTGTTGATGATGATGATGCTATTTGCAATGATGTTGTTGATGATGATGATGCTATTTGCAATAATGTTGTTGATGATTCTATTTGCAATGATGTTGATGATGATGATGCTATTTGCAATGATGTTGTTGATGATGATGATGCTATTTGCAATGTTGTTGATGATGATGATGCTATTTGCAATGATGTTGTTAATGATGATTCTATTTGCAATAATGATGTTGATGATGATGCTATTTGCAATAATGTTGTTGTTGATGATGATTCTATTTGCAATGTTGTTGATGATGATGATGCTATTTGCAATGATGTTGATGATGATGCTATTTGCAATGATGTTGTTGATGATGATGCTATTTGCAATGATGTTGTTGATGATGATGCTATTTGCAATGTTGTTGATGATGATGATGCTATTTGCAATGATGTTGTTGATGATGATTCTATTTGCAATGATGTTGTTGATGATGATTCTATTTGCAATGTTGTTGTTGATGATGATGATGCTATTTGCAATGATGTTGTTGATGATGATTCTATTTGCAATGATGTTGTTGATGATGATGATGCTATTTGCAATAATGTTGTTGATGATGCTATTTGCAATGATGTTGTTGATGATGATGCTATTTGCAATGATGTTGTTGTTGATGATGATTCTATTTGCAATGATGTTGTTGATGATGATGATGCTATTTGCAATGATGTTGTTGATGATGATTCTCTTTGCAATGTTGTTGTTGTTGATGATGATGCTATTTGCAATGTTGTTGATGATGATGATGCTATTTGCAATGATGTTGATGATGATGATGCTATTTGCAATGATGTTGTTGATGATGATTCTATTTGCAATGTTGTTGTTGTTGATGATGATGCTATTTGCAATGTTGTTGATGATGATGATGCTATTTGCAATGATGTTGTTGATGATGATGCTATTTGCAATGATGTTGTTGATGATGATGCTATTTGCAATGATGTTGTTGATGATGATTCTATTTGCAATGATGTTGTTGATGATGATGCTATTTGCAATGATGTTGTTGATGATGATGATGCTATTTGCAATGATGTTGTTGATGATGATGATGCTATTTGCAATGTTGTTGATGATGATGCTATTTGCAATAATGTTGTTGTTGATGATGATTCTATTTGCAATGTTGTTGTTGATGATGATGATGCTATTTGCAATGATGTTGTTGATGATGATGATGCTATTTGCAATGATGTTGTTGATGATGATGATGCTATTTGCAATAATGTTGTTGTTGATGATGATTCTATTTGCAATGTTGTTGATGATGATGATGCTATTTGCAATAATGTTGTTGATGATGATGCTATTTGCAATGATGTTGTTGATGATGATGATGCTATTTGCAATGATGTTGATGATGATGCTATTTGCAATGTTGTTGATGATGATGCTATTTGCAATGATGTTGTTGTTGATGATGATGCTATTTGCAATAATGTTGTTGATGATGATTCTATTTGCAATGATGTTGTTGTTGATGATGCTATTTGCAATGATGTTGTTGTTGATGATGATTCTATTTGCAATGATGTTGTTGTTGATGATGCTATTTGCAATAATGTTGTTGATGATTCTATTTGCAATGATGTTGATGATGATGATGATGCTATTTGCAATAATGTTGTTGTTGATGATGATTCTATTTGCAATGATGTTGTTGTTGATGATGATGATTCTATTTGCAATGATGTTGATGATGATGATGATGCTATTTGCAATGATGTTGATGATGATGATGATTCTATTTGCAATGATGTTGTTGTTGATGATGATGATTCTATTTGCAATGATGTTGTTGATGATGATGCTATTTGCAATAATGTTGTTGATGATGATGCTATTTGCAATGTTGTTGTTGTTGATGATGATGCTATTTGCAATGATGTTGTTGATGATGATGCTATTTGCAATAATGTTGATGATGATGATGCTATTTGCAATGATGTTGTTGATGATGATGCTATTTGCAATGATGTTGTTGATGATGATGCTATTTGCAATGATGTTGTTGATGATGATGATGCTATTTGCAATGATGTTGTTGATGATGATGCTATTTGCAATGATGTTGTTGATGATGATGATGCTATTTGCAATAATGTTGTTGATGATGATTCTATTTGCAATAATGTTGTTGATGATGATGATGCTATTTGCAATAATGTTGTTGATGATGATGATGCTATTTGCAATGTTGTTGATGATGATGATGCTATTTGCAATGATGTTGTTGATGATGATGCTATTTGCAATGTTGTTGATGATGATGCTATTTGCAATGATGTTGTTGTTGATGATGATGCTATTTGCAATGATGTTGTTGATGATGATGATGCTATTTGCAATGATGTTGTTGATGATGATGCTATTTGCAATGATGTTGTTGATGATGATGCTATTTGCAATGTTGTTGATGATGATGATGCTATTTGCAATGATGTTGATGATGATGCTATTTGCAATGATGTTGTTGATGATGATGCTATTTGCAATGATGTTGTTGATGATGATTCTATTTGCAATGATGTTGTTGATGATGATGCTATTTGCAATGATGTTGTTGATGATGATGATGCTATTTGCAATGATGTTGTTGATGATGATGATGCTATTTGCAATGTTGTTGATGATGATGCTATTTGCAATGATGTTGTTGATGATGATGATGCTATTTGCAATGATGTTGTTGATGATGATGCTATTTGCAATAAATTTGTTGATGATGATGATGCTATTTGCAATGATGTTGTTGATGATGATGCTATTTGCAATGATGTTGTTGATGATGATGCTATTTGCAATGATGTTGTTGATGATGATGATGCTATTTGCAATGATGTTGTTGATGATGATGCTATTTGCAATGATGTTGTTCATGATGATGATGCTATTTGCAATAATGTTGTTGATGATGATTCTATTTGCAATAATGTTGTTGATGATGATGATGCTATTTGCAATAATGTTGTTGATGATGATGATGCTATTTGCAATGTTGTTGATGATGATGATGCTATTTGCAATGATGTTGTTGATGATGATGCTATTTGCAATGTTGTTGATGATGATGCTATTTGCAATGATGTTGTTGTTGATGATGATGCTATTTGCAATGATGTTGTTGATGATGATGATGCTATTTGCAATGATGTTGTTGATGATGATGCTATTTGCAATGATGTTGTTGTTGATGATGATGCTATTTGCAATGTTGTTGATGATGATGATGCTATTTGCAATGATGTTGATGATGATGCTATTTGCAATGATGTTGTTGATGATGATGCTATTTGCAATGATGTTGTTGATGATGATTCTATTTGCAATGATGTTGTTGATGATGATGCTATTTGCAATGATGTTGTTGATGATGATGATGCTATTTGCAATGATGTTGTTGATGATGATGATGCTATTTGCAATGTTGTTGATGATGATGCTATTTGCAATGATGTTGTTGATGATGATGATGCTATTTGCAATGATGTTGATGATGATGATGCTATTTGCAATGTTGTTGATGATGATGCTATTTGCAATGATGTTGTTGATGATGATGATGCTATTTGCAATGATGTTGTTGATGATGATGATGCTATTTGCAATGTTGTTGATGATGATGCTATTTGCAATGATGTTGTTGATGATGATGATGCTATTTGCAATGTTGTTGATGATGATGCTATTTGCAATGATGTTGTTGATGATGATGCTATTTGCAATAATGTTGTTGTTGATGATGATTCTATTTGCAATGTTGTTGTTGATGATGATGATGCTATTTGCAATGATTTTGATGATGATGATGCTATTTGCAATGATGTTGTTGATGATGATGATGCTATTTGCAATAATGTTGTTGTTGATGATGATTCTATTTGCAATGTTGTTGATGATGATGATTCTATTTGCAATAATGTTGTTGATGATGATGCTATTTGCAATGATGTTGATGATGATGATGATTCTATTTGCAATAATGTTGATGATGATGATTCTATTTGCAATAATGTTGTTGATGATGATGCTATTTGCAATGATGTTGTTGATGATGATGATGCTATTTGCAATGATGTTGTTGATGATGATGATGCTATTTGCAATAATGTTGTTGATGATGATGCTATTTGCAATGATGTTGTTGTTGATGATGATGCTATTTGCAATAATGTTGTTGTTGATGATGATTCTATTTGCAATGTTGTTGATGATGATGATGCTATTTGCAATGATGTTGTTGATGATGATTCTATTTGCAATGTTGTTGTTGATGATGATGATGCTATTTGCAATGATGTTGTTGATGATGATTCTATTTGCAATGATGTTGTTGATGATGATGATGCTATTTGCAATAATGTTGTTGATGATGCTATTTGCAATGATGTTGTTGATGATGATGCTATTTGCAATGATGTTGTTGTTGATGATGATTCTATTTGCAATGATGTTGTTGATGATGATGATGCTATTTGCAATGATGTTGTTGATGATGATTCTCTTTGCAATGTTGTTGTTGTTGATGATGATGCTATTTGCAATGTTGTTGATGATGATGATGCTATTTGCAATGATGTTGATGATGATGATGCTATTTGCAATGATGTTGTTGATGATGATTCTATTTGCAATGTTGTTGTTGTTGATGATGATGCTATTTGCAATGTTGTTGATGATGATGATGCTATTTGCAATGATGTTGTTGATGATGATGCTATTTGCAATGATGTTGTTGTTGATGATGCTATTTGCAATAATGTTGTTGTTGATGATGATTCTATTTGCAATGATGTTGATGATGATGATGATGCTAATTGCAATAATGTTGTTGTTGATGATGATTCTATTTGCAATGATGTTGTTGTTGATGATGATGATTCTATTTGCAATGATGTTGATGATGATGATGATGCTATTTGCAATGATGTTGATGATGATGATGATTCTATTTGCAATGATGTTGTTGTTGATGATGATGATTCTATTTGCAATGATGTTGTTGATGATGATGCTATTTGCAATAATGTTGTTGATGATGATGCTATTTGCAATGTTGTTGTTGTTGATGATGATGCTATTTGCAATGATGTTGTTGTTGATGATGATGCTATTTGCAATAATGTTGTTGATGATGATGATGCTATTTGCAATGATGTTGTTGATGATGATGCTATTTGCAATGATGTTGTTGATGATGATGCTATTTGCAATGATGTTGTTGATGATGATGATGCTATTTGCAATGATGTTGATGATGATGCTATTTGCAATGATGTTGTTGATGATGATGATGCTATTTGCAATAATGTTGTTGATGATGATTCTATTTGCAATAATGTTGTTGATGATGATGATGCTATTTGCAATAATGTTGTTGATGATGATGATGCTATTTGCAATGTTGTTGATGATGATGATGCTATTTGCAATGATGTTGTTGATGATGATGCTATTTGCAATGTTGTTGATGATGATGCTATTTGCAATGATGTTGTTGATGATGATGATGCTATTTGCAATGATGTTGTTGATGATGATGCTATTTGCAATGTTGTTGATGATGATGCTATTTGCAATGATGTTGTTGTTGATGATGATGCTATTTGCAATAATGTTGTTGATGATGATTCTATTTGCAATGATGTTGTTGTTGATGATGCTATTTGCAATGATGTTGTTGTTGATGATGATTCTATTTGCAATGATGTTGTTGTTGATGATGCTATTTGCAATAATGTTGTTGATGATGATGATGCTATTTGCAATGATGTTGTTGTTGATGATGATTCTATTTGCAATAATGTTGTTGATGATGATGATTCTATTTGCAATGATGTTGTTGTTGATGATGATTCTATTTGCAATGATGTTGTTGTTGATGATGATGATTCTATTTGCAATGATGTTGTTGATGATGATGCTATTTGCAATAATGTTGTTGATGATGATGCTATTTGCAATGTTGTTGTTGTTGATGATGATGCTATTTGCAATGATGTTGATGATGATGCTATTTGCAATGATGTTGTTGATGATGATGATGCTATTTGCAATAATGTTGTTGATGATGATTCTATTTGCAATAATGTTGTTGATGATGATGATGCTATTTGCAATAATGTTGTTGATGATGATGATGCTATTTGCAATGTTGTTGATGATGATGATGCTATTTGCAATGATGTTGTTGATGATGATGCTATTTGCAATGTTGTTGATGATGATGCTATTTGCAATGATGTTGTTGATGATGATGATGCTATTTGCAATGATGTTGTTGATGATGATGCTATTTGCAATGTTGTTGATGATGATGCTATTTGCAATGATGTTGTTGTTGATGATGATGCTATTTGCAATAATGTTGTTGATGATGATTCTATTTGCAATGATGTTGTTGTTGATGATGCTATTTGCAATGATGTTGTTGTTGATGATGATTCTATTTGCAATGATGTTGTTGTTGATGATGCTATTTGCAATAATGTTGTTGATGATGATGATGCTATTTGCAATGATGTTGTTGTTGATGATGATTCTATTTGCAATAATGTTGTTGATGATGATGATTCTATTTGCAATGATGTTGTTGTTGATGATGATTCTATTTGCAATGATGTTGTTGTTGATGATGATGATTCTATTTGCAATGATGTTGTTGATGATGATGCTATTTGCAATAATGTTGTTGATGATGATGCTATTTGCAATGTTGTTGTTGTTGATGATGATGCTATTTGCAATGATGTTGTTGTTGATGATGATGCTATTTGCAATAATGTTGTTGATGATGATGATGCTTTTTGCAATGATGTTGTTGATGATGATGCTATTTGCAATGATGTTGTTGATGATGATGCTATTTGCAATGATGTTGTTGATGATGATGATGCTATTTGCAATGATGTTGATGATGATGCTATTTGCAATGATGTTGATGATGATGATGCTATTTGCAATAATGTTGTTGATGATGATTCTATTTGCAATAATGTTGTTGATGATGATGATGCTATTTGCAATAATGTTGTTGATGATGATGATGCTATTTGCAATGTTGTTGATGATGATGATGCTATTTGCAATGATGTTGTTGATGATGATGCTATTTGCAATGTTGTTGATGATGATGCTATTTGCAATGATGTTGTTGATGATGATGATGCTATTTGCAATGATGTTGTTGATGATGATGCTATTTGCAATGTTGTTGATGATGATGCTATTTGCAATGATGTTGTTGTTGATGATGATGCTATTTGCAATAATGTTGTTGATGATGATTCTATTTGCAATGATGTTGTTGTTGATGATGCTATTTGCAATGATGTTGTTGTTGATGATGATTCTATTTGCAATGATGTTGTTGTTGATGATGCTATTTGCAATAATGTTGTTGATGATGATGATGCTATTTGCAATGATGTTGTTGTTGATGATGATTCTATTTGCAATAATGTTGTTGATGATGATGATTCTATTTGCAATGATGTTGTTGTTGATGATGATGCTATTTGCAATGATGTTGATGATGATGATGATTCTATTTGCAATGATGTTGTTGTTGATGATGATGATTCTATTTGCAATGATGTTGTTGATGATGATGCTATTTGCAATAATGTTGTTGATGATGATGCTATTTGCAATGTTGTTGTTGTTGATGATGATGCTATTTGCAATGATGTTGTTGTTGATGATGATGCTATTTGCAATAATGTTGTTGATGATGATGATGCTATTTGCAATGATGTTGTTGATGATGATGCTATTTGCAATGATGTTGTTGATGATGATGCTATTTGCAATGATGTTGTTGATGATGATGATGCTATTTGCAATGATGTTGTTGATGATGATGCTATTTGCAATGATGTTGTTGTTGATGATGATGCTATTTGCAATAATGTTGTTGATGATGATGATGCTATTTGCAATGATGTTGTTGATGATGATGCTATTTGCAATGATGTTGTTGATGATGATGCTATTTGCAATGATGTTGTTGATGATGATGATGCTATTTGCAATGATGTTGTTGATGATGATGCTATTTGCAATGATGTTGTTGATGATGATGATGCTATTTGCAATAATGTTGTTGATGATGATTCTATTTGCAATAATGTTGTTGATGATGATGATGCTATTTGCAATAATGTTGTTGATGATGATGATGCTATTTCCAATGTTGTTGATGATGATGATGCTATTTGCAATGATGTTGTTGATGATGATGCTATTTGCAATGTTGTTGATGATGATGCTATTTGCAATGATGTTGTTGTTGATGATGATGCTATTTGCAATGATGTTGTTGATGATGATGATGCTATTTGCAATGATGTTGTTGATGATGATGCTATTTGCAATAATGTTGTTGATGATGATGCTATTTGCAATGATGTTGTTGATGATGATGCTATTTGCAATAATGTTGTTGATGATGATGATTCTATTTGCAATGATGTTGTTGTTGATGATGCTATTTGCAATAATGTTGTTGATGATGATGATGCTATTTGCAATGATGTTGTTGTTGATGATGATTCTATTTGCAATAATGTTGTTGATGATGATGATTCTATTTGCAATGATGTTGTTGTTGATGATGATTCTATTTGCAATGATGTTGTTGTTGATGATGATGATTCTATTTGCAATGATGTTGTTGATGATGATGCTATTTGCAATAATGTTGTTGATGATGATGCTATTTGCAATGTTGTTGTTGTTGATGATGATGCTATTTGCAATGATGTTGTTGTTGATGATGATGCTATTTGCAATAATGTTGTTGATGATGATGATGCTATTTGCAATGATGTTGTTGATGATGATGCTATTTGCAATGATGTTGATGATGATGCTATTTGCAATGATGTTGTTGATGATGATGATGCTATTTGCAATGATGTTGATGATGATGCTATTTGCAATGATGTTGTTGATGATGATGATGCTATTTGCAATAATGTTGTTGATGATGATTCTATTTGCAATAATGTTGTTGATGATGATGATGCTATTTGCAATAATGTTGTTGATGATGATGATGCTATTTGCAATGTTGTTGATGATGATGATGCTATTTGCAATGATGTTGTTGATGATGATGCTATTTGCAATGTTGTTGATGATGATGCTATTTGCAATGATGTTGTTGATGATGATGATGCTATTTGCAATGATGTTGTTGATGATGATGCTATTTGCAATGTTGTTGATGATGATGCTATTTGCAATGATGTTGTTGTTGATGATGATGCTATTTGCAATAATGTTGTTGATGATGATTCTATTTGCAATGATGTTGTTGTTGATGATGCTATTTGCAATGATGTTGTTGTTGATGATGATTCTATTTGCAATGATGTTGTTGTTGATGATGCTATTTGCAATGATGTTGTTGATGATGATGATGCTATTTGCAATGATGTTGTTGTTGATGATGATTCTATTTGCAATAATGTTGTTGATGATGATGATTCTATTTGCAATGATGTTGTTGTTGATGATGATGCTATTTGCAATGATGTTGATGATGATGATGATTCTATTTGCAATGATGTTGTTGTTGATGATGATGATTCTATTTGCAATGATGTTGTTGATGATGATGCTATTTGCAATAATGTTGTTGATGATGATGCTATTTGCAATGTTGTTGTTGTTGATGATGATGCTATTTGCAATGATGTTGTTGTTGATGATGATGCTATTTGCAATAATGTTGTTGATGATGATGATGCTATTTGCAATGATGTTGTTGATGATGATGCTATTTGCAATGATGTTGTTGATGATGATGCTATTTGCAATGATGTTGTTGATGATGATGATGCTATTTGCAATGATGTTGTTGATGATGATGCTATTTGCAATGATGTTGTTGTTGATGATGATGCTATTTGCAATAATGTTGTTGATGATGATGATGCTATTTGCAATGATGTTGTTGATGATGATGCTATTTGCAATGATGTTGTTGATGATGATGCTATTTGCAATGATGTTGTTGATGATGATGATGCTATTTGCAATGATGTTGTTGATGATGATGCTATTTGCAATGATGTTGTTGATGATGATGATGCTATTTGCAATAATGTTGTTGATGATGATTCTATTTGCAATAATGTTGTTGATGATGATGATGCTATTTGCAATAATGTTGTTGATGATGATGATGCTATTTGCAATGTTGTTGATGATGATGATGCTATTTGCAATGATGTTGTTGATGATGATGCTATTTGCAATGTTGATGATGATGCTATTTGCAATGATGTTGTTGTTGATGATGATGCTATTTGCAATGATGTTGTTGATGATGATGATGCTATTTGCAATGATGTTGTTGATGATGATGCTATTTGCAATAATGTTGTTGTTGATGATGATTCTATTTGCAATGTTGTTGATGATGATGATTCTATTTGCAATAATGTTGTTGATGATGATGCTATTTGCAATGATGTTGTTGTTGATGATGATGCTATTTGCAATAATGTTGTTGATGATGATTCTATTTGCAATGATGTTGTTGGTGATGATGCTATTTGCAATGATGTTGTTGTTGATGATGATTCTATTTGCAATGATGTTGTTGTTGATGATGCTATTTGCAATAATGTTGTTGATGATGATGATGCTATTTGCAATGATGTTGTTGTTGATGATGATTCTATTTGCAATAATGTTGTTGATGATGATGATTCTATTTGCAATGATGTTGTTGTTGATGATGATTCTATTTGCAATGATGTTGTTGTTGATGATGATGATTCTATTTGCAATGATGTTGATGATGATGCTATTTGCAATAATGTTGTTGATGATGATGCTATTTGCAATGTTGTTGTTGTTGATGATGATGCTATTTGCAATGATGTTGTTGTTGATGATGATGCTATTTGCAATAATGTTGTTGATGATGATGATGCTATTTGCAATGATGTTGTTGATGATGATGCTATTTGCAATGATGTTGTTGATGATGATGCTATTTGCAATGATGTTGTTGATGATGATGATGCTATTTGCAATGATGTTGATGATGATGCTATTTGCAATGATGTTGTTGATGATGATGATGCTATTTGCAATAATGTTGTTGATGATGATTCTATTTGCAATAATGTTGTTGATGATGATGATGCTATTTGCAATAATGTTGTTGATGATGATGATGCTATTTGCAATGTTGTTGATGATGATGATGCTATTTGCAATGATGTTGTTGATGATGATGCTATTTGCAATGTTGTTGATGATGATGCTATTTGCAATGATGTTGTTGATGATGATGATGCTATTTGCAATGATGTTGTTGATGATGATGCTATTTGCAATGTTGTTGATGATGATGCTATTTGCAATGATGTTGTTGTTGATGATGATGCTATTTGCAATAATGTTGTTGATGATGATTCTATTTGCAATGATGTTGTTGTTGATGATGCTATTTGCAATGATGTTGTTGTTGATGATGATTCTATTTGCAATGATGTTGTTGTTGATGATGCTATTTGCAATAATGTTGTTGATGATGATGATGCTATTTGCAATGATGTTGTTGTTGATGATGATTCTATTTGCAATAATGTTGTTGATGATGATGATTCTATTTGCAATGATGTTGTTGTTGATGATGATGCTATTTGCAATGATGTTGATGATGATGATGATTCTATTTGCAATGATGTTGTTGTTGATGATGATGATTCTATTTGCAATGATGTTGTTGATGATGATGCTATTTGCAATAATGTTGTTGATGATGATGCTATTTGCAATGTTGTTGTTGTTGATGATGATGCTATTTGCAATGATGTTGTTGTTGATGATGATGCTATTTGCAATAATGTTGTTGATGATGATGATGCTATTTGCAATGATGTTGTTGATGATGATGCTATTTGCAATGATGTTGTTGATGATGATGCTATTTGCAATGATGTTGTTGATGATGATGATGCTATTTGCAATGATGTTGTTGATGATGATGCTATTTGCAATGATGTTGTTGTTGATGATGATGCTATTTGCAATAATGTTGTTGATGATGATGATGCTATTTGCAATGATGTTGTTGATGATGATGCTATTTGCAATGATGTTGTTGATGATGATGCTATTTGCAATGATGTTGTTGATGATGATGATGCTATTTGCAATGATGTTGTTGATGATGATGCTATTTGCAATGATGTTGTTGATGATGATGATGCTATTTGCAATAATGTTGTTGATGATGATTCTATTTGCAATAATGTTGTTGATGATGATGATGCTATTTGCAATAATGTTGTTGATGATGATGATGCTATTTGCAATGTTGTTGATGATGATGATGCTATTTGCAATGATGTTGTTGATGATGATGCTATTTGCAATGTTGTTGATGATGATGCTATTTGCAATGATGTTGTTGTTGATGATGATGCTATTTGCAATGATGTTGTTGATGATGATGATGCTATTTGCAATGATGTTGTTGATGATGATGCTATTTGCAATGATGTTGTTGTTGATGATGATGCTATTTGCAATGTTGTTGATGATGATGATGCTATTTGCAATGATGTTGATGATGATGCTATTTGCAATGATGTTGTTGATGATGATGCTATTTGCAATGATGTTGTTGATGATGATTCTATTTGCAATGATGTTGTTGATGATGATGCTATTTGCAATGATGTTGTTGATGATGATGATGCTATTTGCAATGATGTTGTTGATGATGATTCTATTTGCAATGATGTTGTTGATGATGATGATGCTATTTGCAATGATGTTGTTGTTGATGATTCTATTTGCAATGATGTTGTTGATGATGATGATGCTATTTGCAATGATGTTGTTGTTGATGATTCTATTTGCAATGATGTTGTTGTTGATGATTCTATTTGCAATAATGTTGTTGTTGATGATGATTCTATTTGCAATGTTGTTGATGATGATGATGCTATTTGCAATGATGTTGTTGATGATGATGATGCTATTTGCAATGTTGTTGATGATGATGCTATTTGCAATGATGTTGTTGATGATGATGATGCTATTTGCAATGATGTTGTTGATGATGATTCTATTTGCAATAATGTTGTTGATGATGATGATTCTATTTGCAATGATGTTGTTGTTGATGATGATGCTATTTGCAATGATGTTGATGATGATGATGATTCTATTTGCAATGATGTTGTTGTTGATGATGATGATTCTATTTGCAATGATGTTGTTGATGATGATGCTATTTGCAATAATGTTGTTGATGATGATGCTATTTGCAATGTTGTTGTTGTTGATGATGATGCTATTTGCAATGATGTTGTTGTTGATGATGATGCTATTTGCAATAATGTTGTTGATGATGATGATGCTATTTGCAATGATGTTGTTGATGATGATGCTATTTGCAATGATGTTGTTGATGATGATGCTATTTGCAATGATGTTGTTGATGATGATGATGCTATTTGCAATGATGTTGTTGATGATGATGCTATTTGCAATGATGTTGTTGTTGATGATGATGCTATTTGCAATAATGTTGTTGATGATGATGATGCTATTTGCAATGATGTTGTTGATGATGATGCTATTTGCAATGATGTTGTTGATGATGATGCTATTTGCAATGATGTTGTTGATGATGATGATGCTATTTGCAATGATGTTGTTGATGATGATGCTATTTGCAATGATGTTGTTGATGATGATGATGCTATTTGCAATAATGTTGTTGATGATGATTCTATTTGCAATAATGTTGTTGATGATGATGATGCTATTTGCAATAATGTTGTTGATGATGATGATGCTATTTGCAATGTTGTTGATGATGATGATGCTATTTGCAATGATGTTGTTGATGATGATGCTATTTGCAATGTTGTTGATGATGATGCTATTTGCAATGATGTTGTTGTTGATGATGATGCTATTTGCAATGATGTTGTTGATGATGATGATGCTATTTGCAATGATGTTGTTGATGATGATGCTATTTGCAATGATGTTGTTGTTGATGATGATGCTATTTGCAATGTTGTTGATGATGATGATGCTATTTGCAATGATGTTGATGATGATGCTATTTGCAATGATGTTGTTGATGATGATGCTATTTGCAATGATGTTGTTGATGATGATTCTATTTGCAATGATGTTGTTGATGATGATGCTATTTGCAATGATGTTGTTGATGATGATGATGCTATTTGCAATGATGTTGTTGATGATGATGATGCTATTTGCAATGTTGTTGATGATGATGCTATTTGCAATGATGTTGTTGATGATGATGATGCTATTTGCAATGATGTTGTTGATGATGATGATGCTATTTGCAATGTTGTTGATGATGATGCTATTTGCAATGATGTTGTTGATGATGATGATGCTATTTGCAATGATGTTGTTGATGATGATGATGCTATTTGCAATGTTGATGATGATGCTATTTGCAATGATGTTGTTGATGATGATGATGCTATTTGCAATGTTGTTGATGATGATGCTATTTGCAATGATGTTGTTGATGATGATGCTATTTGCAATAATGTTGTTGTTGATGATGATTCTATTTGCAATGTTGTTGTTGATGATGATGATGCTATTTGCAATGATGTTGATGATGATGATGCTATTTGCAATGATGTTGTTGATGATGATGATGCTATTTGCAATAATGTTGTTGTTGATGATGATTCTATTTGCAATGTTGTTGATGATGATGATTCTATTTGCAATAATGTTGTTGATGATGATGCTATTTGCAATGATGTTGATGATGATGATGATTCTATTTGCAATAATGTTGTTGATGATGATGATTCTATTTGCAATAATGTTGTTGATGATGATGCTATTTGCAATGATGTTGTTGATGATGATGATGCTATTTGCAATGATGTTGTTGATGATGATGATGCTATTTGCAATAATGTTGTTGATGATGATGCTATTTGCAATGATGTTGTTGTTGATGATGATGCTATTTGCAATAATGTTGTTGTTGATGATGATTCTATTTGCAATGTTGTTGATGATGATGATGCTATTTGCAATGTTGTTGATGATGATGCTATTTGCAATGATGTTGTTGTTGATGATGATGCTATTTGCAATGATGTTGTTGTTGATGATGATGATGCTATTTGCAATGTTGTTGATGATGATGATGCTATTTGCAATGATGTTGTTGTTGATGATGATGCTATTTGCAATGATGTTGTTGTTGATGATGATGATGCTATTTGCAATGTTGTTGATGATGATGCTATTTGCAATGATGTTGTTGTTGATGATGATGCTATTTGCAATAATGTTGTTTATGATGATGATGCTATTTGCAATGATGTTGTTGATGATGATGCTATTTGCAATGATGTTGTTGATGATGATGCTATTTGCAATGATGTTGTTGATGATGATGATGCTATTTGCAATGATGTTGTTGATGATGATGCTATTTGCAATGATGTTGTTGATGATGATGCTATTTGCAATGATGTTGTTGATGATGATGCTATTTGCAATGATGTTGTTGATGATGATGATTCTATTTCCAATAATGTTGTTGTTGATGATGATGCTATTTGCAATAATGTTGTTGATGATGATGATGATGCTATTTGCAATAATGTTGTTGATGATGATGATGATGCTATTTGCAATGATGTTGTTGTTGATGATGATTCTATTTGCAATAATGTTGTTGTTGATGATGATGCTATTTGCAATGATGTTGTTGTTGATGATTCTATTTGCAATGTTGTTGTTGATGATGATGCTATTTGCAATGATGTTGTTGATGATGATGATGCTATTTGCAATGATGTTGTTGATGATGATGCTATTTGCAATGATGTTGTTGATGATGATGATGCTATTTGCAATAATGTTGTTGTTGATGATGATGCTATTTGCAATGATGTTGTTGTTGATGATGATGCTATTTGCAATGATGTTGATGATGATGATGCTATTTGCAATGATGTTGTTGATGATGATTCTATTTGCAATGATGTTGATGATGATGATGCTATTTGCAATAATGTTGTTGATGATGATGCTATTTGCAATGATGTTGATGATGATGATGCTATTTGCAATGATGTTGTTGATGATGATTCTATTTGCAATGATGTTGTTGTTGATGATGATGCTATTTGCAATGATGTTGTTGATGATGATGCTATTTGCAATGATGTTGTTGTTGATGATGATGCTATTTGCAATAATGTTGTTGTTGATGATGATTCTATTTGCAATGTTGTTGTTGATGATTCTATTTGCAATGATGTTGTTGATGATGATGATGATTCTATTTGCAATGATGTTGTTGATGATGATGCTATTTGCAATGATGTTGTTGATGATGATTCTATTTGCAATGATGTTGTTGATGATGATGATGCTATTTGCAATAATGTTGTTGTTGATGATGATTCTATTTGCAATAATGTTGTTGTTGATGATGATGCTATTTGCAATAATGTTGTTGTTGATGATGATTCTATTTGCAATAATGTTGTTGATGATGATGATGCTATTTGCAATAATGTTGTTGTTGATGATGATGCTATTTGCAATAATGTTGTTGTTGATGATGATTGTATTTGCAATAATGTTGTTGATGATGATGATTCTATTTGCAATAATGTTGTTGTTGATGATGATGCTATTTGCAATAATGTTGTTGATGATGATGCTATTTGCAATAATGTTGTTGTTGATGATGATGCTATTTGCAATAATGTTGTTGTTGATGATGATGCTATTTGCAATGATGTTGTTGTTGATGATGCTATTTGCAATAATGTTGTTGATGATGATGCTATTTGCAATAATGTTGTTGTTGATGATGATTCTATTTGCAATGATGTTGTTGATGATGATGATGCTATTTGCAATGATGTTGTTGATGATGATTCTATTTGCAATGATGTTGTTGATGATGATGCTATTTGCAATGATGTTGTTGATGATGATGCTATTTGCAATGATGTTGTTGATGATGATGCTATTTGCAATAATGTTGTTGATGATGATGCTATTTGCAATGATGTTGTTGATGATGATGATGCTATTTGCAATGATGTTGTTGATGATGATGATGCTATTTGCAATGATGTTGTTGATGATGATGATGCTATTTGCAATAATGTTGTTGTTGATGATGATGCTATTTGCAATGATGTTGTTGATGATGATTCTATTTGCAATGATGTTGTTGATGATGATGCTATTTGCAATGATGTTGTTGATGATGCTATTTGCAATGTTGTTGATGATGATGATGCTATTTGCAATGTTGTTGATGATGATGATGCTATTTGCAATAATGTTGTTGATGATGATGCTATTTGCAATGATGTTGTTGATGATGCTATTTGCAATGATGTTGATGATGATGATGCTATTTGCAATGATGTTGTTGATGATGATGCTATTTGCAATAATGTTGTTGATGATGATGCTATTTGCAATGATGTTGATGATGATGATGCTATTTGCAATGATGTTGATGATGATGATGCTATTTGCAATAATGTTGTTGATGATGATGATGCTATTTGCAATGATGTTGTTGTTGATGATGATTCTATTTGCAATGATGTTGTTGATGATGATGCTATTTGCAATGTTGTTGATGATGATGCTATTTGCAATAATGTTGTTGATGATGATGATGCTATTTGCAATGATGTTGTTGATGATGATTCTATTTGCAATGATGTTGATGATGATGCTATTTGCAATAATGTTGATGATGATGCTATTTGCAATGATGTTGTTGATGATGATGATGCTATTTGCAATGATGTTGTTGATGATGCTATTTGCAATAATGTTGTTGATGATGATGCTATTTGCAATGATGTTGTTGATGATGATGATGCTATTTGCAATGATGATGATGATGATGCTATTTGCAATAATGTTGTTGATGATGATGCTATTTGCAATAATGTTGATGATGATGATGATGCTATTTGCAATGATGTTGTTGATGATGATGCTATTTGCAATGATGATGATGATGATGCTATTTGCAATAATGTTGTTGATGATGATGCTATTTGCAATAATGTTGTTGATGATGATGCTATTTGCAATGATGTTGTTGATGATGATGCTATTTGCAATAATGTTGTTGATGATGATGCTATTTGCAATGATGTTGTTGATGATGATGATGCTATTTGCAATGATGTTGTTGATGATGATGATGCTATTTGCAATGATGTTGTTGATGATGATGATGCTATTTGCAATAATGTTGTTGTTGATGATGATGCTATTTGCAATGATGTTGTTGATGATGATTCTATTTGCAATGATGTTGTTGATGATGATGCTATTTGCAATGATGTTGTTGATGATGCTATTTGCAATGTTGTTGATGATGATGATGCTATTTGCAATGTTGTTGATGATGATGATGCTATTTGCAATAATGTTGTTGATGAAGATGCTATTTGCAATGATGTTGTTGATGATGCTATTTGCAATGATGTTGATGATGATGATGCTATTTGCAATGATGTTGTTGATGATGATGCTATTTGCAATAATGTTGTTGATGATGATGCTATTTGCAATGATGTTGATGATGATGATGCTATTTGCAATGATGTTGATGATGATGATGCTATTTGCAATAATGTTGTTGATGATGATGATGCTATTTGCAATGATGTTGTTGTTGATGATGATTCTATTTGCAATGATGTTGTTGATGATGATGCTATTTGCAATGTTGTTGATGATGATGCTATTTGCAATAATGTTGTTGATGATGATGATGCTATTTGCAATGATGTTGTTGATGATGATTCTATTTGCAATGATGTTGATGATGATGCTATTTGCAATAATGTTGATGATGATGCTATTTGCAATGATGTTGTTGATGATGATGATGCTATTTGCAATGATGTTGTTGATGATGATTCTATTTGCAATAATGTTGTTGATGATGATGCTATTTGCAATAATGTTGTTGATGATGATGCTATTTGCAATGATGTTGATGATGATGATGCTATTTGCAATGATGTTGTTGATGATGATGATGCTATTTGCAATGATGTTGTTGATGATGATTCTATTTGCAATAATGTTGTTGATGATGATGCTATTTGAAATAATGTTGTTGATGATGATGCTATTTGCAATGATGTTGTTGATGATGATGCTATTTGCAATGATGTTGTTGATGATGATGATGCTTTTTGCAATGATGTTGATGATGATGATGCTATTTGCAATAATGTTGTTGATGATGATGCTATTTGCAATAATGTTGTTGATGATGATGATGCTATTTGCAATGATGATGATGATGATGCTATTTGCAATAATGTTGTTGATGATGATGCTATTTGCAATAATGTTGATGATGATGCTATTTGCAATAATGTTGATGATGATGCTATTTGCAATAATGTTGTTGATGATGATGCTATTTGCAATGATGTTGTTGATGATGATTCTATTTGCAATGATGTTGTTGATGATGATGCTATTTGCAATGATGTTGTTGATGATGATGCTATTTGCAATGATGTTGTTGATGATGATTCTATTTGCAATAATGTTGTTGATGATGATTCTATTTGCAATGACGTTGTTGTTGATGATGATGCTATTTGCAATGATGTTGATGATGATGATGCTATTTGCAATGATGTTGTTGATGATGATGCTATTTGCAATGATGTTGTTGATGATGATTCTATTTGCAATGATGTTGTTGATGATGATGATGCTATTTGCAATGATGTTGTTGATGATGATGATGCTATTTGCAATGATGTTGATGATGATGCTATTTGCAATGATGTTGTTGATGATGATGCTATTTGCAATAATGTTGTTGATGATGATGCTATTTGCAATGATGTTGTTGATGATGATTCTATTTGCAATAATGTTGTTGATGATGATTCTATTTGCAATGATGTTGTTGTTGATGATGATGCTATTTGCAATGATGTTGTTGATGATGATGATGCTATTTGCAATGATGTTGTTGATGATGATGCTATTTGCAATGATGTTGTTGATGATGATTCTATTTGCAATGATGTTGTTGATGATGATGATGCTATTTGCAATGATGTTGTTGATGATGATTCTATTTGCAATGATGTTGTTGATGATGATGCTATTTGCAATAATGTTGATGATGATGATGCTATTTGCAATAATGTTGTTGATGATGATGCTATTTGCAATGATGTTGATGATGATGCTATTTGCAATGATGTTGTTGATGATGATGATGCTATTTGCAATAATGTTGTTGATGATGATGATGCTATTTGCAATAATGTTGCTGATGATGATGCTATTTGCAATGATGATGTTGATGATGATGATGCTATTTGCAATAATGTTGTTGATGATGATGATGCTATTTGCAATAATGTTGATGATGATGATTCTATTTGCAATGATGATGATGATGATGCTATTTGCAATGATGTTGGTGATGATGATGATGCTATTTGCAATGATGTTGTTGATGATGATGCTATTTGCAATGATGTTGTTGATGATGATGATGCTATTTGCAATGATGTTGATGATGATGATGATGCTATTTGCAATAATGTTGTTGATGATGCTATTTGCAATAATGTTGTTGATGATGATGCTATTTGCAATGATGTTGTTGATGATGATGCTATTTGCAATAATGTTGTTGTTGATGATGATGCTATTTGCAATGATGTTGTTGATGATGATGATGCTATTTGCAATAATGTTGTTGATGATGATGATGCTATTTGCAATGATGTTGATGATGATGCTATTTGCAATAATGTTGTTGATGATGATGATGCTATTTGCAATGATGTTGTTGATGATGAAGATGTGGGTTGATAATGATGATGTTAATGATAAAAGTGATGATTTTGCTTATCACCATTATGCCTTTATTGGTGATTAATTAAACATACAGTTATACATTGTTTAATATTCTTCATTGATTTTTCCTTTCAGGGACTTGAACTCAACCCATATGACAGCGGGGCTACACACGCCATGGTTCATGTGTTTCAAACGTTGGGTAAACCAGATGAAGGCATCGAATTCATGAAAAAAACTGAACATTACTGGAATGTATGGTATATTGTTTTAAATTCATTATCATGATTCGTTAAAACGTCACAAAACTTATGTGTCAATAATGCGTTGATAACGTTCCTCTCTTCGGCTGTTATCATTATTTTGCGTAGTCGTTTGTTATTTATTGGAAGGGATACCTTTTCTTAGGCCCAGTTCAGACGTCGAACTTTTGCCTCGTCGAATCTGATGGACGACTTCGACGATGCGGCGACCAATTAATCTTAATAAAAAGAACCGTGTAAGAAATGCCGGGGGTATACGTAGGAACTGATAAAGAAAAGAAAAAACAAATCCGGGCTTTCTCTGACCCTATCATTCTGGTTAAGTGACAAGCACTTCATTTTTCTACGTATTATCAGTCATTCCTTTTACGTCTTGAATCGCAAGGCATTATATATGGGGCGTCCAGGGCGCAAAACAAAACAGAAATGTCAGATAAAATAGAGAGTTTCGTTTATTTGTCTTTCTTTCATATCCAACTTCTTAATTCATCTCTTGTCGAATTGTCTTGTGGTGAAATGTTAATGTTAATTGACGTCATAAGTGTAACAAAGATTTGTATATTTGCCCCCTACCAAGATGGCCGCCGTATCGTCTAAGTAGTCCATTACCTTTGAGGCCCGCGGCTAAGTAAACACCGAGACCTAACACATCAGATATCAGCAATTTTGCTTAGTGCCAGGAGACGATGTGTGTTAAGTTTGGTCTACATGTACTTCTACTCAGTAGTTTAGGGGAAAACAGCGCTCGACCTCAAAGGCAATTAGATTCGACGCGGCAAAAGTTCGAAGTCTGATTTTCTTATATTCAGGGTATTATATTCTCGGCTGCATAGATGGGGCATGCACGCCCGGAACTGAGGAACTGTGGTCACACTATCACGGAGACATGAATCACATACCAACCAATAGAAATCAGACAAGGATGTAATTAAGCGCTTCCGACGACGACTCGACTGTAAACCTTCGACTTAAAGTTTTTGACCCAGTTTTCCTTTTGGTCGTGCGATCGTCTATCACGGATCGTCACTCACCGCTCGCCCCTTCGACCTTTTTTAAATGGCTGTATATAATGTTGCGGTGTTCCTTGACTGCAGGGTTAGCCTCGATTTTGTGTAGAATACTCATGAAGGTCCGTGGAATTTCAAAGTGTTTATATTGTCGAAGTTGTGCATATTTGTGAATGTTTTGACATTGAACTGAGGCTAACCCTGCGTAAATGAATCTGTAGTCAATGAACACAGCGGTATTTTACAAATTCGCAAAAGGACTATTAACTTTGGTTGGTGCCATTGTGAAAAGCACGGCCAGCTCTAAACTGATTGCACTTTTCTTATTTCTTATTTTTACTTTATTCCTTAATAATCTCTCGCCAAATTTGTTTTCTTTTTTCTGTTGTTAAAATGCTTCTAGGCTGCTGGGCAACGGTCTTCTGGTCACAACTTCCTTCACTTGGCACTGTTTTACATGGAAAAGGTAAGAATCTTGGCTCTATGATTCGGATTGACATAGCCACCTGCCTTCGGGATCGGCAAATAATTACTTGCTCGCCACTAACAAATCACGATATTTTGCTCAACCTCGTCCAACAATTGCTTATTTTTCACCTATTTAGTCAAACGAATATCTGCAAAACCTTATATCAATTCTCGATTTTGTGTAGAACATTCACGTTTCCCTTAACCGCTGCGGTCGAATTTTAAAGTTTCTTTGATTTATTGAAGTTGTGCATTCTTTACTTTACCGTTTGGTATTTGTGAATATTTTGACACTGAGTCGAGGCTTGCCCTGAGTAAATGAGTCTGTAATCAATGAGTACAGCGGTTGTTACAGCACAAGTATTTCTCATTTCAGGGTGAATTTGAAGTTGCTTTAGATATTTATGACAAAGAGCTCGAACCACGTCTGGAATTGCTTGGCAATTCAACGTTGTACATGTCAAGTCCTGCATCCTTACTTTTTAGACTTGAATTAGAAGGTAATCTGGTAATGGGCTTTAATCACACGGCGGCCATATTTCTCCATAAGAGCAAAAACCTTTGTTTGAAACATTCTGAAATGCCTCAAAGCGAGGGCAAAGGGACCCAAGGGATTCAAAACCTATTGTTTCAATAAATATGGCCGTTGTGGAGAAAAGCGAATTTGTGTCGTACTCGTGCTTTTGATTAGACTGTTTACCATTCAAAATGTCGACGCATGGAAGCATGAGTGGCATTGCGGTGAGAGCGCTCTGTACCTCTCCCAAAATCAATTCCCAGCCTGGGTGTCATATGTGAGTAGAGTTGTTTTTTGGTTCCCTCCTTTGGTGCGAGGTTTTTTTTACCGAGTTCTCAGGTGTTCCCGTCCCTCCGTAAAAAGAAGTTTTTAAATTTCAATTATATTCAGTGGACGAACCATTGTTAAATGCCTGTATTCACATGTATATATCTTTTAATATTCAGGGCTTAACATGGTGGATAGGTGGAAAACGTTATCTATATATTGGGAATCTCACATAGATGACCATATCACGGTATGTAATATAAGCATCCTCTTCCTCCTCCTCCTCCTTCTCCTCATCATCATCAAGATCATCATCATCATCTTCATCAACTTTACCATCACCTTTATCATCATCCTCATCAGCTTCGTCATCATCATCAAGATCATCATCATCATCATCCTCAGCTTCGTCATCATCATCAAGATCATCATCATCATCATCCTCATCAGCTTCGTCATCATCATCAAGATCATCATCATCATCACATCATCATCAAGATCATCACATCACATCATCATCATCATCACATCATCATCACATCACCATCATCATCATCATCATATCATTATCATCATCAAGATCATCATCATCATCATCCTCATCACCTTCGTCATCATCATCATCATCACATCATCATCATCACATCATCATCATCATCACATCATCACCATCATCATCATCATCAAGATCATCATCATCTTCATCAAATTTACCATCACCTTTATCATCATCATCATCAGCTTCGTCATCATCATCAAGATCATCATCATGAAAAACTAATAATGTTTGTCTTTCTGAGATTTTGTTAGTGATAGACTGGACATGTTTTTTAGATACACGATGACATACATATGCTGATGTGCGCCTTGGGCTCCCAGAGACAGGTCATGACATCACAAGCATTGGAGTCCCTGAAGAACTATGCTAGGTAAGCCGATTCTTCTCGTCGCCAGTTTTATGTTCTTTATTTCGATATACCAACATGGCGTTTTTTTCTCTCGCTCCCCTACTATGTCACGTCTACTATGTCACGACTCTTTTCACTGTTGTTCTTATCAGAGATGGATCTGGAACAAACTGTGAGGTTACTCGTGAGATTGGTATACCCATGTGTGAAGCACTTGTGTTAGCAGATAAGGTAATTTGAGCAGTATTTCAATGTTCTTCAAAATGTCAACAAATAGACCTTTTTTTTACATTGGGCGTTATGTTTTCCTATTTCAAACCACATTTCATTCTCTTTAGAATAAGATTCTTTGTTTGAGTTGTATCAATATTCATGTGTCTTCTCGTGTACTAATACAATGATACTCTAGGGAACGACGCAGGGTCTGAAATGGAAAAACATTTTATTGCCGCAACTTCTGGAACGAACAAACGAGCGAACGAGCAAACGAGCGAACAAACAACTGAAGTATTCAAGCAAGAAACCCTGCCATACAAAGGCATCACAAAGTCCCGTGGCCATCCGTCTATCAAGCTTCTAGCTACGTGGTATATTGTGGCAAAAGGGCCACACATTTCAGGAGTGTGATTGAAGGGTGGCCACGGGACTATGTGATGTCTTTGTATGGCAGGGTTTCTTGCTTGATTACTTCAGCTGTTTGTCTGCTAGTCTGTCTGTCTATATTTATTTGTTTGAAATGGGAAGACAATATACCCAACATAAAGAGGTTGGGTAAATTGTCTTTCCATTTCAGACCACCTGTCATCATTCTCTAGAGCATTATTTATTCTTATTTGTTTGTTGGTCAGTTACGCATCAGAAAAGACACACGAATATGGATACACTTATTATCAATAATAACATGTGGTTTGAAATAGGAATACATTATGCCCAAGCTAAAGAGGTCTACTAGCTACCTTAACAGCCACCCCCATAAAATTAATTTTATTTTTCATCATTTTCTAGGGACAATATGACGAGGTTGTTGAAATTCTCAAACCGATTCGCTACGATATAGTTAAAATTGGTGGGAGCAATGCCCAGGTTGGTAGAAGTTGCATTCTCACGGAGATTCCTTAGGGGAGTCAGGATCAGATGGCGCGGTGGTAAAACGCTCGTCGCTCACCTCTGACCCTAACGAATTCAAACTGGTTAGAGCTGTGCTCCAGGGTCATACATGGACGGTGTAGCGGCTGCTGAAGGCGCCTTCTCATGCTTTCAGTTTGGCCCCGTTGAGCTGCGCCACTGCTGTACTTACGGTGGTGATTAATTATTGAGCCATGACTTTAAACACACCTAGTAAGTTAGTTAGTACAACTAGTGCACTTTGGCTGAGAAAAACATTTGATCCATGCACATTGTCTCTGCATTTAGGATAAATTGTTGGGAGATACTTGGAAATGTGTTAGGAGGGAAGGGGGGTAAGTTTTGATAGACTTTTGCTTTGACCACAGATCGGAAATTAATAAAAAGGGGCATATAAGGAGAGCCGGGATCCGAAGTGGTTTTAATAGGAAAATCCATACTTGCTAACTGTTAATCTCTTTTATTTAGCGTGGGGAATTCGATATTTTTCTTATCAATGCTGCAATCATGTCACCTCGTAAAAATCACCAAGCCTTTGCCAGGTAAATAACAACGAAATCATATATGTTGCGGTATCACAGGCTCGTGTAGAGTTTTTACTGCAGGGCAAGTGCATGGCCTACACTATTGAGCACGGAGGGCAGTATTTGCCCTTTAGTAAATACTGGTATTATAAGATTCATAAAAACAACATCCAGCTGAGTGGTTCAATTCCAGCAAATAATTCGACGCGAAAGTTGTTGATGTGACATCACGGCAGCCATATTGATATACATTACATTTTTTATGTAAAAACTTTTTTATGTTTTTTGGTACACCAATATGGCCGTTTTGTCACTTGACAGAAGGCATCGGCCTAAAGATGCCGGGCATCAATCACGTGGACCATGACAATGATACGATATCTTTTTTGTTGTTTCGTATTCTAGGAGACTACTTGCAGAGCGTGATCAAGCGTTGGTGGAAAAATCGCTTTTGACAGATCGACTGGTTGCCAAGGCAATGGAACATCACAACGATTTGGACTTGAGCAAGTCCATATAAGGCAAAGTAAATTCACTGTCTAGGCTCTGAAAATCAAACGTACGTATGGAAACTGAAAATAAACTGTCTGTTTTACACCGAAAGGTGTAAAAGGTGTCAGCTGGCGCGTCAACGGAATACAATACATCACAATATATAATAACTTTTTTAAACACGATTAAACGTAATGCGATTCCACTTGTGGGGTCGACGTGTATCTACAGCTAAACTAAGTTAAATAACTAATTTAAATTGTAACATACTAAGATTCATGTATGTAAAAATTTTTATTAATACTCAAATATAAACTAGCATCTAAATCGATAAATCTGTTTAACAATAGACTGATATATTTAATTTGATAAATAAATGTATAAATTATCATTCATATGTAGCGTTATTTCCGCATCCATACGTATAGATATATGTGGAGTCAACAGCATCGGGTAAGTCACTGGTGTAGAGGGAAAAAAGTGTTGGGCCCAACGCCGACCCTTGCGGCACCCCGCATAATACTTGAGTATAGTCAGGTATTTCTCCGTTAACAACAACATTTCTAGGGCTTTTTCTAGGGCTTTTTGGAAGTCAATAATGAATATCACATCCACCACTAGTTTTGAGTCTAAGGTGCGTCTCCAGGTCTGAGTGAGGTGCACCAGCAGTAATAGGTCAGTAGATCACAGGCACTGTAGAGCGTCCCTTACGATAGGCCCACTGCAATTGGTTACCAGTTGATTTTGGGTGAAGACGTGATCTAAAATGGAGTCGGTGACACAAGCCTAGAATTTTACTTCGTGATCGTAGGCTCAACATGGACAGGGGGTGGTAATTTCCTTTGTCGGACTAATTGTCTTTATTAAATATGGGATTTAATAATCTGGCTACATTCTAGTCATTGTAAACTGTGGCCTCTCTCAGGCTGTGTAGATAAAGATTTATCAGAGGCATGCACGACAATCGCGGTTCCGGTCGATCTAGTAGCGGAGACTGTAGCTTTATTTGACTGAATTAATAATAATAATAATAATAATAATAATAATAATAATAATAATAATAATAATAATAATAATAATAATAATAATAAGGGTTAGTTTATATAGCGCCAATATCCTTTAGTTCAAAGACGCTTTACAGGCTGTATAAAAAGAAAGTTTGTTGCTGGTATATAAAAATTGGATTAAAACTACAGAAATAATATTTATAATATTTAAAAAGAATACACTATACATTATAATTTCAATTTCAATAAATATAGACAATATCAAATAATGCAAAACAAATTATATATTTTTTATAATTTTATATTTATTATATTATTTATAAAATCCAAATAAGAAAACATTTTAAGGTGTGTTAAAATGATAAGACTAATCAAAAGCACAAGTGAATAAGAATGTTTTAAGACCTCTTTTGAAATGGGAAAAATCATCACAAGAGCGAATTGATTGAGGGAGACGATTCCATAGCTCAGGAGCAGCAACTGAAAAGGCTCTTCTGAATAATTCCGAATTATTTCAACTAATAATTTATTAATGTACATTTTGAATATCGGCCAAATTTCCTGTCCAGGCCTTTGACAGAGCTGTTTTTCGTACGTAGAATGCTTGAAAGGCAAGTGGCAAGTTTTTAGAAAAATGCTATCTGGAACAAATTATTGGGTGATAATCAGTGTTTGCCCGTTATAGTGTAATCTGTTATGGTGAATTTATATTCGGCAGACGGAGAAAAGGTGCCAAGCACCATGATGGCTGTCGAAAAATATGGGTGCCACCAAAACATGACTCAATCCTCTGCTGTCATTGTATGATAGAATAGTAGAAGCAGGTTATGTTACGAATTCGATCCGAAGAACTAAACGGGTATAGGAATGAATAACTTAGTGGATTTTAGGGTCAATTATTCTATGGGCAAGTCTTCTAGAACTTGGTCTAAGTGGACTTGAAATATCAAATTACCTTTATTTTACACGGTACTAGTTCAAGGTTATATGCTTTATTTATTGGCAATTTTCAGGTGGTCCAGTTCAGTTGAGACTGGTTTAAATGGAGTCATATACTAGTTATACAATGGTTTTTAGTAGCATACCATGAAATATCCCCTTAATCAAGAAAACACAAGTGGCAAGTGGGATTTTCTTCAATGATGTGTCGATTACGAAAAAGAGCTGATAAATATTTTATCCAACACTATTGAATATACATACCTAGGGCGAAATGCCAGATGGGACGTAACAGTGGGATTTTGCCAAATATACAATGGGTTTCCTACATTCTGATTGGCTATATCTTGAATGCTTCTCGTTGTAAACAACAGTACTTTAGCTTTGTACTCTTTCATTTACTACAACTCAAACGTCACTCCGGCCGGAAGTCGAAATTGTCACGCTCTATGGCAAAATCTGTGGCGCGTACGAGGACCATTGGTAACTATATTTGTGTTACCCGGCTTTGAATAAAAAATATATATATTATCTGTTTATTATATTTATTAAGTGAATAACAATTAGGGACAACCTATTAGTATTTGATATGATTTTGATAATTGTTACAGAATCTTTGATGATGTTGGTAAAATAACTTTTCAAAGGTTATATGTATTTTTAATCACAGTCTTTATTTATATTGCATGGGGTTATGCTGTTCAGCACCATTTGTATAAAGTGCCAACAGCGATTTGGTGTTTGGACTCAATCGCCTAAATCTAACATTCAAATCTGACCATAAGCTCCTGAACTGACATATACTGAGGCGACCAGTTCCAACGCTACCGGGCTCACGTCATCAGTTTTTAACCAGAAGCAGGAAGGTATTATGAATAGTTGTTAACAATTCATTATTCTCGAGTACTCGAAAGTTTCCTTGTCCTAAAGAACTTCCTAGTCGCTGTACGGGAGAGCGAGCAGCACTCAAGGACGTTAAAAGGATATAGAACTAGACATAACTTGAAGTAGAAAAAAGAAACCCATATTTACATGCAGGTAAGCCAGTTTGGCGAATGTGAATAAATCATGAACATGATCTGAATAGCCCTCAGTGACCAAAAAAAACACCACATTTTATAGTTTTGTATTGGTTAGTTCCACATTCCTATATAATTAGCCTGCGTGCACCCGAGTTTAACCGCTTAAGACAGTCTGTTCGGGCTGAACGGAGGCTACATATTTCAAACAACCTAAGGTATCCATCTTGTCTGGTAAGTCGTATGGAACAAAACAAACGTATTTGGATAAAGGTGGATGTAACTGTTTAAGTTTTCAGAGATACTTTCTCTTAGACCCCGTTTATGCAGAACTGGTTTCATTTTAACACAGTTTCATGAGAATAAAATCAGGTTGAAAATGATGCAGTTACCGAGAGCTTTTACACGACAAAGGTATAAAGTATTGGTCGATATCTCAGACAATGTTTTCAAAACATGGCTTCATTACAACTTCAATCGATGTTATGTAAACGCAGACGTAACGGAGTAGAAAATATCAGCGCCTTAGAATTTATTACAATCATTTTTTTACTTCTTGGAAGCGAAATCTTTAATGAACTTGGTTTATGATCATGTCTAAACCCATACCTCGAGGAATTCACTTAAAAACAAATACTATTCTAATTTAATGGCATAAGAAAGTAAAATTTAAATAACAATCCCTGACCCTTTTCTAATTACTCAAGTTGCACGTGAATATGAAACATAAGTGAAAGATTGTGTTTTTTTTATTTGTATCCTAGCCCCATACATTACCCTATAAAACATACCTTCACCTCATCATCTTGATATTATCATTATTATTATTATCATTATTATTATTATTATTGTTATTATTATCATTATTATTATTATTATTATCATTATCATTATTATTATTATTGTTATTATTATCATTATTATTATTATTATTATTGTTATTATTTTCATTATTATTATTATTGTTATTATTATCATTATTATTATTATTATTATTATTATTATTGTTGTTTTTGTTGTTCTTATTTTCAATCTTTAAATTAAAAAGAATTTTAAATCAAAGTTTAAAAAAATCTTTTCCACTTATTTTTTTAGGGTCAGACATGAATCAT
This sequence comes from Anthopleura xanthogrammica, assembly GCA_964019055.1. Taxonomy (NCBI): domain Eukaryota; kingdom Metazoa; phylum Cnidaria; class Anthozoa; order Actiniaria; family Actiniidae; genus Anthopleura; species Anthopleura xanthogrammica. Next base: position 12,572,850 of record OZ025208.1, on the reverse strand, counting down.
TTGGCTGCCCTCTTTGTGTTACTCCTGGTTCAGCTGACGCTAGTTGTCTCAATCAGTAATGGTTAGTTTGAATGCAATAATATTGTAATAGTTCATAAAGAAGGAACAAAACTGATTTTAAGACAAGACGTCAAAAGTGTTTGTATTCCATCACCTGACGATAGGTCAGTCTTGCTTTGGTTTTTTTTTCAAGTCTGCGTCACAAGAGTCGTACAAGTCACGTTTAATAGTCCTTTTTCGAATTCGTAAAAACCACTTTATATATCTTTTGATCTTGAGAGCTGGTTTGCATTTCCTTTTACACGAAGTCTATCTTGGCTTAGATAGGCTGGGACCAAGCTAATTCTTTATTCCGGACGGAAGTCTGTAGTATATGCTTAAGAACACTATTGTACATACTTGTTTTAAAAGAAAGTGTAAATCACAAGCAAGAAGAAAGACTGAGATTTACATAGATTAAGCATTGAGGAGATAAAGAAGAAGATTCTTGAGGAAATTGCAGAAAAATAGAGCTCAGAATTTGTTCTTAGTTTCGGATCACGAGAAGATTAAAATAAGTTATTCCTATTGTGCAGTTGGTCTCACTAACAGCACTCATGCAGTTCAATGTCAAACCATTGTTATCATGATTATTCAGTTTTCTTTTCTCATGCCGCCTGAAATTAGGTAATTCATGCGACTTTTGCTCGTTTGCTTTGGATTCGGCGCATGTGGGATTCGACGTTATTATTATAGGATATATTGTATTTATTAGATATATATTTTAATTCATTAGATGCTGGATTTTATTATTACTATTATTCTCTTTTTGGATAAGGGTGCACTTAATTTGGAGCATCGCTCTGTTGTGTGATCCCCCACCAAATTTTTCTTTTTATCATTATCTGTTTTTTTTTTTTTTTTTTTCCTCTTTTTAGTATGTATATTATATTTAGGTGGAAGTTCTTAAATAAATAAATAAAAGACTTCCATCCGGGAAATAAAAAAGATAAGTCCCAGCCCCTCTCGGCATGAAATCAGGCAATGTGGCAGAATTCTTACTTATATCTTAATGTTTCGTTTGCTGATTATATCTTCAAAATAAATTTGATGGTCGTTCTGAAGCTATTCCATGTTTACATAGGAAAAAAGCCAACTGGTCTGAGTAGTTCCCTCGTGTCGTGTCAGCACCTGGAAATTCTATCCAAGTTGAAACCGGAATGAGCTTGGATGGGTATTTCTATGACAAGTCGATTCAAAAAGCAAGGGTGGCAAAATTCTCAGACTTCCAGAATGATCTACTGCTGATAATATTCTTTGAGAGTTGTTGATGTCATTTCCCCCCCGAAAACTTAATGGGAGCGATGCTTTCACATTTCAGACCACGTGTCATTCTCTTGAGTATCATTTCTTTGTATAATGACTGGACATAAAGAAGACACATGAGTATAGATAATAATAATAACTTTCAAACATAAATTGTATCCTCAACCATAAATTGACATTTATTTTGCCAAGCTTTCGGGCTTAATTGCCCATCCTCAGGGCTAAATGTAACAAACAACGACAGTTACAATCAACTGCTTAACTCACGCTCATCGCGCAATCAAGCATTTGATTGTAACTGTCGTTGTTTGTTACATTTAGCCCTGAGGATGGGCAATTAAGCCCGAAAGCTTGGCAAAATAAATGTCAATTTATGGTTGAGGATACAATTTATGTTTGAATTATGATACCAACCAACAAAGAAATTTTGGAAATAATAACTTTATTTAGCCACAGTAAACTCATCAGGATTTACATAGCACACACACTTAAAATATTACTCATAATAACTACTAAATAAAGCTTAATTCTAATATTCTTAAAATAACTAAATGAAAATATATAAATAAGTAGTAGGATAAATTTAGTGTCTTTCTCCAATCTGGCCCTTAAAAATACACCCAAACTAAGTAGGTCTATGACACAATAGCAACTCTATAACGCAACGTTTTTATTTTTTACAGTTACAGTTACAGTTTCCACCGTCTTGCCAAGTCCTACAACACAAAGGTAATTACAATTCGACTCCAATCTATCCAATTTCAAAACTTGGCTTACCTAATTGCAAACAACTACTGCGAAACGAGAGCATACACAATGAATACTATGCGAGCTTTATCCAGCGAATCACACCATCTGAATAAAGTTTATCCCCTGGATAAGGATTTATCCGGTGAACGTAACCTTTTCCTATTTCTGAGGGTTTTGTGCAACCGAGCTCTATGAAATAACGGTTTGAGCATGCGCACAGTGACAACTATACTAAAAACAAGGCGGCTCCAACCTTTCCATGAGCAAATTACGATATCGCTCCCCCCTCCCATGTACTGTCCACATGCTACTCTGAATCCAACTCATCTCCACTTTCTTTCTCAATTCTCCCGGCCAAAGTATCGTATTGGCGGTTGGTTTAATTCAGTGACGGCCGCCATCTTGGTTGAATTTAACAACAAACAAACAAACAACAAACATCTTTATTTGGCACTCCTTATTTTACAATATAACAGAATTTAAAAGATAATTTTATAAAAATAGATGGGCGCCAGCCATTTAGAAATAGCAGGGCTAGTCGAGCTAAATGGCTGGGTCAAAACGGAAAATTATAGAAGGAAATGTATAGTTCTAAGGAATTATATATAATTACAACAACAAAATACATGGATTTATCTGGACAAACTGCCAGAGAAAAAAACACACACACACGAAAACTGAAACGAGGTAACAAAATAAACACACACACAGGTAGAACAAACATATAAAACAACGATAAATATAGGTTTTTCAAGGAGGCAAAAAATTTGCCGCCATCTTATCCAACGACCGCTGACCGCATTAAAGACAAAAATAACAAAAGCCTTGTCATTAGTATCTTTTGTTATATCAACCAACATGGACGTCGTGTCTTTTGTCATTTCATTCTCTTGGAAATGTTGAAAACAAGCACGTCCGACAGCACGTCGAGCAATACGTAACAAGGTTGGGAGGTCTATTTTTCTCTCCACTGATTTTGTTTACGCTTAAGTTATTATCACTGGCGTAGGGATAGGCGGGTTCCGGTATAATTGGTTACTTAATTGGCACTCCTTTTTTAAATTTTAAGTGCCCATCAATTCCTGGGTCCTTCCTACGCTCCTGTTGCTTGTCGTGATAAAACATCTTTGCTTTTTATTTGTATTTTCCCAGTTGTGTTCAAGCTCATGATAATGCCGAACATTGGAAAAACGTATATTGTAAACCCTACAATTATTCCAAGAATGGCTACTGCAAAGACATCTTTAAAGACCGAGACGTCTATGGTGATAATCAGGATATAATGGAACAAAACCTGCAGAGGATGGTCATAGGGAAACGTATGCTCGAAGGATACATCCCGGTGCGGGTCAGAGATTCCTGCCTAAAAATCTTCAACCAAAGCTTTTGCGAGTATAGTTTTCCAAAGTGTGATTTTACCTCTTCAAGTCCAAAACCCAGGCCGGTTTGTCGAGAGTCCTGTGAAGATGTGTACACGCTGTGTGACAAAGAGATAGAGTTGCTGCTGGCATTCAATATGCAGCGACTGGGAGACGCAGTGAATGGGAACGATTATCCTTTGTACTGGGATATTATAAACTGTAGTAAGCTTGAATATAGAAACGGTGGAGATCTTCCAGAATGCTACTTTAGCAGGCATCTCAATAGTGAGTATATGCACCTATTTTTAAAAAAAATTGTTGGAGCCAAAGGAGATCTAGATAGGCGATAGACCATTCCAAGATGGAAAAGAATTATGGGCATACGACTAAACACGAATAATCGAGGCCTTTAAAATTGTTTTGTCGACTATAAACAACCGCGAATATCTCAACACTAACCTCCGTGTTCTTGACGAGAATAATCATTAAAAAAAAACACGTCATTCCAGCTATTCTTAGATCTGCCTATATCGCTTTCGCTACCGACAACCTTTTTTGTTTTTGAAATACATATCACCGTATGACTGCAGAATACCCCTAAAATCATATGCACATTTTATATGACTTCTATTAATGCATGTACGGCTCGTTCTTCAAAGAGTTCCCACAACTGCATATAGTTTGCGAGGTATTCTGCAGCTGCTCCTATATCACTAACCCTTATGATTCAAGCGGCATGTCTTAGACAACGTGTCCAAGCTACAAATAAATTTCGTAAAACCAAGGATGAATGTGAAAGCTAGTCTGATTTTTATAGCTACTTTACACTCTAGCCACATACATTTATAATCGCCCGTTTTGACAAACATTTGATGCAAATCTTGGGAGAATTTGAGCGGCGATTTTTGATGCAACTTAACTGCGTAACGCACGCACACGTAAATTATCGGCAATTTTCAGCTGCATTTGAGATTTGAGATTTCCGCACTCCTCCCCTTAAAAAAGTCCCTAAAATTTCAAATATTTCCTTAACAGCTGAGACAGACAAGCTGAAAAACAGTGGTAAGTACCGTGAGACTAAAGTAGAATATCATTGTCTGTGTTATTTTACGGTGCTTCCCATCTTAAGTGTTTAATTTATTTATTCCAATATTTAATAGAATGTTACTATGGCAACGGTCTTGGTTACCATGGTAACGTAAGCGTAACGAGGTCAGGTCATGTGTGTCAGTCCTGGTCTTCTCAGTGTCCTCATCGTCACGATCATCCTCTGTCGGAATATCCAGAGCTGGTCAATGCGTCGAACTGGTGTCGTAACCCCGGAGGTCAAGGACCGAATGGACCTTGGTGCTACACCACTAATAGTAGTATAAGATGGGAGTACTGTGATGTAAAGAAATGCCCTCCTCCAGGTAATCATAACCACTAATAGTAGTATAAGATGGGAGTACTGCGATGTAGAGAAATGTCCTCCTCCAGGTAATCAACACCACTAATAGTAGTATAAGATGGGAGTACTGTGATGTAAAGAAATGCCCTCCTCCAGGTAATCATAACCACTAATAGTAGTATAAGATGGGAGTACTGCGATGTAGAGAAATGTCCTCCTCCAGGTAATCATAACCACTAATAGTAGTATAAGATGGGAGTACTTCGATGTAGAGAAATGTCCTCCTCCAGGTAATCAACACCACTAATAGTAGTATAAGATGGGAGTACTGTGATGTAAAGAAATGCCCTCCTCCAGGTAATCATAACCACTAATAGTAGTATAAGATGGGAGTACTGCGATGTAGAGAAATGTCCTCCTCCAGGTAATCAACACCACTAATAGTAGTAAAAGATGGGAGTACTGTGATGTAGAGAAATGCCCTCTTCCAGGTAATCATCACCACTAATAGTAGTATAAGATGGGAGCACTGTGATGTAGAGAAATGTCCTCCTCCAGGTAATCATCACCACTAATAGTAGTATAAGATGGGAGTACTGTGATGTAGAGAAATGCCCTCCTCCAGGTAATCAACACCACTAATAGTAGTATAAGATGGGAGTACTGTGATTAGAGAAATGTCCTCCTCCAGGTAATCAACACCACTAATAGTAGTATAAGATGGGAGTACTGTGATTAGAGAAATGCCCTCCTCCAGGTAATCAACACCACTAATAGTAGTAAAAGATGGGAGTACTGTGATGTAGAGAAATGCCCTCCAGCAGGTAATCATAACCACTAATAGTAGTATAAGATGGGAGTACTGTGATGTAGAGAAATGTCCTCCTCCAGGTAATCAACACCACTAATAGTAGTATAAGATGGGAGTACTGTGATGTAGAGAAATGTCCTCCTCCAGGTAATCAACACCACTAATAGTAGTAAAAGATGGGAGTACTGTGATGTAAAGAAATGCCCTCCTCCAGGTAATCAACACCACTAATAGTAGTAAAAGATGGGAGTACTGTGATGTAAAGAAATGCCCTCCAGCAGGTAATCATAACCACTAATAGTAGTATAAGATGGGAGTACTGTGGTGTAGAGAAATGTCCTCCTCCAGGTAATCAACACCACTAATAGTAGTATAAGGTGGGAGTACTGTGATGTAGAGAAATGTCCTCTTCCAGGTAATCAACACCACTAATAGTAGTATAAGATGGGAGTACTGTGATGTAGAGAAATGTCCTCCTCCAGGTAATCAACACCACTAATAGTAGTATAAGATGGGAGTACTGTGATGTAGAGAAATGTCCTCCTCCAGGTAATCAACACCACTAATAGTAGTATAAGATGGGAGTACTGTGGTGTAGAGAAATGTCCTCCTCCAGGTAATCAACACCACTAATAGTAGTATAAGATGGGAGTACTGTGATGTAGAGAAATGTCCTCCTCCAGGTAATCAACACCACTAATAGTAGTATAAGATGGGAGTACTGTGATGTCGAGAAATGTCCTCCTCCAGGTAATCAACACCACTAATAGTAGTATAAGATGGGAGTACTGTGATGTAGAGAAATGTCCTCCTCCAGGTAATCAACACCACGAATAGTAGTATAAGATGGGAGTACTGTGGTGTAGAGAAATGTCCTCCTCCAGGTAATCAACACCACTAATAGTAGTATAAGATGGGAGTACTGTGATGTAGAGAAATGCGCCCCTTCACTAACATGATAGATAGACAAACCAACACATATCAACACATATTTATGTATATATCTCACACATAAATACATATACAAATACCGATCCCCAACCGGAAACCCACCGAAAACCAGTGCAGATACATGTACATACCAGGAATGCATACATATATATGGTCATGATATTATGCTCGACATGGCTCGCTAACTTCGAAAATATGTATCGGCAGCACCTACTCTTGCTCCAGAAATCACAGAAACCTATTCCAATGGTCCAAGAAAAGTCTTCATAAGGTGGAACCCAGTCCCTTTACCTTTCATGCACGGGCAACCTCGTGGATTTCGAGTCAACATAAGTCAGTTCGGTCAAGAGGCAATGGTCAATATAACAAACTCAAACGTTACAGAATTTGAGTACAGAAACTTGCAGGCTTTGACAAGCTATAAAATATCAGTACTTGCTTTCAATGATGCTGGAGATGGACCTTGGAGCCAGCTTGCTGATGTGAGGACGATGCCAAAGAGTAAGGAACCATATGATTATAAAGGGAAATTATGAGTTTGATTGGTTTTCCCAAAATCCTTGTGAGAACCGAACAAATAACAACTAAACATCATTGTGTAGTTTTATAAAATAACTTTGATATTACGCGCGCTCTGATTGGTCAAAAAGCCATATTTTATGAGAGCATAATACATGCTCACGTCATTTTTTCTCTCTCTCGAAAAGTTAGTTATTTTATAAAAGCAATAAAAACAGTCTCCGTGTATTATACTCTGATAAAGACACTTGGGATGTGAAGAGAACACTTGGGAAGCTGGAAACCACTCCGCTACGCGTCGTGGTTTCCTACGCTTTTCTCGTGTTCTCTCCACATCCCGCGTGTCTTTATCAGAGTATAATACACGGAAAACTGTTTTTTATTCCTTAAGTAAAAACAAATGAATGACGTCAACTCTTGATGTATCAAATCTGGAATCGAAACTCTTCTTCTCAAGGAGGCAGGGGATTTATATGTTATAGTATAACTTTAGACTTGAATATCAGAGAAAAGACGAAATGATCTATTTCAGGGTAGAAATATCGTTTTAGTATTACTTCTTCTCGATCTGACAAACCTCATAATCACCGCTTGAGCAGTGAATATCGCCTCATGATCACTGGTCACTCGACCAATCATAGGGAACGAAACTCTATAATCAAGTCTACAATTATATTAATTATATCATCACTCTATATCGGCCTATCAGCCTCGTCCAATTTTGGCAGTCCTCGGAATTTGTTTTCATCCAATTATTTCCAAATCGGACAGCATGTAGTCCTATTACCTATACTAATGCTTTATAATGCGCTGCTTCGATGGATATAAAGAACCTTCCTCCAATTATGACTTGCTTCACTTAAAGACGTTTTTCAATTCTTTTTACAGATTCTGTTACTGCCAGGTATGTCATGAATCTCACGTTTCCACTCAAGAACAAAAAGAAGTCTTCTTTCAAGAGATCGGTAAGGAAGAGAAAAGAATAACGATTCATAATAGCAATTGTTATGGTTCTCACTGCCACTCAGGCATCTTTACAAGCGGCACTATTTTGCTGTTTCTGCTGCTGTCATATGTCAAACGTACAATAGTACGCAGTTGAAAACTAGAAATTGGGGGACATTGAAAACGTTCGATCCAGAAGATTTAAGGTGCGGTAATACGAGCAACAAATTCGTAAAAACTGTCGCGCAACATTGTTGCGTTGCAAGTTGCAGAGCAAATACTGCTCGTATTACTACCCCGTGTAACAACAACATTTTGTTGCACGACTTTGTTGAACGAAGCAGAAGTGGGGAGGGGAGGGGGAGGGGGAGGGGGAGGGGGAGGGGGTAATACGAGCATTTTTACTTGACAGGTTAATGAATTTTTGTATTTTGAAAACTGTAGGTTTTGAAACTATTCATAGATAGCAGACGACCTGATGGATACGACATTTACCAAATGAAAGTTATACAATTCAAGTAAGTTTTGTACGGCGGGGCATTAAAATTAGAAAATTAAACGAGACTTACCTGAAAGTTGAAGTTTGATTGGAATTCTACCTTGTCATCAGTCCGGAACGAAGGAGTCACTTGAGATGCGCATGCGCACGAGTTAGTCAGTGTTCAACGTGAGTGGCATAGGAGATGGAACGAAGGAAAGGACTGATGAAAAGGTAGTCACACGAGATTTCAAAGTCCTATGCCAAAGAACTAACGGGATTACGTACAACTATACGCTCGGCACTGACTAGCTCGTGCGCATGCGCATCTTGTGTGTCTCCGTAGTGACGTAGACTGATGACAGGGTAGAACAATTAAGTCTGTTTTGCGATATAGATATACCAGGCGCTCACCATGACTTCTTTAGCTTGAGCGTAGTGTTTTCCCATTTGACCAAGTGTTAATCCCTTGAGTATCATTTCTTTGTTTAACTTAACGGTTGCGCCTGACAAGACACATGAATATGGATACAACTCAAACAAAGAATCTTACTCTCGAGAGAATGACACATGGTCTGAAGCTAATGTGGTCTATTAAATACATGAACAAATCTAACAACGTATACAGTGCTTGGTTGGTAGTGGTAGTTGGTGAAGGGGGTGCCTATTTCGGGCCTCAATAATAACAATATATATATATATTATCTATATATTATGTATTTTTTTTAGTTATGTTGGTAAAAACACATATGACGTAAAGGTTGACATCACAGCTGAACTCAAAGGAAGGCCATCTTGGTCTGCCGTACAAGACATTACAGGACGACTCTTACGACTGACACAAGCGAAATCTGTTTCTAAAGATTTCCAGATCAACTCCATTAATGTCAAAGGTAACGCAAAAAATCTTGTAAAATGTCCACTGCCAGGGTTTATTTACATCCTGCGTGGTTTTTTTTAACGTCTTTCCGATGCAGGGCGAGGTAACTGGAGAGGGGACCGCCATTTTGCATGGTCACCGAGCAATATTAAGGTCTAACCATTTGTAGAACTTATCACAAAGGCAGCACCTTCTTCTCATTTATTTGAAGACTCTGATTGTTGGTCTGGCCGGGAATTGAACCCAGGACCTTCCGCGTGAACTTCAATTGCTCAACCAACTGAGCCAACCGGGTTGTGGTCAATGTAGGACCTCGTTTTATCATTCTCTTGTCACCCCATAACTACCTTACTCGTATAAAACTGAGTGAGCCTAAGATTTTTGTTCTTTTGATTGTAGCTCCTCCTCCTCCTCCAGCCAATGTGAGCAAAAGTGACGTGGACCAGACGTCACTGACTGTTGATTGGTCAGCTCCCTTGTACCATGGACCATACAGAATCACTAACTACACTGTACAGTACAAGAAAGCAGGTACAAACCTGAAGTATTACGATGCTGCCAATGTTGGCCCTGATGAGACTAAAGTCTCTGTCAAGAATTTAGATGCTGGTAAGAAATACCTGATGCGTGTGTTGTCTGTTAATGCTCATGGTAATGAAGCTAGTGAACCGATGACCGTCAAGACAAAAGGTAGGTTGATGGCTTTTTATCACTATAATTAATTATTTAAAAAATGGGGAAAGTTATGGAAGATAGGCCACCTTCGCGGGTATACAGCTATTTCAAAATAAGTTGGTGAAGGTTTTGTTGCATGTTGCATGTTGCATGTTGCATGTTGCATGTTGCATGTTGCATGTTGCATGTTGCATGTTGCATGTTGCATGTTGCATGTTGCATGTTGCATGTTGCATGTTGCATGTTGCATGTTGCATGTTGCATGTTGCATGTTGCATGTTGCATGTTGCATGTTGCATGTTGCATGTTGCATGTTGCATGTTGTTTACCAAGCTGGAAATGTATATGTAAATAATATCAGCACAGAAGAAAAAATACCGGATAAACGTTCAGACAAAGTTTGGTAAAATTTCATATCATTGCGGCCTTTCGCTGATTGGATTCACATCACACATACTCAATTTCGAGCTTGGTATGCAACATGCAACATGCAACACAACCTTCAATCAGCGCCCTTTTTGAAATAGTTATAGTTGAGCATGATAATGATAAAACCCTATAAGATGTATCGAAACTGATAGGTATCGAAATGGTCAAAGAAATGTCGTAGGTTTTGGTGTGACCGAGAAGAACTGAAGCAAGAGGCCCTCAGGGTATTCAGGGTATTTCTATTTTCTTTCTTTTTTTTGAAAAAAAAAAACCAAACTTTTAGATAGCGACAAAGTAGAAGTAATGGCCATCGTTCTTCCTTTTGTTGTCATCATCCTTGTCCTGTTTATCGCTGGAGTCTTCTTTGTGAGACGAAAACGAAAGGAAAGCGTGGTGATGCAAGAGAAACTTCTAAAGGTAACAATAGTGTAGGGAGGGGACATCCCTAGATTTTTAGTAATTAATCATTTCTTTGTTTCTTGTGTTATTTTTTTCCTTTTCCATTCTTGGTGGCCCCCGCTCTCTAATTTTACTCATTATTCTGGGTGCCCCCCCCCCCCCCCCCCCGGGTCCTCGCTATGCCCTTGAAAGGTATCAGAGCTTTAAAACTATAGAAACTGACAACCATGTACCTTTTGGACCCTTCTGTAAAGCACTTTTGAGTGATGTAGGCATCCTCAATAAAGATTTTAAAAAAACCCATTGTCTACTATGCAATATATAATTATTCTAAAACGTTGTCTTGTGAATACTCGATATTCTATACTTAAATGCGAGGTTCAGTTAAGAGGAAAACACGAAAGAATTCGCACTTTTTCTCAATGGAATGTATTCCATTTCTTTTGTAGTTTATTGTTAGCCTCCTGTCCAAGATTAATTTGAAATGGGCCTATCTTGAACTGCAGCTGAAGTCGCATATCAGCAACCATTGCTCTAATATTTGGTTTAAATGGGTTGCATGAGTGGCATGGGTTGCATGGGTTGCATGGGTGGCATGGGTGGCATGGGTGGCATGGGTTGCATGGGTTGCATGGGTTGCATGGGTGGCATGAGTGGCATGGGTTGCATGGGTGGCATACAGTGCTATTATATATTGGCACTGTTTCTCGTCGATGTTTGCTATTTTTTTTTCATTCTATGTGCGTCTCTCCTTAGTTACGAGAAAATCCATACGATTCAGCTGTGGACTGGTTTGGTGTTCTTAAGATCAAGATTACTAAACAGTGGTGGGAGGTACCACGTGAAGACTTGACACTTGACGAAGAGCTTGGGTCGGGAGCGTTTGGTGTCGTGGTGAAAGGGTACCTAACGAAAAAAGAAGAGGAGAATAAAGGCGACCGTATAGTATGTGCTGTCAAGATGTTGAAAGGTACAGTCTGTCAATGAACCCATTTTACAGCAGTCCCCATGAATCACATGTCACAATTTACAGTCAAATTAGTTGGGCGTATTGTTTTCTCATTTCAAACCACGTGTCACTCCTTGGACTATCATATTCTTTGTTTAACAGTTGTACATGAGTATGGATACAACTTAAACACCTGGTCTGAAATGAGGAAGCATTAAAACAATACGCCCATACGAATATTGTCCATCCATAAATATTGAAAAAACAAATTATTCTCACTGACAAAACCTCAACGAATCAACAACACGTGAAGTATGAATTCCACGGGCGGCGGACACCTATACTCCCCTGGGGTTCTGTAGATCATATAAGAAACAGCAGAACAGCAGTTCGGTACAGTTAATCAGCTTTTTCAACCGGAGATAGCAAAGGAGGGATTTCGGATTTACCCACTAACCTCCCCTTGCGACTTTCCTGGCTTCACATATCCCTGAGCGCACCTCTACCTTGCACTCCCAAATATTTTTCCTCCATGTCTAATCTCATACAGTGCAAACAATAGAGGTGCAGTTTTGGTAGCGAGAATCGGTTACTAATCATGCGTATTCAAACATGTTAACATCGGTACACTATGTGCAATATGTACTTCTTAGCTATACCATAATATGCTACCACAGGTAGCTCGACGTATGACATCACAAAACCTGTCATTCACTTATTCTTTTTCTTGGTTCCTCATTCACAGACAATCCAACTGAGAGAGAGTTGCGTGACCTGTGTAACGAAATCAATATCATGTCATCAGTTGGTGATCATCCAAACCTCGTCAGTTTGATTGGAGCGTGTACCATTAATGGTATGTAAAGAACGATGATAGGAATGAATGGAGGGTGAAAAATGGCTTAGTATGTAAAGAGACTGATGGAGGTGAGGGGGTGGGTATGATTGCAGTAGGAATAGAGGAATGAAAGAATAAAATGATGGATGAAAGAAGAGATGAACGGATTGATAGACGAACAAATCGATGGATGGATGGATAGACGAACAAATTGATGGATGGATGGATGGATGGATGGATGGATGGATGGATGGATGGATGGATGGATGGATGGATGGATGGATGGATGGATGGATGGATGGATGGATGGATGAATGGATAGACTAATGGATGGATGGATAAATAAATGGATGGATGAATGGATAGATAGACGAAAGGATGGTTAGACGAATGGATGGACAGAGAAATTGATGGATAGATGAATTAAACGTAATGGAAAAGGATAGAAGATAAAATGAGAAGGAAAGGATCTTTGATCTGTCATTCTTTTTGGATATATATAAATGCATCTAACTTGCCTCTATTAGGCATGCATTCTGGCATCAATCAGTAGCTACATGGGTAGGATTTATTGCCTAATTATTATGTTCTATATATTTACTTCAAGGTCCCATTTGGTTGGTGGTGAAGTACGCACCAAATGGTTGTCTTGTTGACTATCTAAAAGACAATCGCCCTGTACCTGAATACCAAAACATAAGTGACTTGACTGCAAACCAACCAAGACCTACAACAATATCTGAAAGGGAGAGAATGAGGTTTGCTTATGAGATCGCGCAGGGGATGGCTCACCTAGAGAGACACAGGGTAAACAATTGATTATAGTGTGAATTGATTTTGCCCCCCCCCCCCCCTACAAATTGAACAGCTTTGGCGTCACGTCCAAGAGGTCTATTCCGCTAACACATCAGCCAAAGGAATAGCGAACGGAAGCAGGAATAGGGAGTTGAATAGTGGTTCCTTCCCATCGGACTTTTAAGAACTTCAATGTCTTTTGTAATTTTAGTACATTCACCGAGACGTGGCGGCTCGTAACGTGTTGCTTGGTAAAAACATGGTTGCCATGGTTTCTGACTTTGGTATGTCACGTGATATCTACGAAGTTGGAGTATACGAGAACACGGCAGGGGTAAGTTAAGTGGACAGACAGACCTTCCTTTACGCGACAGCCATGTTTGCTTGAACAATAATACATTTTTCCTGTGCGTGTGTCACATCAAAGTGCTCCAAGATGAATTTATATCACGCATGAGTCGTATGATATTTTAAAGATTTTTTTCTCCTGGGAATCAACATCGCTGCCATCAGTAGACCTTCTCTGAAATAGGAAACACGGTGCATTATGGTCTAGCTTCGGTACAAACATATTTCGTTCATCATGCCTTATATGGTGTTGTCTGTACCGAAGCTAAACCACGATGCAACCTGTTTATCCTAATTCAGAAAAGGTCTATGTGAGATCTAGTCTCCGTATAGGTTATAGTATATGGCTTTACATATAATACTTGCATGACTAATTTAATGTCATATACTCCAGGGTCTTCTTCCTGTTCGCTGGATGGCCCTGGAATCTCTACAAGATTACACCTACACCAGCAAGTCCGACGTGTAAGGAAACCAGTTTTCATATGAATTTGTTTGTTAGAATTTCCCGCGCATCCGCAATTTACAGTGTTTCCTCTGCAGTTCAGTGAGAGGAATGAATAAAATTTCCTCGTCGGGTACTTTCATGATTTTTACTTGATAAATAAAGACTTTATAATTTGTGAGGGGTACCAGGCAATTCTTTAAGGTTGCGGACACACGATGTGAATTTTTATGCGACGTTGCATGCGACGTCGCAGAAACTAGATCACACCTTGTGACAACCTGTGCGACGTTCTGTTTACACCGAGAGGAATCGTCGTCGAGACGAAGTAGGTTTTGATGGACGTGAATAAATCAATAAAGGCATTCGAGAGGAAGCTGTCCAACACACGTACAATGTTATGGAAACACTTTGATAGACACCTTGCAGCATGTCGGAATGCAGCTAAATTTGGAGGGCAACACATCAGGTTCCAATTCCTAGTAGATTGAAAATGTTTTGTTTTATCCTCCAAGTTGAGTGTCTTTAATGTTACGTGCCAGGGGTCTATTGGCAGACGTCACCAATACCCAATTTGTTGCGACGGCAAATCGTATACGATTTACGATTGCTATTCAGAACAACTGAACGCTGATTCAGTGCTATTGATAACAGTGTCCCTTGAGTTACTAAAGGGATTAGTCTGCTTAAATAAAGGTTTTCATTTCATTTCTTAGATGGTCCTACGGCGTTCTTTTGTGGGAAATCGAAAGTGGAGGCAAGTAATCTATTTTATTTTTCTCTACCGACTGAAAACTGTCAAAGATACAGCAGACAAAGTCCAATCATTTTGATGCATATTCCCCTTAGGTTTGATGCCCTATGCTGGGATGTCTGGTACAGAAGTTGTCGAACGACTGCGTCAAGGATACAGACTAGAAAGACCTAGCACTACATCACGTGATATGTAAGTCCTGACAAAGATTTCAATAGGCCCTTTGCAGCTAACAGCCATGTGATGATATATCACTTCAATAGCGAATGGATTGAGCTCACGGTCCCTTGGGGAATTAATGCTTCACTGGGAGGCAAACAAACTCGGAAAAGCTTTTAAAATATTAAAATATCTTAAGATCAAAAGTGTGTTATGAGGATATAACAGCATTTAAAAAATAGCTTCACCCAAGGCATTGCAATTTTTATGGAATTTTTTTTTGAATAAATGGAATAGGATTTTTTTTGCTTTTCAGATACAGTCACGTGATCATTAGCTGCAAAGGGCCTATTGGCAGCTAAAGACGGCCAAGTTATTGTTATTTCGTTCTCTTGGTTAATGACTGCACGCAGTCATACCCATTAGAAATCTAATCATATACATACAAAAATTTCTGCACTCTGATTGGCTGAGAGCACCTCAATTTATTCTAAATTTGCTAAGGCAGTGCAAATTTTGAAATTTTTGAGTGCAAATTTTGAAATTTTGAGTGCAAAATTTGAAATTTTGAGTGCAAAATTTGAAATTTTGAGTGCAAATTTGAAATTTTTCAGTGCAAAACGTGAAATCGATTCTGATTGGTTGGTTCATAGCTGTTGAATGGTTTTCCGCCTAGCAACAGAAATTTTTGTATGTATATGATTAACAAATAATCGCATGATTTTTTCGTGCAATTTAGAATAAATTATGACTCGTAAATTTTTCAATGATTACAAATTGCACTCGCCTAACGGCTCGTGCAACTTTGTTAAACATTGAAAAATTTACTCGTCATAATTTATTCTAAATTGCACTCAAAATCATGCGATTACCTATACTAATTTCGTTATTGACAAACCTTGTATTCCTCAAGAAAAAGTTTAAACTCCTTAATTATTATAAGTAGAGTTGCTTGTTGGTTCTCTTCTGTGCTTTTAAAAAGAGGTTCTCCTGTTTTCCTTGCCTTCCAGATGATGGTACTTAATCCTGATGATAGTGTGATGTTGATGATGATGGTGGAGAAGATGGTGGTGGATATGATGAAGATGATTGTGATGGTGATGGTGACAAAACCGCGGGTTTATGATAATGGGGATGATGATGAAGATCAAGGACGGGGAAGGGGATAATCATTATGATGAAGATGATGTTGATGATGATGATGAAGGTGATGAAATGGAAATAATGATGATGAAGATGAAAACGACGAAGATCACTGATGCTGATGCTGATGCTGATGGTGATGATGTTAAGTTTATGTCAGTTGTCCAGGTGTTAGTTATAATATAATCATTTACACTAAAACCAGTAAAGAGTTCATTTAATCACCTACATTCTCCATTCAGATATGAAGTGATGTGGCAGTGCTGGAACCCAGATCCAAACAAAAGACCAACATTTGCTGATCTGGTCTACAATATTGGCGGACTCTTCAACATGACTGTGGTAAGAAGATCCATTTCATTACCTGCTTTTTGAAGTGTTGCAAATCCCGCATTTTGATCGGTTACCTTACCCCAGACAGACAGATCTGTTTACAATAGCGTACACGAGTAGAGAAAAGCACAGCTCTAGTCATCTTGCGTTTTGTTGAGGTTTCGGACCAAATTTCAGGGTTTCCTTATATTATGTAATGACAACGAAAACGACATTCGTTTGGTTCTCGAAAAAATGTACCTTGTGTCAAATTTAAACGTTTTCTGTGGTGTGGGTTGAGCCAAGTATAAAAACAAGTCTTCCTGGAAATAACCCTTGGACTAATATACATGGACATGAGTCTTACAATGACCCATTCCAATTCACTTTGCCGGGCTTAATTTTAATGAAGTAGTATAGGTACTACTTATACTGGTTTTGAGGGAGTTCACTGAATATCCCACGAGACACTCTTATTTTCGTTGTGTACACACAAGCCTGTTTGTAACAGAACGTATTGAAAGTAGCCATAGGAAATACAAGGGGCAAGTGGGATATTTCAAGTGTGACACGAGAATAAGTTTGCGCATTTCAAACTGTAGCAACTTCTGCGCTTTATTTGAAGAAAGGGTGGAATCGAGTTGGCGTATCTGTGCATTACAGTGGGACTTTTTTAGGGGACATTTTTCCAAGATGGCTTCTATTTCGTTCTCTAAAACAGTCCCACTTGGAATGACTAATCACAACGGCTTTCCAGCGCTCTAGATTTTCACGGTTTGGTATAAAACACGTTAATTGATGGTCTCCAACCACCCCAAAATGAATTACATGACAAAGACATGACAGCCATGTTGTTAGCATTAACAAAGGATACTAATGAGAAATCGTTTGTTAAAAACCACCAACATGGCCGCGATGCATGAAAAAATATAATTATCAGCGTTCTGTCTCCTCAAGGATTTTGAAGACGCTGCAACTGTGCCAGACAACAATAAGGATGAATTCAAACCAGAATCAGAAAACAAGACGGAGAAGACGTCCTATGGTCATCAAGGTTTGATTGAAATGAAAAACCTCAAGTTGATCAAGCTGGATATTGATATCTAAAGAAAATTGGACACATTGCGCGTCTTCTGGATTCCTTCGTGTCATTATGAATACCTGATTGTTGCTATTGTTGAGCTTGCAGCCAACTATTCTTTTTGTCTTTGAAGCCCTATATACTCATGGAGGGAAGGGAAGCTGGGTGGTATGGGATTGGGGTCTGGATGTAGGGCTCGAAATAGTGGCCTGCCAATGGCCAAAAGCCAGGCAAAACTTAAGGTTTGGCAGGCAAAAATAACGGTGAACTGCCAAATGGAAAATAAAAATAATAAAAATTTGTTTTTTTTAATTGTTTCCTATTTCGAGCCCTGGGATGGAAGGATTCTGGGTGGGATGGGATTTGGGTCTGGGTGGAAGGCGGCTGGGTGGGATGGGATTGGGGTCTGGTTGGAAGGGGGTGGTACAATTTTCTCAACCCTTTTCTTTCTCGTACAAATCAAATCAAATAATTCAAAGTATTTTTTTAGAATTAACGGTTTTAATAATGATGCAATTTTATTCTCTAATGATCATTTCAAGATTGAATAGCTTTAATAACTTCCAGCTGATCTGAGAAAAAATTCTGATTAGCCAATGAAAATCGAGAAAGTTTGCAAAACTGAAGTGTCGTCCTTTATAGTAGGCAGGCGACTCGGGAAACGGTTATTTTTTTACTTTGTTTTCCCACTCAATAATGAATATCTTAGTAAATGTATACAAAATATCAAAAACCTCTCCCGAAAATCTAGATTTATCTCAGATATAACTTTTATAAGTGAACTTTCGCAGGCTTCATGACACGTCAGTTTTGCAGTGACTTAAATTCTACGTCACTTATTCAGATCAGCTGGCTAGAGTTATCATACTTTAGAGGGGAGCATGCCCTCCAACCCCCCTAGTTGCTCAAGCCTACGGCGGTCGATTAGCTTGGTAAACGTGACGTCATTTCTACGTCATTATTTCCGATCAGCTGGTTGGACCCCCCCCCCCCTTTCAAAAATTCCTGGATCCGCCCTTTATAGGCTCTTGTATAAGATATGATTAGTAATATAGATTGTGCTGCATATAATAGGCTCTCCAAATGAGAACATGACTGAGAAACTTTCATAGGCTCTTGTATAAGATATGATTAGTAATATAGATTGTGCTGAATATAGTAGGCTCACCAAATGAGAACATGACTGAGAAACCTTCATAGGCTCTTGTATAAGATATGATTAGTAATATAGATTGTGCTGAATATAGTAGGCTCTCCAAATGAGAACATGACTGAGAAACTTTCATAGGCTCTTGTATAAGATATGATTAGTAATATAGATTGTGCTGAATATAGTAGGCTCTCCAAATGAGAACATGACTGAGAAACCTTCATAGGCTCTTGTATAAGATATGATTAGTAATATAGATTGTGCTGAATATAGTAAGCTCTCCAAATGAGAACATGACTGAGAAACCTTCATAGGCTCTTGTATAAGATATGATTAGTAATATAGATTGTGCTGAATATAGTAGGCTCTCCAAATGAGAACATGACTGAGAAACCTTCATAGGCTCTTGTATAAGATATGATTAGTAATATAGATTGTGCTGAATATAGTAGGCTCTCCAAATGAGAACATGACTGAGAAACCTTCATAGGCTCTTGTATAAGATATGATTAGTAATATAGATTGTGCTGAATATAGTAAGCTCTCCGAATGAACACTTGACTGAGAAACCTTCATAGGCTCTTGTATAAGATATGATTAGTAATATAGATTGTGCTGAATATAGTAGGCTCTCCAAATGAGAACTTGACTGAGAAACCTTTATAGGCTCTTGTATAAGATATGATTAGTAATATAGATTGTGCTGAATATAGTAGGCTCTCCAAATGAGAACATGACTGAGAAACCTTCATAGGCTCTTGTATAAGATATGATTAGTAATATAGATTGTGCTGAATATAGTAGGCTCTCCAAATGAGAACTTGACTGAGAAACCTTTATAGGCTCTTGTATAAGATATGATTAGTAATATAGATTGTGCTGAATATAGTAGGCTCTCCAAATGAGAACATGACTGAGAAACCTTCATAGGCTCTTGTATAAGATATGATTAGTAATATAGATTGTGCTGAATATAGTAGGCTCACCAAATGAGAACATGACTGAGAAACCTTCATAGGCTCTTGTATAAGATATGATTAGTAATATAGATTGTGCTGAATATAGTAGGCTCACCAAATGAGAACATGACTGAGAAACCTTTATAGGCTCTTGTATAAGATATGATTAGTAATATAGATTGTGCTGCATATAATAGGCTCTCCAAATGAGAACATGACTGAGAAACTTTCATAGGCTCTTGTATAAGATATGATTAGTAATATAGATTGTGCTGAATATAGTAGGCTCACCAAATGAGAACATGACTGAGAAACCTTCATAGGCTCTTGTATAAGATATGATTAGTAATATAGATTGTGCTGCATATAATAGGCTCTCCAAATGAGAACATGACTGAGAAACTTTCATAGGCTCTTGTATAAGATATGATTAGTAATATAGATTGTGCTGAATATAGTAGGCTCACCAAATGAGAACATGACTGAGAAACCTTCATAGGCTCTTGTATAAGATATGATTAGTAATATAGATTGTGCTGAATATAGTAGGCTCTCCAAATGAGAACATGACTGAGAAACTTTCATAGGCTCTTGTATAAGATATGATTAGTAATATAGATTGTGCTGAATATAGTAGGCTCTCCAAATGAGAACATGACTGAGAAACCTTCATAGGCTCTTGTATAAGATATGATTAGTAATATAGATTGTGCTGAATATAGTAAGCTCTCCAAATGAGAACATGACTGAGAAACCTTCATAGGCTCTTGTATAAGATATGATTAGTAATATAGATTGTGCTGAATATAGTAGGCTCTCCAAATGAGAACATGACTGAGAAACCTTCATAGGCTCTTGTATAAGATATGATTAGTAATATAGATTGTGCTGAATATAGTAGGCTCTCCAAATGAGAACATGACTGAGAAACCTTCATAGGCTCTTGTATAAGATATGATTAGTAATATAGATTGTGCTGAATATAGTAAGCTCTCCGAATGAACACTTGACTGAGAAACCTTCATAGGCTCTTGTATAAGATATGATTAGTAATATAGATTGTGCTGAATATAGTAGGCTCTCCAAATGAGAACTTGACTGAGAAACCTTTATAGGCTCTTGTATAAGATATGATTAGTAATATAGATTGTGCTGAATATAGTAGGCTCTCCAAATGAGAACATGACTGAGAAACCTTTATAGGCTCTTGTATAAGATATGATTAGTAATATAGATTGTGCTGAATATAGTAGGCTCTCCAAATGAGAACTTGACTGAGAAACCTTTATAGGCTCTTGTATAAGATATGATTAGTAATATAGATTGTGCTGAATATAGTAGGCTCTCCAAATGAGAACATGACTGAGAAACCTTCATAGGCTCTTGTATAAGATATGATTAGTAATATAGATTGTGCTGAATATAGTAGGCTCACCAAATGAGAACATGACTGAGAAACCTTCATAGGCTCTTGTATAAGATATGATTAGTAATATAGATTGTGCTGAATATAGTAGGCTCACCAAATGAGAACATGACTGAGAAACCTTTATAGGCTCTTGTATAAGATATGATTAGTAATATAGATTGTGCTGCATATAATAGGCTCTCCAAATGAGAACATGACTGAGAAACTTTCATAGGCTCTTGTATAAGATATGATTAGTAATATAGATTGTGCTGAATATAGTAGGCTCACCAAATGAGAACATGACTGAGAAACCTTCATAGGCTCTTGTATAAGATATGATTAGTAATATAGATTGTGCTGAATATAGTAGGCTCACCAAATGAGAACTTGACTGAGAAACCTTCATAGGCTCTTGTATAAGATATGATTAGTAATATAGATTGTGCTGAATATAGTAGGCTCACCAAATGAGATCTTGACTGAGAAACCTTCATAGGCTCGTTTTCAAAGTGGCCCATTATGTACTGATCGACTTATGTCTGATCCAAATAGTAATTCCAATGGTGTGCACACAATTTAATAATTCTGTACGTACGCATTCTATTTGAATTTCATTTCGCTTCCTTTTAAGCCGAGGCAAAAATTGGTTAATTCAGACCAACACATTCCTTTAAAGTCACGAGCTGAATATATTCCGTTTAAATGCGACAGATAGCAATTGTTGTACCACCAAGCGCCTTGATAATAAGACGCGCATGACCAATCATTGTCCCTGTCAGGTGTGCTGAACTTCATCCCGTTAGGAACATAGTAGGGATACTGCGTATTTTGAACAAGCCCATCACTAGCATTACCTGAGTATCCACTTACATGGAGGCGGTAAGAATCACTCTCATCAGCAATAAAGAACGATGAATATTCAGCATACCCCTTGGTTCCTTTCAAGTCTTCCAAATCTACTCGCAAAACCGTTATATTCTTGGTCAGTTGATAGATTCTATCAAGACCTAACCAAAACTCACCATTCAGTTTACCAAAACCTGTTTTGTAGTCTTGCCAACCGCGATAGAAATCTACCGAGCCGTCAAAGCGTTTCTGGAATACCGTCCAGCCTCCGCCATCGGTTGTCATGTCGCAGTAGACTGGGAAGGGACCTTGTCCGTTAGGATTGATTTGATAGACTCCGCTGGTGGTGAATCCTGCTTGACGTAAATCACTACATGTCTTGCCATCTGAAGAAGAACAGAGGCAAGTGAGAAACAATGAACGAACGAACGAACGAACGAACGAACGAACGAACGAACGAACGAACGAACGAACGAACGAACGAACGAACGAACGAACGAACGAACGAACGAACGAACGAACGAACGAACGAACGAACGAACGAACGAACGAACGAACGAACGAACGAACGAACGAACGAACGAACGAACGAACGAACGAACGAACGAACGAACGAACGAACGAACGAACGAACGAACGAACGAACGAACGAACGAACGAACGAACGAACGAACGAACGAACGAACGAACGAACGAACGAACGAACGAACGAACGAACGAACGAACGAACGAACGAACGAACGAACGAACGAACGAACGAACGAACGAACGAACGAACGAACGAACGAACGAACGAACGAACGAACGAACGAACGAACGAACGAACGAACGAACGAACGAACGAACGAACGAACGAACGAACGAACGAACGAACGAACGAACGAACGAACGAACGAACGAACGAACGAACGAACGAACGAACGAACGAACGAACGAACGAACGAACGAACGAACGAACGAACGAACGAACGAACGAACGAACGAACGAACGAACGAACGAACGAACGAACGAACGAACGAACGAACGAACGAACGAACGAACGAACGAACGAACGAACGAACGAACGAACGAACGAACGAACGAACGAACGAACGAACGAACGAACGAACGAACGAACGAACGAACGAACGAACGAACGAACGAACGAACGAACGAACGAACGAACGAACGAACGAACGAACGAACGAACGAACGAACGAACGAACGAACGAACGAACGAACGAACGAACGAACGAACGAACGAACGAACGAACGAACGAACGAACGAACGAACGAACGAACGAACGAACGAACGAACGAACGAACGAACGAACGAACGAACGAACGAACGAACGAACGAACGAACGAACGAACGAACGAACGAACGAACGAACGAACGAACGAACGAACGAACGAACGAACGAACGAACGAACGAACGAACGAACGAACGAACGAACGAACGAACGAACGAACGAACGAACGAACGAACGAACGAACGAACGAACGAACGAACGAACGAACGAACGAACGAACGAACGAACGAACGAACGAACGAACGAACGAACGAACGAACGAACGAACGAACGAACGAACGAACGAACGAACGAACGAACGAACGAACGAACGAACGAACGAACGAACGAACGAACGAACGAACGAACGAACGAACGAACGAACGAACGAACGAACGAACGAACGAACGAACGAACGAACGAACGAACGAACGAACGAACGAACGAACGAACGAACGAACGAACGAACGAACGAACGAACGAACGAACGAACGAACGAACGAACGAACGAACGAACGAACGAACGAACGAACGAACGAACGAACGAACGAACGAACGAACGAACGAACGAACGAACGAACGAACGAACGAACGAACGAACGAACGAACGAACGAACGAACGAACGAACGAACGAACGAACGAACGAACGAACGAACGAACGAACGAACGAACGAACGAACGAACGAACGAACGAACGAACGAACGAACGAACGAACGAACGAACGAACGAACGAACGAACGAACGAACGAACGAACGAACGAACGAACGAACGAACGAACGAACGAACGAACGAACGAACGAACGAACGAACGAACGAACGAACGAACGAACGAACGAACGAACGAACGAACGAGCAAACAAACATTTACTCGCATATCTCGCAGTTTCTTCCTATAGTTCTATTACAGACGCAATGATAGTCGTTGTTATCGTAGTCAGGGTAACACGATCCAGTGTTCTGACATAACGATGGATCCATACACTTGTTCTACAAAAAAAAATCCAAACGAGCTACGATTCAGCTGGAGAACTTTAGGCCCAGTTGAAACGTCGATCTTCTCATGAGCCGAACCTAATGACATCAGAGAAGACCGCCTTATCATCCATTGTTTTCAATGCATTCGGCTCGAGCTCATGATGAGAAGATCGAAGTTTGAACTGGGCCTTAGTTATAATTACCGAGTCAAAATAACTGTTGCAGCTAATTTACGTCACGCGTGACCAGTGTAAGGAGAGATTTTTCCTAAGGGACGTGACATGAATAAAAAATAAACAGAAAAATAATTATATTTAATTAAGGTAAACAGATAGTTGTTAGGGTCGGACCATTACATAATTGATGGGGGGTTGCAGGAATTTTAGTTGCACGATATTTTTTTAAAAACAAGTATGGAATGAGTAATATTATTAATCATACAGAGGGCAAAATTACTGAGTGATTAATCAAGGAGGGCTTTTAGGCAACACCAGTAACTCGAATGTTTTGATTGGAGTTTCGACGGCTTTGTTTAAAATTCCAAATCTTGGCGCCCAACTACGATCAAAACTCTAGCAACTCAAATTGCTTTTAACTTAATAAAGATTTTCAAGCTGATACTTAGCGATGTGTTTAGAAAATGAATTCCTTTAATCATTCATGATAGCGGGCCCAAAACCTAATTTTTAACTGACATTTTTTTTTGAACATCGAAGCCTTTGATCGGAGTTTTAAAAGGTAAATATGAAGTCTTGAAAACAACATTTGAATTCTCGAATTTAATGGTCACGTGTGACCTAAATTAGCTGAAGAATGTCGCTTTCTGATTGGTTTGGGGCGCGTGCTTTACAAGATCACACAGGACACCGCCCACCTGGGCTCTTCCTCCCACTGATGGTATCCATAATAACGGCTCAAATCTATAGTTTGTAAAATAAATAACGAACATAAGAGAACTCCGCTACACGTTCTACCAATCCCCGCCTGCTTTATACCTGCCCCCCCCCCCCCCCCGGGATACCTGCACACAGCAAACGCCCCCATTTTCTATTGAGAAATTTTAGGAAACAGAAAATTTTTTTCAAAATCCCCCGTGATATTTTTTAAAGATATAAAACCCTATTTTAATAAGATATTTATATTTTTCAAGAGCAAAACAGTTAACACTTTAAATAATACAGGATAAATACGAGCGATAGCTCGCCGATTTGACAGCCCACAAAAAATGTCTTATTTTTGTTTTCTCTAGTCGGCCAAAGACGTAATGGCGAAAGTATTTTTCAAGTTTGAAATTAAGTCAAAATCACTCTAATCTCTAGTTACCATACAACATGATATATATTTCAAGGTTTAAATTAAATTGCACTCTATCCCTGAATAGCTCTCTTTAAAAAAGGACTGAAAAGACTAAAATCAAAAGAGAGAAGAAGAAAATAAAGAATTGTATAATTTAAAAATGTATATAGTAGTGGTAGAAGAAAAAGAAGAACTGAAGAAGAACTGAAGAAGAAGAACTGAAGAAGAAGAAGAAGAAGAAGAAGAAGAAGAAGAAGAAGAAGAAGAAGAAGAAGAAGAAGAAGAAGAAGAAGAAGAAGAAGAAGAAGAAGAAGAAGAAGAAGAAGAAGAAGTAGAAGAAGAAGAAGAAGAAGAAGAAGAAGAAGAAGAAGAAGAAGAAGAAGAAGAAGAAGAAGAAGAAGAAGAAGAAGAAGAAGAAGAGGAAGAAGAAGAAGAAGAGGAAGAAGAAGAAGAAGAAGAAGAAGAAGAAGAAGAAGAAGAAGAAGAAGAAGAAGAAGAAGAAGAAGAAGAAAAAGAAGAAGAAGAAGAAGAAGAAGAAGAAGAAGAAGAAGAAGAAGAAGAAGAAGAAGAAGAAGAAGAAGAAGAAGAAGAAGAAGAAGAAGAAGAAGAAGAAGAAGAAGAAGAAGAAGAAGAGGAAGAAGAAGAAGAAGAGGAAGAAGAAGAAGAAGCTTAATTATATAGTAGGCGGCAGTATACTACTCGTGCATTCAAAATGCCGTGGAACAGAAGAGCTATATTATAGAAAGTTTAAGAATCTCGTTTACGGCAAAAAAAGTTCTTTAAAAGTAGATAAACAAAAGAATAGTTGTCTTTGGTAAAAAAAAAAGTTTGCAAAAGGTAAAGTGAAATGCAGGGAAACGAAGAAAACGGTTGCCGTTTGTGAAAAGGAAAAACGAGAATATTAATATGTCTATCATATCATAGAGAAGTTACACTTACCACAGGATAAAAGTAGTGAAAGTCTGTACTGGTAACGTAGGACGATCTTGAGTTGTACTTGTCTGTTCTTAGTAATTCACAGACGTGTTTTCCATTGATAGGATTGCCAAAGTTAAACGACACACATTCAAGGTTTTTCAAACATTGAAACGCACATGAGCCTAGTTTGTTGACGGTGGTTGAATTGATGAGATGAGAGGTGATGCGGTGAAAGGCATCAGCTTTAAACCATTCGTAAACGATTCCATCAGGAGTGACTTTCTTCGTTTCTGCAGGAAAGCTATTGTGAAGAAATATCCCGAAAACAAGGAAATACAACAAGTGCATTTTACACACAACTGAAGGCTTCTGATGAAGATGATACGTAAAAATAACGCGAAAGATTCGTATGAAAGAATCAAAAGCAGTTGTTAACGAATATTAACGAATATTTTCCTCCGAGGGCTTCGTATAACTGGAAACACGAGAACCCCACTACATTATTTATACGTTATGTTTTCTAACATAGCAACGGATGTTAACTGATATGGCATTGTGATGTTATATGGCATTGTGAGGTTATATGGCATTGTGATGTTATATGGCATTGTGATGTTAAATGCTACTCATGACGTGTGACTTCATACAGGGTCTGGACTGGGGGCCGGATCCCGGATCACGCAATATTTTTTCCCGAAATCCCGCGTCCCGGATCCTGCATTTAATTTTTTTTTTCAACTTAAACTATAAATTACCTTAATATGACGAAAGGCCCGATATGACAGGGTGACAGCCCCCCTGCACGTGAACGTGTAAATATTGTTTTTGATAAAAAATTAACTGGTGTGGACTCGATTTCTACACCCTCTTTGCTCCGATGGGTGTATCTTCTTCCTAATCGGACGAATCAAAGTCGTACTCGGAGTCCTGGTCGAACGCTAGATCTTCTGAGGCTCGATCTACTGTCTGGATAGTCTGAGGATTGTTGGCTCTATTATGTATTAATTTTTCACGTTTTTCCCGACCATCAGAAAGCAAAATCCCGTATCCTTAACATTGAATTCGGCAATTCCCGAGTCAAGGCCAATGCCAATATCCCGAATCCCGTAAGATTTTTTTCTAGTTCCCGGATCCCGCGCTATAATTTAACCGTTTCCCGGCTCCCGCGAATACCCTTCCAGACCCTGTTCATAGTCTCCAGGTTGGAATAGCCTCCTTTGCAGACGTTCTTAGGGTCGTCATGTCGTCACGCAACATTTCTCTCCCCACTAACGACGTTCGTGGGGAGAGAATTAAGGCTTTCCATTGTAACAACTCGTGCTGGTCGTGCTGTCCACCAGGCACTAAGCACAGTCACACTCCTAATGTGGTTTGTTATTATTGGCGCTTAGCGCGGTGCGTTGGGTAGGAATGAAGTATTGCGTGACGACCCTAAGAGCGTCTGCGTAGGAGGCTAGGTTGGAAGGATGACTGGAAATATTTAGCAGCCGCAAATTGGAAGACTTAAGACATACTTCATATACAAGAGTAGTTTCCTTTGCAGCCGTTCTTAGTGACGGCTGCAAAGCAGACTAATACAAGTCAGTAGCCTTCCAGAATGTTGTTTACAATGAGTTACTAGACTGTGTCAGGCGGCTGTCTGCGCTGTCTCTAATTACTAGTTTTAACCTTAACAGGCATGGCATCAAATAATCACAAACTCAGGCAGGGGATCGAGGTAAATGTGTGAGAAAAGGGCAGCCTCTGGAGTTGTATACACTGTAGAAATCTGCTTTGAAAGTTTGAAAAATTATATCCAAAAAATTCTACATAGTTATCTTTTTCACTGAAATGGTCCTTTTTATAAGAACATTGACTAAACAGTACTTTCAATTTACAGGATTCTATGTTCTTATCCTGCGAGCAGAGGGATTTTTTAACCCTCTCCCTGACCATGAAAAACCCGATTGCAACCCGCGAGCCTCTCTCGTTTCTCGGTGCTGATCAAGAGGAACGCGGGCGCTGGATACAATATTGTGTGAGGTGTAATTAGGCAGGAGTCAACTAGAGCAAGTAGAGCAAGAACGTTTCCGTTGGATATTTACATTTTCAGGTACGTACTGCTGAAAAGTAAAATGTGTGATAGCTCTTAGGTTAAAATTACATCGATTAGTACATATCTGTGTAATCGTTCGCCATATCCTTTGGGATTCTTTGGAAATTTCAAAGCCTTATCATCCACTAGGCTACTAGTAAATGTGGGCTGCACGCGAGCTATCATCCGACTAACTGTTTAAAATACCGTAAGCGTCATCCAAGCTAGCACATAGGCTTTATCAAAATAATGAAATATTCAGATTCAAAACAGTGGAAAGAACTCAAAAAGCATTATTTCGACTCTTGGGTAATAGATATTCAAAAGCTATACACATGTTTTTAGATTCGGTCGAGCGAATTTTAGTGTAGTAATGTTTTTAAATTGTTACTCATTGTGATGTTAAACGACGGGGGTTTTACATCAATAACAATCTAACTAATAATCTCAAAAGCTAAACTCATCAGAACAATCTAACTGACTATAAAAAACACGATTTATGTTATCACAAATTATGGCTTGTAAACTAAACAACATTTTTGGGATCTTTCAGACCGTTGGGAATTTGATATTGATACATCTCCAAAAATGCAAATTACAGTCAAAACGGCTCAAGCATACACCCCCAGGCTCCATTAATGATTTCATTATTCGAATATTGAGTTGATTATTCACTCTAAGTTTTCATTAAAAAAATCAAAAGACTCCAAACTTCACATTCATTTAACACTAAAATTCTAAGTGATGGCCTTTCTGGGGATTTTTTCTACCTTGGCATGCCAATTGTTGAAGAATCCAATCGAAACTCAAGTAGATAACTTATTTTCAAATCTGGAGTCAGAGTGAATAATGAACTCAATATTCGAATAATCAATAGACCTTTTCAGCTTCGTTGTTTGTTGTACTCATTTCAGACCATGTGATGCCACTCTTGGGAGCTGATTCTTTCATGTGTTAATATTTTAACAAAAGAACATTTCTCAAGGGAATGTCATGTGGTCTGAAATGGGCAATTTGCATACAAAAAAAGGTAAAGAAACTATATTTAACGTCGGTAGTTTCTTCAGCTACGTGGCTGGTATCAATGGAAGCCGACGGTGTGACTTTACCCCCTCTCTCCATCAGTGCTCTGTTTTAAGAGTATTCAAAGCTGGAGCTACACGGATTAGAAAGAAGTCGAAACAGACGTGGAGATCCTGAGGATCGAGCCGTGGACCTCTAGCTCCGAGGGCCGCGCACTAACCAACTGAGCTACGTCTGCTCCATACGAAGCTAAAAAGGTCTATTCATTAGATTCTAGGGGGTACGCTTGAGCCGTTTTCACTGTAAAGAATCTTATTCTCAAGAGAATGACACGGTTGTGGGCATGATGCAAAGGAAGAGTAAAATACCGACGAATATACAACAGCTTTCCTGCTTTCTGACTGGCTGTATTTTTGATGGTGTGGGATAAATAACAATAGACCACTTGTAGCCTCGTGTAGCACTTTGGAATGTAGCTCAATGGAGACTATTTAGAGGACAAAACAATAGGTTTCCAATTTTCAGGAATTTTGAAATTCTTTTGTATTGTTTTCTCTAAATTGAGCTGCTTTGACAT
This sequence comes from Anthopleura xanthogrammica, assembly GCA_964019055.1. Classification (NCBI taxonomy): domain Eukaryota; kingdom Metazoa; phylum Cnidaria; class Anthozoa; order Actiniaria; family Actiniidae; genus Anthopleura; species Anthopleura xanthogrammica. Next base: position 12,542,628 of record OZ025208.1, on the reverse strand, counting down.
CATGAATATGATGATGATGATGATGATGATGATGATGATGATGATGATGATGATGATGATGATGATGATGGTGCTGATGATGCTGATGATGCTGATGCTGATGCTGATGATGATGATGATGATGATGATGATGATGCTGCTGCTGATGATGATGATGATGATGATGAATATGATGATGATGATGATGATGATGATGATGATGATGATGATGCTGATGATGCTGATGCTGATGCTGATGATGCTGATGCTGATGATGATGGTGCTGATGATGCTGATGATGATGATGATGGTGCTGATGATGCTGATGCTGATGATGCTGATGCTGATGATGATGATGATGATGCCGATGATGATGATGATGATGCCGATGATGCTGATGATGATGATGATGATGCCGATGATGATGATGATGATGCCGATGATGATGATGATGATGCCGATGATGGTGATGATCATGGTTATGACGATGACACAATGATGATGGTGATGATGATGCTATAATGATGATGATGGTGAGGTTGTCTTGCTCATTCCATTGTGATGTACATGATAATGTCACAGGTATAATTTTTTCATATTTATTAAAGTTTAACACGATGAGTGCAGATGATAACGACATATTTGACACCTATGGTGCTGTCACATCAAAAAACAAGGAAGAGATGATCAAAGAGATTGCAAAAGCAAAACCTGAAAAGACGATCTTATTAAAGGTAAGGGAAATTTCTCTAAAAACTCAAAAATCAACATGTAAAGCGGCATCTACACGAGCAATTTTTCCTTGACAAGTTTTCCTTAACAAGAAAAAGTTGCTCGTGTAGATGGAGTAAAATGAACGATTTTTCCTTGAAAAAAAAAAAAGCTGGCAAGCTGGCGTTTCCTTGACAAGGAAAAATGTCAAGGATGAAATTTGCTCGTGTAGACGGAAAACAAGGAAAATGTGGCAAGAAATATTAATGAGATTAGTTCTCAGCCTGTTACTTGGCTCATTGAAACTTGTCAAGGAAAACTTGTTCATCATCTACACGAGCAATTAAGGAAACCTTGTCAATAAAAAATTGTCAAGGAAAACTTGCTAATCTTCTAAGCGAGCAATGAAAATTGTCAAGGATACTTGTAAAGGAAAAATTGCTGGTGTAGATGCAGCTTAAGTAATGTAGAGCTAGTGTGTGTGGAGTTTTCAGCTTTTAACTGTGCAGCTTTTCTACTCTTTTATTCATCTCCTTTGGTCACCCCTCTTAATCTTTTCACCTTTTCACATTGTTTCTTAATAGAGCGTCGTCCACGAATTGAGAGAAAGAAATATCGATTTCTGGTTGGATGCTGGATCTCTGATGGGAGCCTACAGACATGGGGCAATGGTTCCACATGATTTTGATTTAGACCTCGCCGTCTTTGGAGAAGAAAACCTGCACAAGGCCGGAGAATTACTTCGTGCTATCAAACCTGAAGGTTATGACGTCAGGTAAGCCAATAAATCACTTTAGCAGTATAGGAGCTCGGTGGCTTTTACCAGTTTACCTTAGCTAGATAAAGCCCCCTATTAGAGTGCGCACAAAGTCACCAAAAGTGGGTATCACGGCCACCATGTTGTAGGTAAAAATAATAGGAATTTCCCCTTTACACGTAATTTCGCTTACATTTGCGTTTTTACCGGTTCACATGTTAAAATGCAGACGCAAATGCAAACGCAGGCACAAGAAAAAAGTTTCCAATCCTTGGTTGGCGTTTGTGTTGCTTTAGATCAAATGTAATTTTGCTTGCGTCTACACTTGCATTTGCGGTGCTCGTGTGAACCAGGTTGAACCAGGCTACAGAGTTTGTTTTCAAGGAAAAACATTGCAGAATTGCAGAATACCAATAAGTGACTTGGTTTTTAAGGTGCGGTAATACGGGCGACAACTCATGGTAGTTGTTACGCTGCGACTTGCAGGGTTATTGTTGTTCATAATTATTTCCAACCTGCGCGCACCGAAGTTTCTTTGTTACAATAATTAAGTAGAAGCTCTGTCTAAGTTGCGGTAATACGGGCCACAAAGCTTGCAACATGTTGCGCAACACTGTTGCGTCGAAGGAGAAAGCAATATAAATATATTAGATTTAAAAATTCTTCTTGTTGCAAAATTATAGTAGAGGCTTTACTCATCGCAACAGAATTTTTTTTGCGCGCGGGATGGTACGTAATACGAGAAACGTTTTCTCTCCAATAGTGGAAACAAGGCTGGCGTAAAGGTAGTTTACTCTCCTCTCACCATTATGGAAAAAATCGTTACAAGTATGACTGGTTGAATTTATGGACTCTGCATCACACATGAGTAGCTCTCTCCCTTGATTCGAGGGTTTTTCTCTGCGTTGTCCAGCTTTTCTCTCTCAACAAAACCTAACACGCTAAATCCCAATTCGATCTGTGAGTTAGCCGTAATTTTTTGTCGTAATTTAAAATCAAGGCTTGATTGTTTCTCACCAGATACGGCCATCATTTGGGTGTCAACTGCAAGAAATATGAAATATTCAAGATAGGATATGAATACACAGATCCCAAGTGTGTGTCTCTTGATATCATCTTGTTCACCTACAACAAAGAAGAGGACTATGTTTGGGCAGAATACTTTGCTTTTGGACTGGACAAAAATCGTTACAAGTATGACTGGATCTTTCCACTAGGTAATATAAAAAGTTCTTTCTACTGCGATTATCGATATTCTGCGAATGCGGTATACGTAGTTGCGAGTCTCCCTCGGAATTGGGTTTTTCAGCGCCGCCAGTCAAAAATATAAAAGGTACCGACTGATTAGTTTTGATTGATAGCAGCGAAAAACCAATTTCACAACAAGCCGCTGAAATAAGCAAGTTGTATCGCGCGTCTTGGTGTGCTTGGCTTCACAGTTTAGAAATGCTGCTACAGTTTCCTCATTTTTTTTATTTTGTTAGCACAGCACAATTGCTCTGGCCTGCCCTGCCCTGCTGAAGAAATTCCTTTTCGGGAGTTCAGGCGGGGGTGCATATGCTAAGAATTCCGTAAGGAAAAGAAAGGAAAGGAAAGGAAAGGAAAGGAAAGGAAAGGAAAGGAAAGGAAAGGAAAGGAAAGGAAAAGGAAGGGAAAGGGATTGATGAAAGAAAGCAGAGAAGAATATATGCCGGTGGTGCGTAGGAGAATGGGAATGCATAAAAGGAAAGGAAATGAAAGAAAAAGAGGAGAGGAGAAATGAGGAAAAGGAGAGGAAATGATTGCATAGGAAAAGAAAAAAAAGAAAGACAATAGGAAAAATGAAGAGGGAAAGGAATGGGAATGATAAGTGATATCAAATGGGAAGCATTAAGCTGAAGCTGAAGGTGAGGAGTATATTTAACAGGGTACGTGCTCCTCCCTAACAAACTACTTGAATTTAATTCACGTTTTCAAGGGCACTTGAAAAACTCTTGAATTCTTAATTTAAGCTAAACTCCTTGAATTTCTGTTTTGATAGTTAGTTCCATTCGTCCGAAGTTTTTGTATTATCAACAGCATATATCACAGTTACACTCCATTACCTTCAAACAATTGTCTTAAATGACTTAAATGTCATGACTTAAAGCTATTATATTATCATCTGCCATTCAAAGGCTGAAAAGAACACGCAAACTATAATGTGAACTATATTATTACTTCCCTTTAAAGAAAGTCAGCCATGTGCGCGTGCTGTGTGCAGTTATAAAGCACGCAGGCATTGGCAGAACACGAGAGAAGTGTTAGAAGCCCAACGCGCTTTTAGCGGAATGCTTCTCAACACTTCTCGAGTGTTCTGATAATCCCCAAGTGCTTTATAACTTCACACAGCACAGCAAGCATGCTTTTTATCTCTTTTAAAATACAAATGCGCACGCGTGCTATGTACTCTTATAATGCACGCGCCATCAACCAATCAGAAAGCGAGATTTATAACAGTTATTTCATAATGAAGTACAATGTAAGTTCAGGTGACCGTATAAACACCGTGTAAAACGATAGTTCAGAAAGCTGAACATACTCGAAAAAAATATTTTTGGGTCCTTGAATACTGATTTGATTTTAAGTGGATACATCAGCGCGAACCCTGATTAGATTATCTCTTATATTCAATGGCATTTATCTATTTATTTATTTATTTATTTGTTTGTTTGTTTGTTTGTTTGTTTATTTATTTATTTATTTATTTATTTATTTATCAATTATCAATTTTACAGGTAAAATAATGTTCGAGGGAATGGAATTACCTTGTCCTAATAACACAGAGGCGTACCTCACAGAACAGTATGGCTACCTTGGACCAGACTGTTATTATGACAAAACTACCAACAAATACCGAAAGCGAGAAAAATGACCTTGATTAACATCCTAGTACATGTATGAACCCAATACTATTTTTCTGTAGCTTAATGTAAGAAATAAAAAAACCACTGTGCGCAGTTATAAAGCACGCGGGGGTTGGGGCATTTTATTGACGAAATAGAAATAAAAAGCTTTCAGCGCTTCCTAAATGCTGTTGTGTAGAAATGAAAAATGCCTTGTAGGTGCTCGTAGTTTTAGATTCTTTTTTTTCTTTCCACTTCTTTGGAAAGCAGGCTGCGAATAGCATAAGCACCGTGCTCCGTTCACTAATACATGTACAGCGCAGTTCTCGACTAATGAAGACGCTCGTAGCGAGGTAACATATAACATAAAATAAACATATTTTTTTTGGGGAAAAAAATAGTGTCATCCTTTTTGCATTGGGAATTTTTTGCCTCTGTTTGAATTTATGATTTTCAGAAGCTTAATCATAATTATAGTAACCTTTATCTTTTTCTTTTATTGTAATTCCATGAAACAGTTACAAACATTAAATAGTCCAGAACTGGACCCCGTTTTCTCATACAATAAACAATGTCTCAGAAATAAAAGGAAAACAGCGTGCGCGCACTCAAATAAGTGAGAATTTCAAATAGGAAAGAAGATATAAATTTTTTATAGTTGCAATTCTTATCTTATCAGTCTCCTTCCGCAAATCAAAGTGTATTTTCTGCGCGCAACTATGAAAGTGGGTCAAGCTATGTACTGACACTATACTTTCTAATCATTGTATTGTGAACCATGTAAATACAACCCAATGTAAATGCGCGCGTATTGCAGAATTTCCCAATCTCGACACGAGAGCCTGCTTTCTTCATGATCATTATCGTTCCTCAGCATCGCTCTTAAACTTGGTGCCGACCACAATGAACGGGGATGAGATTGGAGACAAAGAGAATACGAGTCGAACCTATGGCTTGCTTAAAGGGATACTACAACCATGTTGATGCGCGCACCTGCAACCAAGAGATCATGAGACACTACTAGGGTCATTATTGACAACCATCTTTATGCTTCGAATTCATGGTGTTGGCTTGGAAATATGTTATTGTACACTTTAGGACATTTCAAGGAAACAAGGTTATACGAAAAAGAAAGTCGCGTACGTGCGTGTTGTGTGCTCCATAAAGCGCGCGTCTTCAACTAATTAACAATTAGTCCTCGAGTCCGAATGGTCTACGAGTCAATAGCCCATGAGGCCGAAGGCCGAATGGGCTATTGACTCGTAGGCCATGAGGGCGAGAGGTCTAATTGTTTTAGTAAAAACCTACTAATCGGTCCAATAAAAGGATGCAAAAAGTTTTGGATTTTGCTTTAAATATATTTAGTAGCTCAGCCAATCACAGGGCTCGATTGGTGATAGACCATTAGTAGGTTTTTTCTAATCATTAAGAGAGGTATATAATATCTTTTTTATGATGGATAGTAGTGGTATAACGTAGAGTTTGGTTGTGTTTTACTTTCGCGCGCACTTCTATTTTGCAAGAGACAGAGCGCCCAAGCTTTCGATTGCTTTACATGAGTACTTACATATTCTATTCTGGTGTAACTTAGTTGATCATGGAAAATGTTTAAAGAGTAATGGGCCAATTAAAGAAAGATTAACATTATTCATATTATCATGAACGTTTGGTGTTTTTTCTTTCAGCAAATGCTGAGCATGGGTTCCCTGTGTTTCTTGGGCATGTGCACTATACCCATCTCGGTGCTGATCAAGAGATGTTCTTATCCTGCGAGCAGAGGGATTTTTTAACCCTCTCCCTGACCATGAAAAACCCGATTGCTACCCGCGAGCCTCTCTCGTTTCTCGGTGCTGATCAAGAGGAACGCGGGCGCTGGATACAATATTGTGTGAGGTGTAATTAGGCAGGAGTCAAGTATAGCAAGCAGAGCAAGAACGTTCCCGCTGGATATTTACATTTTCAGGTACGTACTGCTGAAAAGTAAAATGTGTGATAGCTCTTAGGTTAAAATTACATCGATTAGTACATATCTGTGTAATCGTTCGCCATATCCTTTGGGATTCTTTGGAAATTTCAAAGCCTTATCATCCACTAGGCTACTAGTAAATGTGGGCTGCACGCGAGCTATCATCCGACTAACTGTTTAAAATACCGTAAGCGTCATCCAAGCTAGCACATAGGCTTTATCAAAATAATGAAATATTCAGATTCAAAACAATGGAAAGAACTCAAAAAGCATTATTTCGACTCTTGGGTAATAGATAGCATAATCAAAAGCTATAGACATATTTTTAGATTCGGTCGAGTGAATTTTAGTGTAGTAATGTTTTTAAATTGTTACTCATTGTGATGTTAAACGACGGGGGTTTTACATCAATAACAATCTAACTAATAATCTCAAAAGCTAAACTCATCAGAACAATCTAACTGACTATAAAAAACACGATTTATGTTATCACAAATTATGGCTTGTAAACTAAACAACATTTTTGGGATCTTTCAGACCGTTGGGAATTTGATATTGATACATCTCCAAAAATGCAAATTACAGTCAAAACGGCTCAAGCGTACACCCCCAGGCTCCATTAATGATTTCATTATTCGAATATTCAGTTGATTATTCACTCTAAGTTTTCATAAAAAAATCAAAAGACTCCAAACTTCACATTCAATTCACACTAAAATTCTAAGTGATGGTCTTTCTGGGGATTTTTTTTACCTTGGCATGCCAATTGTTGAAGAATCCAATCGAAACTCAAGTAGATAACTTATTTTCAAATTTGGAGTCAGAGCATAGTTAATCGAGGGGACCCTCGATTAACTATGGTCAGAGTGAATAATGAACTCAATCTTCGAATAATCAATTCATTAATGGATGGATTTTACATGTAGGGGGTGCGCTTGAGCCGTTTTCACTGTAAAGAATCTTATTCTCAAGAGAATGACACGGTTGTGGGCATGTTGGGAAGGAAGAGTGAAATACCGACGAATATACAACAGCTTTCCTGCTTTCTGACTGGCTGTATTTTTTTATGGTGTGGGGTAAATAGAGGATACTACATGGTCGCGCGGGGGTGTTACTAAAAGCCGAAACACCGAAACAGTACCAAATCGAAACACTAGTTCACCCAAACTTTCAAATATCATATTAACTAGTCGTTACAGTTGTGAGTGCTGCCGAGCCTTTCCTGGAGCATTCCTGATCCAGTATAAATCATTATCCAACTCATTATTCATGAAGGAAATCGTGACCGTGAAGAGAGTTGTACATCTGACCTATGATCTGACACTCTGTTCATTTGAATAAATTTTTACTTGAATTTTCTCAATCTCAATCTTTAAAATTCACTGCAAAAATTACATCATGAACCTAGACGTTGGATAAGTCGTTTACAACATTCACGTCCGTGTTTATCAGACTTAACAATCACTCGTCTTTAGCTCGTGTTGTAAATTAATCTGATATACACAACCGCTCTTTTGTAAACATTACCTATATCTAGAATAGCATCAACCACAGTGATGACATTATAGCTTCCAGATATTTGATTCTTAAAACGTTCTAAAATGGTCTAAAATGATGAAGATTGGTTTCGAAATGAAAAGATTCACATGTTTACTTCTTTTAAATATGATATTTGAAAGTTTGGGTGAACTAGTGTTTCGATTTGGTACTGTTTCGGTGTTTCGGTGTTTCGGCGTTTAGTAACACCCTACTCATGGTGATGATGGAGATGATAATACTCACGGTGATGATGGAGATGATAATACTCACGGTGATGATGGAGATGATAATACTCACGGTGATGATGGAGATGATAATACTCACGGTGATGATGGAGATGATAATACTCACGGTGATGATGGAGATGATAATACTCACGGTGATGATGGAGATGATAATACTCACGGTGATGATGGAGATGATAATACTCACGGTGATGATGGAGATGATAATACTCACGGTGATGATGGAGATGATAATACTCACGGTGATGATGGAGATGATAATACTCATGGTGATGATGGGGATGATAATACTCACGGTAATGATGGAGATGATAATACTCATGGTGATGATGGAGATGATAATACTCACGGTGATGATGGAGATGATAATACTCATGGTGATGATGGAGATGATAATACTCATGGTGATGATGGAGATGATAATACTCATGGTGATGATGGAGATGATAATACTCACGGTGATGATATGGATGATAATACTCACGGTGATGATGGAGATGATAATACTCACGGTGATGATGGAGATGATAATACTCACGGTAATGATGGAGATGATAATACTCATGGTGATGATGGAGATGATAATACTCACGGTGATGATGGAGATGATAATACTCATGGTGATGATGGAGATGATAATACTCACGGTGATGATGGAGATGATAATACTCATGGTGATGATGGAGATGATAATACTCACGGTGATGATGGAGATGATAATGCTGATGATGCTGATGATGTGGATGCTGATGATTATTATTATGATTATGAATATGGTGGCATTATGACACGATGATGATGATGATGACACGTTGATGATGATGATGACACGTTGATGATGATGATGACACGTTGATGATGATGATGACACGTTGATGATGATGATGACACGTTGATGATGATGATGACACGATGATGATGACACGATGATGATGATGATGACACGTTGATGATGATGATGACACGTTGATGATGATGATGACACGATGATGATGATGATGACACGTTGATGATGATGATGACACGTTGATGATGATGATGATACGATGATGATGATGATGACACGATGATGATGGTGATGATGATGCTATAATGATGATGATGGTGAGGTTGTCTTGCTCATTCCATCGCGATGTACATGATAATGTCACAGGTATAATTTTTTCATATTTATTAAAGTTTAACACGATGAGTGCAGATGATAACGACACATTTGACACCTATGGTGCTGTCACATCAAAAAACAAGGAAGAGATGATCAAAGAGATTGCAAAAGCAAAACCTGAAAAGATGATCTTATTAAAGGTAAGGGAAATTTCTCTAAAAACTCAAAAATCAACATGTAAAGCGGCATCTACACGAGCAATTTTTCCTTGACAAGTTTTCCTTAACAAGGAAAAGTTGCTCGTGTAGATGGAGTAAAATGAACGATTTTTCCTTGAAAAAAAAAAAGCTGGCAAGCTGGCGTTTCCTTGACAAGGAAAAATGTCAAGGATGAAATTTGCTCGTGTAGACGGAAAACAAGGATAATGTGGCAAGAAATATTAATGAGATTAGTTCTCAGCCTGTTACTTGGCTCATTGAAACTTGTCAAGGAAAACTTGTTCATCATCTACACGAGCAATTAAGGAAACCTTGTCAATAAAAAATTGTCAAGGAAAACTTGCTAATCTTCTAAGCGAGCAATGAAAATTGTCAAGGATACTTGTAAAGGAAAAATTGCTGGTGTAGATGCAGCTTAAGTAATGTAGAGCTAGTGTGTGTGGAGTTTTTCAGCTTTTAACTGTGCAGCTTTTCTACTCTTTTATTCATCTCCTTTGGTCACCCCTCTTAATCTTTTCACCTTTTCACATTGTTTCTTAATAGAGCGTCGTCCACGAATTGAGAGAAAGAAATATCGATTTCTGGTTGGATGCTGGATCTCTGATGGGAGCCTACAGACATGGGGCAATGGTTCCACATGATTTTGATTTAGACCTCGCCGTCTTTGGAGAAGAAAACCTGCACAAGGCCGGAGAAGTACTTCGTGCTATCAAACCTGAAGGTTATGACGTCAGGTAAGTCAATAAATCACTTTAGCAGTACAGGAGCTCGGTGGCTTTTACCAGTTTACCTTAGCTAGATAAAGCCCCCTATTAGAGTGCGCACAAAGTCACCAAAAGTGGGTATCACGGCCACCATGTTGTAGGTAAAAATAATAGGAATTTCCCCTTTACACGTAATTTCGCTTACATTTGCGTTTTTACCGGTTCACATGTTAAAATGCAGACGCAAATGCAAACGCAGGCACAAGAAAAAAGTTTCCAATCCTTGGTTGGCGTTTGTGTTGCTTTAGATCAAATGTAATTTTGCTTGCGTCTACACTTGCATTTGCGGTGCTCGTGTGAACCAGGTTGAACCAGGCTACAGAGTTTGTTTTCAAGGAAAAACATTGCAGAATTGCAGAATACCAATAAGTGACTTGGTTTTTAAGGTGCGGTAATACGGGCGACAACTCATGGTAGTTGTCACGCTGCGACTTGCAGGGTTATTGTTGTTCATAATTATTTCCAACCTGCGCGCACCGAAGTTTCTTTGTTACAATAATTAAGTAGAAGCTCTGTCTAAGTTGCGGTAATACGGGCCACAAAGCTTGCAACATGTTGCGCAACACTGTTGCGTCGAAGGAGAAAGCAATATAAATATATTAGATTTAAAAATTCTTCTTGTTGCAAAATTATAGTAGAGGCTTTACTCATCGCAACAGAATTTTTTTTGCGCGCGGGATGGTACGTAATACGAGAAACGTTTTCTCTCCAATAGTGGAAACAAGGCTGGCGTAAAGGTAGTTTACTCTCCTCTCACCATTATGGAAAAAATCGTTACAAGTATGACTGGTTGAATTTATGGACTCTGCATCACACATGAGTAGCTCTCTCCCTTGATTCGAGGGTTTTTCTCTGCGTTGTCCAGCTTTTCTCTCTCAACAAAACCTAACACGCTAAATTCCAATTCGATCTGTGAGTTAGCCGTAATTTTTTGTCGTAATTTAAAATCAAGGCTTGATTGTTTCTCACCAGATACGGCCATCATCTGGGTAACGAATGCAAGAAATATGAGATATTCAAGATAGGATATGAATACACAGATCCCAAGTGTGTGTCTCTGGATATCATCTTGTTCACCTACAACAAAGAAGAGGACTATGTTTGGGCAGAATACTTTGCTTTTGGACTGGACAAAAATCGTTACAAGTATGACTGGATCTTTCCACTAGGTAATATAAAAAGTTCTTTCTACTTCGATTCTCGATATTCTGCGAATTCGGTAGTTGCGAGTCTCCCTCGGAATTGGGTTTTTCAGCGCCGCCAGTCAAAAATATAAAAGGTACCGACTGATTAGTTTTGTTAGAAAAAACCTACTAATGGTCTATCACCAATCGAGCCCTGTGATTGGCTGAGCTAGTAGGGGTCTATTAGTGATAGACCTCTAGCAGCGAAAAGCGCCGGTTTTGAAAACCAAAAAAAATATATTTAAAGCAAAATCCAAAACTTTTTGCATCCTTTTATTGGACCGATTAGTAGGTTTTTACTAAAACAATTAGACCTCTTGTCCTCATGGCCTACGAGTCAATAGCCCATTCGGCCTTCGGCCTCATGGGCTATTGACTCGTAGACCATTCGGACTCGAGGACTAATTGTTAAATAGGCAGCAAAAAACCAATTTCACAACAAGCCGTTGAAATAGGCAAGTGGTATCGCGCGTCTCGGTGTGCTTGGCTTCAGAGTTTAGAAATGCTGCTACAAATTACTCATTTGTTTTATTTTGTTAGCAGAGCACAATTGCTCTGCCCTGCCCTGCCCTGCTGAAGAAATTCCTTTTCGGGAGTTCAGGTGCGGGGGTGCATATGCTAAGAATTCCGTAAGGAAAGGAAAGAGAGGAAAAGAAAAAGAAAGGGAAGGGGATTGATGAAAGAAAGCAAAAAATAGTATATGCTTGTGGTGCGTAGGAGAATGGGAATGTATAAAAGGAAAGGAAATGAAAGAAAAAGAGGAGAGGAGAAATGAGGAAAAGGAGAAGAAATGATTGCATAGGAAAAGAAAAAAAGAAAGGTAATAAGGAAAATGGAGAGCGAAAGAAATGGGAATGATAAGTGATATCAAATTGGAAGCATTAAGCTTAAGCTGAAGGAGTATATTTAACAGGGTACGTGCTCCTCCCTAACAAACTCCAATTTAATTCACGTTTTCAAGGGCACTTGAAAAACTCTTGAATTTTTAAATTTAAGCTAAACTCCTTGAATTTCTGTTTTGAAATATTGAAATTTTTGTTACTTCCATTCGTCCGAAGTTTTTGTATTATCAATAGCAGATATCACAGTTACACTCCATTGCCTTCAAACAATTGTTTCAAGTCGAGGCATTTGGGTCAACAATACAGTAAACATAGAAACTGACTTATGGAGCGCAACTCTAATATCTGCCATTAAAAGGCTGAAAAGAACACGCAAACTATAATGTGAACTATACTATTACTTCCCTTTAAAGAGGGGTGCTGGAAGCAACTCAGAAAGTCAGCCACGTGCTTTCACGGATGTGGCATTTTTGTAAGTGACTGCGGAAAAAATAGAAAACGCACGCGCGTGCTGTGTGTAGCTATGAAGCACGCAGGCATTGGCAGAACACGAGAGAAGTGTTAGAAGCCCAACGCGCGTTTAGCGGAATGCTTCTCAACACTTCTCGAGTGTTCTGACAATCCCCAAGTGCTTTATAACTTCACACAGCACAGCAAGCATGCTTTTTATCTCTTTTAAAATACAAATGCGCACGCGTGCTATGTACTCTTATAATGCACGCGCCATCAACCAATCAGAAAGCGAGATTTATAACAGTTATTTCATAATGAAGTACAATGTAAGCTCAGGTGACCGAATAGACACCGTGTAAAACCATAGCTCAGAAAGCTGAACATACTCGAAAAAAATATTTTTGGGTCCTTGAATACTGATTTGAGTTTAAGTGGATACATCAGCGCGAACCCTGATTAGATTATCTCTTATATTCAATGGCATTTATTTATTTATCAATTATCAATTTTACAGGTAAAATAATGTTCGAGGGAATGGAATTACCTTGTCCTAATAACACAGAGGCGTACCTCACAGAACAGTATGGCTACCTTGGACCAGACTGTTATTATGACAAAACTACCAACAAATACCGAAAGCGAGAAAAATGACCTTGATTAACATCCTAGTACATGTATGAACCCAATACTATTTTTCTGTAGCTTAATGTAAGAAATAAAAAAACCACTGTGCGCAGTTATAAAGCACGCGGGGGTTGGGGCATTTTATTGACGAAATAGAAATAAAAAGCTTTCAGCGCTTCCTAAATGCTGTTGTGTAGAAATGAAAAATGCCTTCTTTTCAAAGAAGGCTGCGAATGGCATAAGCACCGTGCTCCGTTCACTAATACATGTACAGCGCAGTTCTCGACTAATGAAGACGCTCGTAGCGAGGTAACATATAACATAAAATAAACATATTTTTTTGGGGGAAAAAAATAGTGTCATCCTTTTTGCATTGGGAATTTTTTGCCTCTGTTTGAATTTATGATTTTCAGAAGCTTAATCATAATTATAGTAACCTTTATCTTTTTCTTTTATTGTAATTCCATGAAACAGTTACAAACATTAAATAGTCCAGAACTGGACCCAGTTTTCTCATACAATAAACAATGTCTCAGAAATAGCGTGCGCGCACTCAAAATTCAAATAGGAAAGAAGATATAATTTTTTTATAGTTGCAATTCTTATCTTATCAGTCTCCTTCCGCAAATCAAAGTGTATTTGCTGCCCGCAACGATAAAAGTGGGTCAAGCCACCTCCCTGGTCAAGCTATGTACTGACACTATACTTGCTAATGTATTGTGAACCATGTAAATACAACCCAATGTAAATGCGCGCGTATTGCGGAGTTTCCCAATCTCGACACGAGAGCCTGCTTTCTTCATGATCATTATGGATAGAGATAGATAGATACTTTATTAATCATAAACATTGCAGCCGATAAGGCTGAATTACGTTAAGATTACAAAAAAGAACAAATATATTAAGAATATTAAGAAAAATGCATTAAAATACTAGAAAAAATACGTACGATAAATTGGAAAATATATATTCTATGCTATATAAAGGGTTTATGAAAAAAATTATAGGATATAAAATATTTATAAAATCGATTTAAGGAAGTTAAAAATTATAAAACTATTCTTCATGCGATCTGTATGAAAAGCCTTAACACTAAATGAGTGTTTCCTTCTAAGATTAATGGTACACGAATTGGTGGGTGGCAGCAAGGTATTAAGTTTATGGCTTGGGTCCCTAACTATATCATTAAATAATTTGGCTGTAAGATCCTCACGGCGAGCATGTAGAGGAATAAGACTCGCTGATAATAAAGCTTCCTCGTATGATTTGAAAGGAAAAATAATACGCATAGCGCGCTTCTGACACCTTTCTAGATCGTTGGCTAGAAACTGCGGCAAGCTGTTATGAAAAACTTGGCACCCATACTCAGTTATAGATCGTATGCAAGTAATAAAAAACAGAACATCATCGTTCCTCAGCATCGCTCATTAAACTTGGTGCCGACCACAATGAACGGGGATGAGATTGGAGACAAAGAGAATACGAGTCGAACCTATGGCTTGCTTAAAGGGATACTACAACCATGTTGATGCGCACACCTCCAACCGAGAGATCGTGAGACACTACTAGGGTCATTATTGACAACCATCTTTATGCTTCGAATTATTCATGGTGTTTCCTTGGAAAAATGTTATTGTACACTTTAGGACATTTCAAGGAAACAAGGTTATACGAAAAAGAAAGTCGCGTACGTGCGTGTTGTGTGCTCCATAAAGCGCGCGTCTTCAACTAATCATTAAGAGAGGTATATAATATCTTTTTTATGATGGATAGTAGTGGTATAAGGTAGAGTTTGGTTGTGTTTTACTTTCGCGCGCACTTCTATTTTGCAAGAGACAGAGCGCCCAAGCTTTCGATTGCTTTACATGAGTACTTACATATTCTATGCTGGTGTAACTTAGTTGATCATGGAAAATGTTTAAAGAGTAATGGGCCAATTAAAGAAAGATTAACATTATTCATATTATCATGAACGTTTGGTGTTTTTTCTTTCAGCAAATGCTGAGCATAGGTTCCTTGTGTTTCTTGGGCATGTGCACTATACCCATCTCGGTGCTGATCAAGAGATGTTCTTATCCTGCGAGCAGAGGGATTTTTTAACCCTCTCCCTGACCATGAAAAACCCGATTGCTACCCGCGAGCCTCTCTCGTTTCTCGGTGCTGATCAAGAGGAACGCGGGCGCTGGATACAATATTGTGTGAGGTGTAATTAGGCAGGAGTCAACTAGAGCAAGTAGAGCAAGAACGTTTCCGCTGGATATTTACATTTTCAGGTACGTACTGCTGAAAAGTAAAATGTGTGATAGCTCTTAGGTTAACATTGCATCGATTAGTACATATCTGTGTAATCGTTCGCCATATCCTTTGGGATTGTTTGGAAATTTCAAAGCCCTATCATCCATGGCCACTAGTAAATGTGGTTTGCACGCAAGCTATCATCCAGTAACTGTTTAAAATACCGTAAGCGTCATCCAAGCTAGCACATAGGCTTTATCAAAATAATGAAATATTCAGATTCAAAACAATGGAAAGAACTCAAAAAGCATTATTTCGACTCTTGGGTAATAGATATTCAAAAGCTATACACATATTTTTAGATTCGGTCGAGCGAATTTTAGTGTACTAATGCTTTTAAATTGTTACTCATTGTGATGTTAAACGACGGGGTTTTTACATCAATAACAATCTAACTGATTATAAAAAACACGATTTATGTTATCACAAATTATGGCTTGTGAACTAAACAACATTTTTGGGATCTTTCAGACCGTTGGGAATTTGATATTGATACATCTCCAAAAATGCAAATTACAGTCAAAACGGCTCAAGCATACACCCCCAGGCTCCATTAATGATTTCATTATTCGAATATTAAGTTGATTATTCCGCTCTGAGTATTTATAAAATATAGGAAGACTCCAAACTTCACATTCAATCCACAGCTAAAATTCTAAGTGATGGCCTTTCTGGGGATTTTTTCTACCTTGGCATGGCAATTGTTGAAGAATCCAATCGAAACTCAAGTAGATAACTTATTTTCAAATCTGGAGTCAGAGTGAATAATGAACTCAATATTCGAATAATCAATTCATTAGATTCTAGGGGGTACGCTTGAGCCGTTTTCACTGTAAAGAATCTTATTCTCAAGAGAATGACGTGGTTGTGGGCATGATGGGAAGGAAGAGTAAAATACCGATGAATATACAACAGCTTTCCTGCTTTCTGACTGGCTGTATTTTTTATGGTGTGGGATAAATAACAATAGACCACTTGTAGCCTCGTGTAGCACTTTGGAATGTAGCTCAATGGAGACTATTTAGAGGACAAAACAATAGGTTTCCAATTTTCAGGAATTTTGAAATTCTTTTGTATTGTTTCCTCTAAATTGAGCTGCTTTGACATCATGAATATGATGATGATGATGATGATGATGATGGTGGTGGTGGTGGTGGTGGTGGTGGTGATGATGATGATGATGATGATGATGATGATGATGATGGTGCTGATGATGCTGATGCTGATGCTGATGATGATGATTATGATAATACGGTGATGATGGAGATGATAATACTCACGGTGATGATGAAGATGACACGGTGATGATGGTGATGACGATGACACGATGATGATGGTGATGATGATGCTGTAATGATGATGATGGTGAGGTTGTTTTGCTCATTCCATTGTGATGTACATGATAATGTCACAGGTATAATTTTTTCATATTTATTAAAGTTTAACACGATGAGTGCAGATGATAACGACACGTTTGACACCTATGGTGCCGTCACATCAAAAAACAAGGAAGAGATGATCAAAGAGATTGCAAAAGCAAAACCTGAAAAGATGATCTTATTAAAGGTAAGGGAAATTTCTCTAAAAACTCAAAAATCAACATGTAAAGCGGCATCTACACGAGCAATTTTTCCTTGACAAGTTTTCCTTAACAAGGAAAAGTTGCTCGTGTAGATGGAGTAAAATGAACAATTTTTCTTTGAAAAAGAAAAGCTGACATGCTGGCGTTTCCTTGACACGGAAAAATTGTCAAGGATGAAATTTGCTCGTGTAGACGGAAAACAAGGAAAATGTGGCTAGGAATAATATATATATTTAGGCACTGCCTAAAAGCGGAGCTCCCAGTTATTGATGGGACTGCCTACCATTGAACATTCGTTGTGATTGTTGGGATAATTAACCTTCACAGTTTTATTAAAGAAATATACATGTTTTGAACTTCAAGAGGTTAAAACCCTCACATTTTGTATGAGTCTCTATATTTTTTATAAGCTTAATTAAAAAAACTTATAAAGCTATGCTATATTAATTTCTTTAAAGTTTGTTCCACTATTTCATGCAGAATTTTTGAGAGCACTAGTACTGTTCAAAAGGATGAATAAGTGTTAAGTTCTTTTTTTTTTCTTCAAAAATGTCTATAGATGTGTTATTGTGGAACAATTCACTTAAGCAAATAATTATTATCTTACGAGTTGCAATTTTTTTCTGATCACTTCAATTCCGGAAGTGGAATTTTTGCTGTATAATTTAGTGTGTAGGCATCCATTAAATGATCAAATTTTACTTAAAGAAATTGCAGTTTAAAAAAAAGTTTAAATGTTATTCCAAAAGTAGCCAGTCAACTTCAATTTTTTGTTTGCAATTGTAAAGCTACAAAGGTACCGTGCTTATTCATAAGTAGAGAGTAATAATTACTAATAATTACAATTATTGTAGTAGCAGGTTTTTTGTTTATACTCAACTTTGCCTATTTGCATTATTTGCATGCATCACAGCATGCTAAAGATTGGAAATGAGGCACCAACTGGGTCATTCTGTGTGAATAAACCAACATCTGGGATTTGTGACACTGTAAAAAAAAAGGACAGAGATGTTTAAATAAGATTAAATTTTTAAGGAAGCAGAAGGAACTACAAAGTTGGGGGGAGGGGGCTAAAATTGTTCAAATCGCAGAAACAAAAAGAAAAACAGGGCCCCTTATCACCAAAGCAAAAATGACAAAGGTTAAATCATTAAAGCAAACAAAAAAAGCCACAAAAAAAAAAAAAGCAAAAAAAAAACCAACAACAATGGGAATTGTCCTCCAATCCTCAATTATTGCCAAACTTGCCTGTACCATTAACCATCCGATATACCAGATAATTATCACTGTACAGTTCCTCAACTAATATAAGCCATCCATAACTCAGGGATGTCAGTTTCTGTGAATTATCCTCCAATTTGTATAATATTATGATATCAGTAGTGGTATATTGGTATTGCACAACTACATCAAAGCATGTGCAAAAAAAATTGACTTATCCTGCCCAATGTGATATAAGGCATTAAAATGGAAGATTCTTTGCATAATTTAGTTTTGAAATGGTTCTCACAAATTTTATTGACTAAAATAATGAGAAAAAAGTAAACAAAAAGAGTAAGTGCACTAGTCTATGTCAAATTAATTTTGAAAAAATTAAATCTTAAATATTTAAAACTTGTAAAATCTACATTATATTAAAAAAATTTTAAAAGTTAATATTTATAACTCATGGAAAAATATTTTATTCTTGTAGGAATTTTTGTTCAACTTAATGAGACTTTTTGAGATCACTGATAGGACGAAATATGACAAATCAATTGAAAGTATTTATCTGTCTTTTTATCAAAAATACCCCTATGTATACAGTATTTAACAAATTTCAGATGTTTTTGTGTTTCTGTACTCTTATTAATTAGCACACACTTGACATCATAAATGTTCAAAACTCTAGTGGAATCAAGAGTGTAGTGACATAATTATAACATAATAATAACACATCAAATTAGTAATAAGCTCAATAATATTAATTAAAAATCTTTTATTGAGGGTTACACTTAATAATATAATAATACATCTACATAAAATACTTGTTTCTGATTGGCTGATTGATTGTCAATTTTCTATTAATCTTTGTAATTAATTAATTGTACACATCCGGGAACTAAATTTTATGCATTGTGTTGTTGTTCAGAAATGAGTATTTTATGTAGATGTATTATTAAAAGGAAATAACACCTAAGTTCTCGAAGAATTAATGAAAAATACCAATTGTATTTGATTAAAGTTGTTTATACCAATCGTGCTACACACTCATGGTATTATAAAGCAACTTTCATCAATATTTTTTATTATTTATTCTTCTTGAACGGTGGTATTTTCTATACATATCTAATGATAATAATATACATATGGCCCCCTAATATCTTGCATACATCTACAAGCTGTGGAATTTCATTGAATTTTATGTTGAAAAAAAAAAGCCTTCAAATGTAACTACATCCATGATCATGTCATGGAATTACCCAAATACAGTTTTGAAGTATAGTTGCCTGCTGTTTGGTTATTTATGCTCTGTCGACTACGTAAAGGAACACAAAACTTCTGTACATATATCTATCCAAAACAATTCTAGCCTGGAGTTCAATCTCCTCCTCATCCTTGATCTTTCATGGAAATACTGGTCTTAGCTAGCTATAAGCCGGCACCATGGAGAAAAACTGTGCTGTGATACTACCCAAAAATCAGATGGTGAGCACCATTAATATGATTTTATATTGCCTTCTAAGGCTCAACAAAATACTACATAAATCAAAAAATATCCCTCAGTACACCCTAAAATGTCTAAGTTTGCTGCGATAACTATCTTCCATATTTCAGTGATGGAGCCAAAATTCCACTTATTACTATATTAATTTCTCACATAATACATAAAGACGAATATTGGGTTAATTCTATATTTATTAGTGTTGTTATTTCTCAGGAATAATCTATTTCAGGTTGATAATCAAACTAGACGCTCTTGGAGCGTTCACTGGGTTGCCTGTGCAAGAGCTCGCCCACTCGCCAATCCTATATATTCTTTATTATTTCACACCAAAGGGTTCCTTTTGGGTTCAAAGTACCCCTTTATTAAAAACATTTTAAACTCTAGTAAGACATTAGTGTTGCGTTACTGACTCGTAAACGCGTATTAGATTTCTACTTGACCTACTATACTATGTACCATGACCTTTCAAGACTAGCTAATGAAATAAACATATCTATTTCAGTATCGAAACTGTTCACTGCAAAACAAACGTTTTATCAATGTAAATACTCTTAGCCAAAATGTGTTTAACTGGTAATTTGTTTTTCCCTCAGTTTTTGTTTTCTGTATTTTTATAAATGGAAATATTCAACAAGGAGTCTTGGCAGTTCGCTTTCTAATCTTGTAGATCACTATCAGCTCGTCTGACTTCTACAAGTTCTGGGAGTCAGCTTTCATCAAAGCTTTGTTTGTCACTCGTTTTGTAGTTTGTCTCTCGTTCTGTAGTTTGTCTCTCGTTCTGTAGTTTGTCTCAGTATATTTTTTTGTATCTGAGATCTGGTAAGATCTAGTTTGATCATAGCTAGATAGTTTATAGATTCTCTTAGTCTATTTTGACTAGTTTGTCTAGTTCTACGATTCTCATACCGTAGTTTGCTCATAGATTCTCAAAGATAGCTCATATATTCTCAGACTTCTCTCTTTGAGTACGTGGACCAACCCGTTCCAAAATCGCTCAATAACATCTTTTAGTGTGGGTCTACCACGTACGGCGCGTGCGTTTGTTAAGGTATTTTATGACTGGTTTACCACAGGTAACCCAGTAAAAACGAAGGTATTTTATGACTGGTTTACCACAAGTAAATCAGTAAAAATAAAAAAAATTAAAACCACGAATAAGGTCCGAATAAGCATCGTACAAAAAATCACTAATAATATATTTTCTCGAGTACTACGGGCTGACATTTTGCTAGTTTATCGCATTTTAGGTAGCCTTAAGGCAACGAAACAAAAAACAATGCTGACATTTTTGCCAAGGAAGTCAAGGAAAAAGAAATGCTAGCAGGGAAATAAACTCACCTGAGACTATCTTTGAACTTTTAGGTGTAATTATCTCTCTTTCTTGGAATTCCTCTGTAGAATTCCCTCTTACACGTCTCTTCCTTAGCTTATCCTTTTCTTTTTGTGTTAAGTTTTGTCTCAAAATCCTTTGTCTTTCACGTTCGTTTTCTCTTTCTTCTTCTGAAAAACGCATAGAGTTTTTGATATGCGTCTCTAAGAACCTTGTATTATTATTATTCGCGTTTTCTTTCTCTCGCTGCTTGCCGCTTTTCTTCGGTGAGATTCCTTCGTCTTTGCCTTTCTTTCTCACGCCTCTTAGCTTTTCTTCTTCAGTCAAAACTCTTTTTCTCACACTTCTTTCTCCTTGATTCTCTTCTGAGCTACTAACTACTGTTGACATATTATTATTATTATCGATATAGTTATTGTTAATGTTGTTACAGTGTAAAATGTTTTCAAAACATTTTAAGGCTGATTTTCGGAATTTTTATCTACACGAATTTTGGTACTCGGATGTTGCAACGCGTCGATATTCCCGCCAAAATAACAAAATAATAAGCCTGGGTACCCTGTGGTGGTACACGCCCGTACGGACAATAGAATGACGTAATCAAGCCATGAAAAATCAACTCGATGGGTTACCATTTTTTCTTAAGTATGGTGCTCCGCGCGGGAGCTCCGCTATTAATGAGATTGGTTCTCAGCCTGTTAATTCGCTGATCGAAACTTGTCAAGGAAAACTTGTTCATCATCTACACGAGCAAGGAAACCTTGTCAATAAAAAATTGTCAAGGAAAACTTGCTAATCTTCTTAGCGAGCAATGAAAATTGTCAAGGATACTTGTCAAGGAAAAATTGCTGGTGTAGATGCAGCTTAAGTAATGTAGAGCTAGTGTGTGTGGAGTTTTCAGCTTTTAACTGTGCAGCTTTTCTACTCTTTTATTCATCTCCTTTGGTCACCCCTTTTAATCTTTTCACCTTTTCACATTGTTTCTTAATAGAGCGTCGTCCACGAATTGAGAGAAAGAAATATCGATTTCTGGTTGGATGCTGGATCTCTGATGGGAGCCTACAGACATGGGGCAATGGTTCCACATGATTTTGATTTAGACCTCGCCGTCTTTGGAGAAGAAAACCTGCACAAGGCCGGAGAAGTACTTCGTGCTATCAAACCTGAAGGTTATGACGTCAGGTAAGTCAATAAATCACTTTAGCAGTAGGAGCTCGGTGGCTTTTACCAGTTTACCTTAGCTAGATAAAGCCCCCTATTAGAGTGCGCACAAAGTCACCAAAAGTGGGCCACCATGTTGTAGGTAAAAATAATAGGAATTTCCCCTTTACACGTAATTTCGCTTACGTTTGCGTTTTTACCGGTTCACACGTTAAAATGCAGACGCAAATGCAAACGCAGGCACAAGAAAAAGTTTCCAATCCTTGGTTGGCGTTTGCGTTGCTTTAGTTCAAATGTAATTTTGCTTGCGTTTACGCTTGCATTTGCGGTGCTCGTGTGAACCAGGTTGAACCAGACTGAACCAGGCTACAGAGTTTGTTTTCAAGGAAAAACATTGCAATACATGCAGGATTGCAGGATACCAATAAGTGACTTGGTTCTTAAGGTGCGGTAATACGGGCGACAACTCATGGTAGTTGTTGCGCTGCGACTTGCAGGGTTATTGTTGTTCATATTTCCAACCTGCGCGCACCGAAGTTTCTTTGTTACAATAATTAAGTAGAAGCTCTGTCTAAGTTGCGATAATACGGGCCACAAAGCTTGCAACATGTTGCGCAACACTGTTGCGTCGAAGGAGAAAGAAATATAAATATATAAGATTTAAAAATTCTTGTTGCAAAATTATAGTAGAGGCTTTACTCATCGCAACAGAATTTTTTTTGCGCGCGGGATGGTACGTAATACGAGAAACGTTTTCTCTCCAATGGTGGAAACAAGGCTGGCGTAAAGGTAGTTTACTCTCCTCTCACCATTAGGGAAAAAATCTTTACAAGTATGACTGGTTCAATTTATGGACTCTGCGTCACACATGAGTAAAGGTTGCTAGCTCTCTCCCTTGATTCGAGGGTTTTTCTCTGCGTTGTCCAGCTTTTCTCAGGCTTGATTGTTTCTCACCAGATACGGCCATCATTTGGGTGTCAACTGCAAGAAATATGAGATATTCAAGATAGGATATGAATGCACAGATCCCAAGTGTGTGTCTCTGGATATCATCTTGTTCACCTACAACAAAGAAGAGGACTATGTTTGGGCAGAATTCTTTGCTTTTGGACTGGACAAAAATCGTTACAAGTATGACTGGATCTTTCCACTAGGTAATATAAAAAGTTCTTTCTACTGCGATTCTCGATATTCTGCGAATTCGGTAGTTGCGAGTCCCCCTCGGAATTGGGTTTTTCAGCGCCGCCAGTCAAAAATATAAAAGGTACCGACTGATTAGTTTTGATTGATAGCAGCGAAAAACCAATTTCACAACAAGCCGTTGAAATAAGCAAGTTGTATCGCGCGTCTTGGTGTGCTTGGCTTCACAGTTTAGAAATGCTGCTACAGTTTACTGATTTATTTTATTTTGTTAGCACAGCACAATTGCTCTGGCCTGCCCTGCCCTGCTGAAGAAATTCCTTTTCTGGAGTTCAGGCGGGGGTGCATATGCTAAGAATTCCGTAAGGAAAGGAAAGGAAAGGAAAGGAAAGGAAAGGAAAGGAAAGGAAAGGAAAGGAAAGGAAAGGAAAGGAAAGGAAAGGAAAGGAAAGGAAAGGAAAGGAAAGGAAAGGAAAGGAAAGGAAAGGAAAGGAAAGGAAAGGAAAGGAAAGGAAAGGAAAGGAAAGGAAAGGAAAGGAAAGGAAAGGAAAGGAAAGGAAAGGAAAGGAAAGGAAAGGAAAGGAAAGGAAAGGAAAGGAAAGGAAAGGAAAGGAAAGGAAAGGAAAGGAAAGGAAAGGAAAGGAAAGGAAAGGAAAGGAAAGGAAAGGAAAGGAAAGGAAAGGAAAGGAAAGGAAAGGAAAGGAAAGGAAAGGAAAGGAAAGGAAAGGAAAGGAAAGGAAAGGAAAGGAAAGGAAAGGAAAGGAAAGGAAAGGAAAGGAAAGGAAAGGAAAGGAAAGGAAAGGAAAGGAAAGGAAAGGAAAGGAAAGGAAAGGAAAGGAAAGGAAAGGAAAGGAAAGGAAAGGAAAGGAAGGGAAGGGAAGGGAAGGGAAGGGAAGGGAAGGGAAGGGAAGGGAAGGGAAGGGAAGGAAGGGAAGGGAAGGGAAGGGATTGATGAAAGAAAGCAGAGAAGAATATATGCCGGTGGTGCGTAGGAGAATGGGAATGCATAAAAGGAAAGGAAATGAAAGAAAAAGAGGAGAGGAGAAATGAGGAAAAGGAGAGGAAATGATTGCATAGGAAAAGAAAAAAAAGGAAAGACAATAGGAAAAATGAAGAGGGAAAGAAATGGGAATGATAAGTGATTTCAAATGGGAAGCATTAAGCTTAAGCTGAAGGTGAGGAGTATATTTAACAGGGTACGTGCTCCTCCCTAACAAACTTCTTGAATTTAATTCACGTTTTCAAGGGCACTTGAAAAACTCTTGAATTCTTAATTTAAGCTAAACTCCTTGAATTTCTGTTTTGATAGTTACTTCCATTCGTCCGAAGTTTTTGTATTATCAACAGCATATATCACAGTTACACTCCATTACCTTCAAACAATTGTCTTAAATGACTTAAATGTCATGACTTAAAGCTATTATATTATCATCTGCCATTTAAAGGCTGAAAAGAACACGCAAACTATAATGTGAACTATGTTATTACTTCCCTTTAAAGAAAGTCAGCCATGTGCGCGTGCTGTGTGCAGTTATAAAGCACACAGGCATTGGCAGAACACGAGAGAGGTGTTAGAAGCCCAACGCGCTTTTAGCGGAATGCTTCTCAACACTTCTCGAGTGTTCTGACAATCCCCAAGTGCTTTATAACTTCACACAGCACAGCAAGCATGCTTTTTATCTCTTTTAAAATACAAATGCGCACGCGTGCTATGTACTCTTATAATGCACGCGCCATCAACCAATCAGAAAGCGAGATTTATAACAGTTATTTCATAATGAAGTACAATGTAAGTTCAGGTGACCGAATAAACACCGTGTAAAACCAAAGTTCAGAAAGCTGAACATACTCGAAAAAAATATTTTTGGGTCCTTGAATACTGATTTGATTTTAAGTGGATACATCAGCGCGAACCCTGATTAGATTATCTCTTATATTCAATGGCATTTATTTATTTATCAATTATCAATTTTACAGGTAAAATAATGTTCGAGGGAATGGAATTATCTTGTCCTAATAACACAGAGGCGTACCTCACAGAACAGTATGGCTACCTTGGACCAGACTGTTATTATGACAAAACTACCAACAAATACCGAAAGCGAGAAAAATGACCTTGATTAACATCCTAGTAAATGTATGAACCCAATACCAGTTTTCTGTAGCTTAATGTAAGAAATAAAAAAACCACTGTGCGCATTTATAAAGCACGCGGGGGTTAGGGCATTTTATTGACGAAATAGAAATAAAAAGCTTTCAGCGCTTCCTAAATGCTGTTGTGTAGAAATGAAAAATGCCTTGTAGGTGCTCGTAGTTTTAGATTCTTTTTTTTCTTTCCACTTCTTTGGAAAGCAGGCTGCGAATAGCATAAGCACCGTGCTCCGTTCACTAATACATGTACAGCGCAGTTCTCGACTAATGAAGACGCTCGTAGCGAGGTAACATATAACATAAAATAAACATATTTTTTTTGGGGAAAAAAATAGTGTCATCCTTTTTGCATTGGGAATTTTTTGCCTCTGTTTGAATTTATGATTTTCAGAAGCTTAATCATAATTATAGTAACCTTAATCTTTTTTTTTATTGCAACTCCATGAAACAGTTACAAACATTAAATAGTCCAGAACTGGACCCAGTTTTCTCATACAATAATCAATGTCTTAGAAATAAATGGAAAACAGCGTGCGCGCACTCAAATAAATGAGTAATTCAAATAGGAAAGAAGATATAATTTTTTTTATAGTTGCAATTCTTATCTTATCAGTCTCCTTCCGCAAATCAAAGTGTATTTTCTGCGCGAAACTATGAAAGTGGGTCAAGCTATGTACTGACACTATACTTGTTAATCATTGTATTGTGAACCATGTAAATACAACCCAATGTAAATGCGCGCGTATTGCAGAATTTCCCAATCTCGACACGAGAGCCTGCTTTCTTCATGATCATTATCGTTCCTCAGCATCGCTCTTAAACTTGGTGCCGACCACAATGAACGGGGATGAGATTGGAGACAAAGAGAATACGAGTCGAACCTATGGCTTGCTTAAAGGGATACTACAACCATGTTGATGCGCACACCTCCAACCGAGAGATCGTGAGACACTACTAGGGTCATTATTGACAACCATCTTTATGCTTCGAATTCATGGTGTTGGCTTGGAAGTATGTTATTGTACACTTTAGGACATTTCAAGGAAACAAGGTTATACGAAAAAGAAAGTCGCGTACGTGCGTGTTGTGTGCTCCATTAAGCGCGCGTCTTCAACTAATCATTAAGAGAGGTATATAATATCTTTTTTATGATGGATAGTAGTGGTATAACGTAGAGTTTGGTTGTGTTTTACTTTCGCGCGCACTTCTTTTTTGCAAGAGACAGAGCGCCCAATCTTTCGATTGCATTACACGAGTACTTACATATTCTATTCTGGTGTAACTTAGTTGATCATGGAAAATGTTTAAAGAGTAATGGGCCAATTAAAGAAAGATTAACATTATTCATATTATCATGAACGTTTGGTGTTTTTTCTTTCAGCAAATGGTGGGCATGGGTTCCCTGTGTTTCTTTGACATGTGCACTATATCCATCATGCTTCAGGGTGCAGGTGTGAAAAAGAAACAAGATGGCGACGAAGTGAAGGTGGAAGGTTGGGGACATAAAACTCCATTTCAAACGGTAAGAAATGCTTCCTGAGTTTGCCAAAACACTTAAATACTGAGTTAAAGTTTAGTTCTTTGCCTATGGGGGTTTATTTCATTTTCTTTTAAAGTTTTTCTTCCTCAAATCATTTTAGTCTGAACTACTGCTTGGTGCACGTGGTGCAATTTTGATGGAATACGTTTGGTAAACTCGCTTGTTTTATATTCAACTGTATTAAAAATGCTTAGAAATGATAAGAAGAAGAATACTTTACGCTTTTTCCGCTCGTTTTTTACTATATTTTTGATTTTTTGAAGTCCACTCAACAAACTTGCTCTAGTGTTCCTAAAGCTTAGTCTTAAGCTATATTTTTTATTAAAATGGTTGATAATTTTTTTAAATTATATGGAATATCTGTTCTTTTTATTAGAACTTTTGTCTGCAGTTAAAGTATTCCAGCCAGAACTACTGTTTTTTATAAACCTTGCTTAGTTTGAAAGAAGAAATTTCGAAAAACGGCTTGTTTTACTGTATGCTCAACTCTACTTGTAAAGAAAATTACGAACATTCACAAACTATTTTCTACTTGCCCTTTCTAATTTTTGGTGATATTAAAATATGGTTATAGTGGGATAACAAAACTTGCCCTCTACCCCCTCCCCCACCCCACCCCACCCCCTTCCATATAGAAAAAATGTTTTGGAATTATTTATTTGTGTTCATTATTTTCTCTACAAAACAAACTATTGAGAGAAAAAAACAAACAATTGGGTAACATGGCACTATCATTAATTGATTTTTTTAATTAATGGGGTGGGGATGTTGAAATTTCGTACAGTTCTAATCATTACACCAATGATTGGCACAGGGAGCCCACAGCCACTAGTAGAATCAGTGATTAAAATAAAATCTATCATGCATAAATGCACTTTCTCCTGCATGATTTTGGCGCCACTTCTATTGAAGTTCAAGTCTGAATATATTATCAGCTGCTAATGTTCCTAGTGTAGAATATAGTGACAAGGGATGAAATTTAAATCAGACCTCTCGAATAAAATTGTTTTAAAAAATTCATGAAATGTCATGCAAGCTTTAAACCTCAAAATCCTGATGCTTGGAAAGATTGCCTAATGTTCTGCGTGGACAGAAACAATCAGCAGGGACCTATGTTTTGAAGAAATAGCAAATAATAAAAAGCTTGTTTTGCTTCTATCTGTGCCTAGAGTAAAGGAGGACGGAAGTGAAATGGAGTTTTATAAATCCGACAGCTAGTCATCAAAAACCATGTTTCTACTTTCGTTTTTGCATCTAATTTAGATTTTTCGCAAGGTCGGAGAAGGAAAACCAGAATCTAGAATGTAAAGTTTTCGGTTCATCCCAAGTAAATATTTTAAGGACAGGTTTCTGCATTCCTTAATTTTCCCTCTGCTACCATTCATAATGCATTCACATTTGAAAATTTGGAAATAAATTCTTGATTAGGCAACCAATAATTTATTTCATTATTCGTGAGGCAGTTATCTTTAGCAGAAGTTTTGTAGCTTTCTTGTAGCATTTTCACCTCGAAAGCTTTCCCAGATAATGGCAAATAATTTGCAATTAGCCTAAGCAATAAAATTGTTCACTGAGATAACATGACTTTAAATGGTGGACTATTCTTTGTACTGTTTGTATTGCTAGTATAGTATCATTGGTATTAAAAGCAGAGCTCCTGCGTAGGCCTTTGGCCCGCGTGAGAGGAGCACCATACTTAAGAAAAAATGGTAATCCATCGAGTTGATTTTTCATGCCTTGATTACGTCATTCTATTGTCCATACAACGTCCAGGCAGGTACCACTATGCACAGGGTTCCTGCACACTTTGCTTACTCGCAAATGCACAGAAAAAATCGCAATAATGTAGTCAAAGATGGATCAAGAAGTATTTTTCTTATTTTTTCAAAGCGAAAAATATGTTTAATCGACATGTCTGTCTTAAAGTGAACAAAAACAATTTTTTGACTTTAGCGACTTGCTAAAGAAGATTTAGCGAGGGAAGATTCTTAATCTTACGATGAAGTTTCTGACTGCAACTTCAGTGAGAGAAAAAAGTGGCCTGTAGACCAGAAAAACTGGATTATACTGCAAGAATGATATTTCAGTTCCGTAGAAAACACTTCATAGAAAGTAAATTCATAAATGTCAACTAATATTTCGTAAAAAATCGACAAAAAATGTGTAACCTAGCTGGAGAAACTCTCAGACAAGCCAAGGATGTTGCTTCGGCAAACATTGTCAGAAAAACTTGGATAGTCGGTTGCTTGTCGTTTTTACTGCATTTTACATTTTTATCTTTTTCTTCAATACTTGTGATCCAAAAAAGCGTATTTGAAGCTTTGAATTTTTGTTTTTGATCCCATTTCAAGAAAAAAAGGCTAAGACTTAGTTCTTTGAAAAAATATATTTGATGGCCAGCGAGCCTCACGTGAGGAATTCTGATGTCAAAACAAGATTCCATATTTCATAATCATATGGATATTTTGACATTCTTATAGATAATTTATTTGAATGAAATATGAAAAAGGAATACATATCACACCAAATATTTGCTATTTATCGGGCTTTTCCAGCTATTAATATTACACAATCGCAAAAATGATGAGCTTGTTTTGTAAGATATTTCGCTCAATAACAAAGTTAAGAATAAATCTGAAAAAAATTTACTAACCAATTTACTAACAAAGAAAATTATTATCTTGCATTAATGAATATGTCTCTTGTTGCATGTGAAGTTCAAGCAAATGTAAACTTTTAAAAGCTTATTATATTTTTCGACAATTTTCAGTGTAGTTCACTTTTCACCTAAAAAAATCTTAACATTTGCTGAATAAAATCCTTTGTTCTATACATATATGTGTTCACATGTTCTACAATCTATAATTATTTTTCTTGGAATTGAAAAGTTTTCTAATGTTTTTGAAGTCTTAAAATAATGGATTTTCTTTTAGTTTTTCCTTCTGCATGGGTTCTGGTAAAATCAAAAGAAGTGGTAACGCTGTAACCTGTATTATGCCGTGTCACACAATTGTCACATTTTTAGCACTATATATACTATTTATGGGAGCTCCGCTTTTAGGCAGTGCCTAAATCTATATATTATTTACTTGTATTGTCTGAAGTGGAGGATGACTTCCGGTCACCTCATCCATTTTACTTCCATCCCCCTTTGCTCTAGGCACAGATATTAGCAGAAATTCTGAAAGTTTCATCCCTTGTCACTATATTCTACACTAGGAATGTAAGCAGCTGATAATATATTCAGACTTGAACGCCGCCGAACTCATGCCATTTAGGCATGATGGATTTTATTTCAATCACTGATTCTACCAGTGGCTGTGGGCTCCCTGTGCACAGGGCTTTCAGATTGAGCTGGTGGTTGCTTCGTTGTTGTCTGCTGACTCCTTTTTCTTTTTCTCTAAACAAATTATCGGGTATATAAAAAAATTATCTGATCACAGCCAGCTAGTTGAGACCTACTCCAAAACATTCTGTGCCAACGATGCAGGATGATAATACTGACACTTTTATTCTTTATTTTAGTTGGATAAAATCCATGAAGGCCAGAAGGACTAGCAGAATCTATTCTAGATTAATGTAGAAAATATTTGGTATAGTTACGCAGGTGTATACATGTTGTATATGCATCTATGTTATTATACTGGACATTTATTCAACTCAGGCTTGGTGAATTTTGATTAGTATTTTCCTTGGTTTGTCCTTGGTAAATATTGACCAGGATTTACTTAGTCTGTGGTTGATATTTTTAGTTTTAAAATACTATCTACATACAGTAATCATTGCATTGTTGTATGTAGATAATTTTCACCACTTTAAGAACTAGGATGCAAAGGTTGTGTGATCTTTTTGTTTCAAATGAAAATTGACCACACCCTTTGTTGTATTTTAACATAATTTACTTAATGCTGATGAATTATGCACAAACACTGGAGCAGACAACTGGCTGGCTTGGAGTCATCTCTACTTACTAACAATTTGATTTCTTTTTTGTTTGATTTTTGTTTCTGATTTCCATTGCCATTGATTGATATGATTGCCATTGATATTGCATTTGAATATTATTCATTTTGATCTTTCTATTGACTTTGCATTTGCTTTATTTGAATTCTGTTACTTTTTTTCAACATTTATTTGCATGGAAAAGTTTTTTTCATAATTTTGTGCAAACCTTTTTTGTATTTTTTGGTCTTTGGAAACACTCAGACAACTTTAAAATGTTTTTATGCACAAATTTTGGCATTCATGATAAATTCCACATACTTTTAATCACGAGATTAGGAAAAAAGCTTTTTCATAAACAACTTTGATAATTTTTGTATTGATGCATTCATGCTTTCAGTAGTTTCAGTATTCTGTCACTGTAATGACTGTCTGTGGCAATGAATATTTTGTGAAAAATTAAGACAAGGCTTTCATTATTTAATTGATATTTTCTAAACATACATGTATATTGATTTTGATTTTGGCTGTTATTTGGATTGGATTGGATTGGATTGCCATACAGTTAGATAGTGAGAGGGTACTGTACACATATTTGTGATTTCATTTTGATGTACTGTATCTGATTATGCTGTAGAACCTCACTCTCTTGTCCTCTAAGCTGTACCCTGATTGATTTAGATCAAATTTAAAAATCTTGAATTTCATTGTGAATACATTATCTCCTGGTTTTCAATAATTTTCTTGGAGAGAGAGGGAGGTTTGACAGTTGTGTTACATACATGTGTATTACAAATCAAAGGATAGTGTTTTCCTGGTGCTGTTTTCCATGGAACAGGGTAAGTCAAGTGCATAGTTCATCAGCATTCAGTCTTGTTATTTTCCACTGACATCCTCTTTCTATTATTTAAACAATTTCAAATCATCATTCGTTTGATGACTTTGTCAGCTCCAACCTGTTAAAAATGGCATTGTTCATTTGGCAGTGTTTATCCTGATCATCTTTTGGATCACTAGAGGATGTTTATTGGATGTTGCAAATTCCAATTTATTTTCTTAAGTACTGTAGTAGTCAAGGTTGTCATTAAATTTACAATACTTCTGACTCTGATCATGAGATAAAAAATGGGCAGCATACTAATTTACGGATGACAACCTTGGCTATTATATAAATTAGTTACTATATCTGATGTTGATAAATTTTTGCAAAGTTCAGCAAAATATATCCATGTGGAGACAATTAAGGATGTTGGAGTTTCCAATTCCAATTTGATTTGTGATTTAGCTGTACCCTGACTTAGATCAGCCTAGAGGTAGTTTCAGGGGTTGATAAATTAATGATTGGTTTGTTTGGTTTTGTGATTTGGCTTGTGTTCTTTTAAAGAATGCTGAAATATCAACATCATTATGGTAACTTAAAAGTAGTACAAATACTAAAAATTACACTGCAACAGATAAATTACTTCACATACAATGTTATAAATGCAAAACTTCAGTGGTGTAGCGAGGGGTCCAGGGGAGGGGAGCAGCTGACCCCCCTAAAAATTCTGGTTCAAGCCTTTTTTCTTTGATGTATGATGTCAATGCCACCGGCATAGGGAGGGGGCGATCACCCCCCACATTTTTGGCTGTAATTGGTTTTTATTCTAGGTGCCCCCTCCAGATCCTGGGTCCTCGCTATGCCACTGCAAAACTTTGCAGTTATGCATGATTATTATTTGGCAAATAGCCTTGATTTCAAGTGACAATAGAAACAGTTTAGTTTTGTCTTGTCTTGTCATCACTTCATATATCTGTTGCATTTGATTTTAGTACTTGTACTTGTTCTTAAAGTGGTGAAATTTTAACTTTATGACTATGATTGAACACACCAATGATCAGATAAAAGTTCTGTGTACAAAATTCTGCTAAATAATGTTTTACGGCTTGTGCCACGTGAATCCTTAGATAAATATTGCTCTTAATATTCTTCAAACAAAATTGAAATGATTTTATTTGGCAGTTCTTTTTGTTGTATTTTCTTTCTTTCAAGTAGTACTTATCTGGATTCATATGGTACATATTCTAGTACACGGTTTCTTCAATATGATGCTCCCTTAATAATTTTCATTTTGGGTGTTACTTAACTTGATCACATGAATTAACTCCATATTTATCGGATCTAAAAATCTCGTAATTTGGAACGTGTGATCCTTAGGGCTTGGTGTGTTCATGTCATAGTCTGACAAAGGTGTTGCTTGATTAAAAATACACAAGATGATAAATGGTCTTCTAAAAGTTGATGATCAAAATCAACTTCTTTTTATTGGATCTTGTATTTTCTATACTGGATCAATATTGGCTAATGTTTTTGACATCTGCATTGGCTTAAAATTGGCTATTTTAATTTTTTCCAAGTTGGATTCTCACTTGACTTCTTTACTATGTGGTTAATTGCAACTTTTGGCCTTAAAAATTAAAGCATTTTAAATTGGCAGAAACTGATTGGATTCCTAGACCATTTATTACTCTTGCTGTAATATTTTGTATGATTGTGTAAGTCATGGCACAGACATGTTTCTCGAGTAGATTGGCTAAAACGATTACTGTACATGTAAATAAGATCCAATTTGATGCAAAAACTGTTACAAAAACATGTCCTTCACCATGGTTTATCGCGATCAAACAAGAACTGTTCTACTACTAGTACCAGTAATGATCATACAGATGAGACATGGAACTATCTAAATTACTTGTAAACTTGTGCAGTTAATTACAATCTTCTCCGACATAATTTCTATTTTGAATTGGATTCATTTTGTTTTCAAAAAGTTCCATGTCTCATCTATGAGCCCTACTGATGCTCTAAGTTAAGGCATAAAACTGGTGTTATCTCTAAAAATCAGTACTAAAAACTGTTTTGGGATGAAAGAATTAGTTTATATAATTTGAGCGTCAGACTTGGAGATATTTTCAAGTATTTCTAAAAATGTACACCAGTTTTAATGCTCTAAATTTAGCATTTTGTACTAGCCTTTTAATCAAGCAACACCTATGTCTTCAAAATCCAAACAAAGTGGTTTGTCCTCAAGGCCTTTAGTTCAACTTACTCAAAAACCTTAAGGGGTACCCCTGAACACTTTGTTTAGGGGTGCCTTTTCTTAAGGGGAGGGTAGGTTTGAACTTTTGGTCTCGGGGACCTTCGTCTAATTACCCTAGGGGCAAAAAAAAGTGAAAAAAGACTTAGTATACATTTTTTCAAAATTTATAGGGATTTTTTACTTTTTTTTCACAATTTTAATTTTTTTTTCTTATTTTTTTAATTTTTTTAAAGCCAATTTGAATTTTTTTTATTCTTTTAAAGCCAATTCGAATTTTTTTTATTAAAGCCAATTTCCGATTCTTTCGTAATTTGTGGGCCAATTTTCACTAGTTTGTCTATATCAGCTTTACTTACCTTTATCATGAGTTCTTGGGTGCTGTGTTCTTGCTTGACCAATATTTCTTGTGTGAAGTTACCTGGATTTGAACCCCTTACCTTATGTTCTGCATGCACTCCTCTTGACCAGTAGACTATCAACCTGTTTGTTGAAGGTATAGGTTTTGAAGTTCCTTAAATCATAGTGCTTTGTAATGGCTTGAATATTAATGACCTAATAAAAATTCTTATGAATATTTAATGTCTATTGTTTATTGTTCACCTGACTGAAACAATGGGATAATGAAGAGAACAAAGGCAGGGGATTATGTGGGTGTGGTAAAGGTGCTAAGGTACTCCTGAGGCACGGGTGGTATATTTGGGGAGGAGTGCGGTTGCTATGAGACACAAGAGGCGGGAAAAGACAGCACGTAATAAAATCCATTATAAGAGGGTGGTGAAAAATTTCTAAGTTTTTTGGCGGGAAAAAATAGCGATTTTGAAAAGAGTAACGCTACAATAAATAAAGCCAGAAATATGAATAATATAGTTTAATTTCACAATAACCAAGCATACAAAAAATTAAATCGATTGAATTAAAGTTGACCAAATTAACAAAATGCAACAAAAATCTGGGTTTTCCCTTCCGTTCCATGCTTGCGGAGCATGTAGTTATGGTTGATATTCCAGGACAACTCTTTGCTCGGGTCTTCTTTCCTTAGGTCGTTCATCAAGATATCTATAAAAAAATCCAAGGAATAGAAATTAATTCTAAATCCTTTGTTTTTATAAATATAAATACACACAAAAAACTATTATTAATGGTGGGTCATTGCGTCACTTTGCGCACTCGTGAGACATGCACCTAAAATACAACCGTTTTTCTTATATTTTCTAGTCCAAAATTTGACAGCTAGCAATAAATGCGCAAAAATTAGCTAGAGTAAATGCGGGAACTGAAATATGAAACAGCTAAGAAAAATTATAAATTAATCGATTCAATGAAAAATGTCTAAGCTTTCTTGCGGTTATGCGCACGCATCATGTATCGTCGTCCAATTGTTGAGTAATTATTGCATAAAACTGAAACTTTGATTATATATATTCTAGACTAAGTCTTTGACTTTATCGCGTAATAGAGAGAAAATATACAAAAGATAAATCAAATATGCAGAGCTTTATGAAAGATTGTGGCTCTCGACATCAATGTAAATACTAAGTATTTAAGAAGCAGACTGCGTGGTCAGTTTAAATTGGATGAAAACATAAAATTTTATCGTATTTTCAAGCTTTTAAATGTTTATATGTATGAAATAAAGTAAATATTCAATATTACCTTTATTTTTAGACGTCTACGAGTTCAAATACGACGGGATTCTTGAGTTATTTGGAGTTTATCGACGGTTCTTGAATCGAGCGCCTTCAAAATGGTTGCCACAGAAAATGGCTCATTTTCACACTCTAGTCCCTAGAGATAAAAAAAGCACTTATAATATATCTATATTCGCAAATGTGTGAAATATTTTTTAATTTATTCAAAGTGATGGGTTGCCTGTGTAAAGTTTGTCTGAACAAAAGCCAAGGTAGTGGGTTGCCTGTGTAAAGTTTGTCTGAACAAAAGCCACAGGAACCCCAAGTAAGGCAGTTTTTGTGATTCCCAATTTCTAGCTATTCTTATATATTTTCAGAAATATTTTCACATAGATAAATAACTCATCAGGCAAGGTATAAGCTATGTTAGTTTGATTCCAAACTAAACTTTAAAACTATACGAAAAGAGGAAAAATTAAAAAAGAGGAGACCGCTGGTCATGTGGTGATTCTGCCAAAAATTCTCTTGCCTATAACTTCCTCGCTTGAAGTCTATCGAAAAAAATACCTCCCAAATTGAGTTGCCCTTATCTTAAGCTGTTCAAAAAGGTATATTTTTTTAGAAAAAGATTGTTATTTCAATTTTCGAAATTTTGGGTCAACTAGAAAAACGCTGTTTTGGGGGACATGATTTCATGCGGCCAGTTTTCTATGAAATAAAGAAAAATATCATAATATTTTTACGCAAAGATTTAAAGCTTGATACGATGTTTCTAAAAAGCATAAAATATTCCGCTGAACTTGCTTAATTATTTTTTTATTGCGCCTTTTTTGGTCGGCCTGCGACTTTGGGCTTCCTGTGGTAAAAATTGTGGTGATATTAGACGGTTTTTTCTTGGAATCTAAGCGAATTTAACTAGACAAAGCTATCTAAAAAGTTATCTAGCTTTTCTATATTAATAATTAGGAATCAGAGAGAGAGAGAGAGAGAGAGAGCGAGAGCGAGAGAGAGATGGAAATGCGGGGAGAGTTCAGTAGACGGGAGGAGGAGGGGGGCAGGTATAGGAAGATATTTGAATATTTAGTAAATAAACCCCTTCTGGCGGCTGGGATATCGGCTGATAATGTCCGAGGATGAGAAATGGTCCGAAAAAAGAACATTTGGCCGAGAAGCGAAGCTTCGAGGGCAAATGTGATATTTTGAGGACCATTTCTCATCCAAGGACATTATCAGACGATATTCCAGTGAGCCAGAAGGGGTTTATTTATTTTATAACCCAACGACTTCACTGGAATGGATTCAGCAAACTGCATCGACTCATCATCTCCAGAGTTTTCAAAAAATAATTCTCTCTCGTCTCCAAGTTGGATATAAAAACAATTCTTTTGATTAATGAAAGCTATTTTACATTCTATTCTATTGTTTAACATTAGTTTTCGAATTGTTTGTTGGTTTTTAGTAGTTTATAAAAACAATTTCGAAAAGAAACCAAAAACTTCATTCACGAAACAACATGGATGCTTACCATTGAAGACATTTACAGTATATTTTGTAGATTTTTTCGTGTTTCCTGGCGTAGTTTTCTCAACTAGTCTTTGTATTTTACTCTCACTTGTTTCTAAAAACCGAGTTTCTTTGTTTTCCATGTTTTTTTCTTTTCTTTTTTGACGTTTTTGACTTCTACTGGACGAATATCACTTCGGACGGGGGATATCGCCTGATACCCGTCCTGCACGTGACCAATTTGAACCAATGACAGCGCGCGAAAATTCATCGTTGGGTTATAATTGAAGATATTTTACATACGAAATAAAGTGAATATTCAATATTACCTTCATTTTTAGACGTCTACGAGTTCAAATGGAATCTAAGCGAATTTCAATAGAATAAGGTATTTAATAACAAGCTATTTAGATTTTCTATATTAGGAACTAGGAATCAGAGAGAGAGAGAGAGAGAGAGAGAGAGAGAGAGAGAGAGAGAGAGAGAGAGAGAGAGAGAGAGAGAGGGAAAGAGATATGGAGAGGCGGGGAGAGTTCAATAGATGGGAGGGGGGGGGGGGGGGGAGGTATAGGGAGAGATGGGACTGAAGGGGAATAGGGAGATATTTGTTAAACCGGCCTGCCAGATGTAAATTGGTCACTTAAAAACAACCAAGAATAAGTGGCCTTGCGATAACTACCCTGAAGTTGAGATGATTGGATAGCAAGGTGCAATATCTAAAGGTGAGGCACGTTGAGAGAGGGGGAGGGGGGGGAGGGAGGGATGGGCCTTATTACTAACTTGAGCCACTTAAGGAAATAATAATTACGAGATTCCATCAAGCGAGAGGCAAGTTTATTTAAATACTTTTTTTTTTACCGGGATGAATAATTCAGGTTTCGAATTCCCTTATCTAACGTACAGGTAACTTAAATGCACCTCCCTCTCCTCAGTCCCCTCAGTCCCGTATTTTTTCATGAGTGGTTATTCTTGGTTGTTTTAAGTGACGGAACTACATCTGCATGCCTCTTTAAAAAATACCTCCCTACCCCCCCCCCTCCCCCCCCTCCCATCTCACTCTCTCCCCGATTCTCCATTATTCATTCTGATTCTTTAATTCTATAGTAGAAAAGCTAGACAGCTTTTCGAATAGACGTTTCTGTTAAATTTTGCTTATATTCCATGACAAAACCTTCTGAACTTCACCACAATCATTCGTTAATTTTTACCACAGGAAGCCCAAAGTCGCAGGCCGACCAAAAAAGGCGCAATAAAAAAATAAGTAAACAAGTTCAGCGGAATATTTTATGCTTTTTAGAAACATCGTATCAAGCTTTAAATCTTTGCGTAAAAAGATTAGGATATTTTTCTTTATTTCATAGAAAACAAGCCGCATGAAATCATGTCCCCCAAAACAGCGTTTTTCTAGTTGACCCAAAATTTCGAAAATTGAAATAACAATCTTTTTCTAACAAAATATACCTGTTTGAACAGCTTAAGATAAGGGCAACTCAATTTTGGAGGTATTTTGTTCGATAGACTTCAAGCGAGGAAGTTATAGGCAAGAGAATTTTTGGCAGAATCACCACATGGCCAGCGGTCTCCTCTTTTTTAATTTTTCCTCTTTTCGTATAGTTTTAAAGCTTAGTTTGGAATCAAACTAACATAGCTTATACCTTTCCTAATGGATTATTCCTTTGCGTGGAAATATTCCTGATAATATTTAAGAATAGCTAGAAATTGAGAATGAAATACTGCTTCCTTTGGTCTTCCTTTGGTTTTGTCTACTTCAAAACTTACACAGGCAACCCACTACCTTGAGAAGGACGCATTCATCTTTTCTGAAAATTGTGAATTAATTTTCACACAATTGTGCATTGAATATATATATGTCCGTGAAACAAAACCAAATATGTATATATGGTCTTACATTTGCACATGCTCGTCATCAAGCAACTTTAAAAGTGTTTTCAAATAAAATCAATCACGATGTAAATTCTATTGAAACTTAACACGAAGGATCCATGCATCCTGTAATACTCATCCACAATGTTTTATATTTTACCTTACCTTTGTCCATGGCCATGGCCGGGTTGTAGTAGCTGAAATAGGCCAGATTTGTTGAGTTTGATCGATGCAATGAAGACGCCGGCGTTCCAGTTCAACCGATTCACATCTTGACAAGCGCTCACTAAAACAATGCCCTCCCCTTGAGACCAACGTACTTGTGACAAAGTGACTTTACTCAACCCGTGAATAGCTAGTAGTTATCAGGCACTACTCTTTTCTTTTTTCTTTTTGTTTATTCACGAGTGAAGTAAACTCACGATGAAATGCGCGCGCAGATCAAAACAAATGAAATTCAAAGAGCCTTTTTTCACGGTGAAATTATGTTTTTATTTCCTTTTTTTTAAGTAAAAAAGAAGAAAAGAAAAGAAGAAAAAAGAAGAAAAAAGAAGAGAAGAGAAGAGAAGAGAAGGAATTATCTATTGCTACGTTTTCAATGCGTACGGCTAATTTGAAGTTCGACGTTTGAGCTTTGTCTATGTAACATCTTTTCAGTTAAATTACTGGTCAACCACAAAGCATTCGATTCAATCCGCAACTGAGAGAGTTATTCAAACTTGTACCTTGTCAGTAGCCTAGATGAATGCTTTGTGTTTGATCAAAGTGGTCAATAACTGGAGGGTAAGTTGCTGGGCATCGACATCACACTTGATATATGAAGACATATTGATTGAAGGAAGAAGAGCCTAGAATTAAAAACCAAATAGTAACAATGTTGTTAGTTTAATAGAATTTTAAAATCTCCATTATCCCTCCTATTTTCCCTCCTCTCCTCTTTCTTCTCCATCCTCTCCTCTCGTCTCGTCTCGCGATAGTCTTTTCTCCTCTCGTCTCGTCGTCTGCTCTCCTCGTCTTGTCCACTCCTCTCCTCTCCCCTCTTCTGTTCTGTTCTGTTCTGTTCACTTCTCTTCTCTTTTCGTCTTCAGCCCAATGTTCTTACCAAGAATATCGCCCCAGCAAACCTTGAATAACCTAACGTTAACTGCGCAGCTATTCTTGACAATACGCAGAGGCGGTCGACTCTTTTTCCATGTCCAGGTTCTCATATCCACTGAGCTTCATATCTAAACTGGTTTTGGCTTGTTCTTGCGACAATCCTTTCCAGGGCGTTAATCTAGTTCACGCGTTCATGCTCTTCCTTATATATATTTGCATACTGCACATGCTCCATCATTCAGTTCCTGTACAATGTTTGTCTGTCTCTACTGGAATATGCATTATTTGGTACAATATGTACCATGTAGTTCAGTTCATTATTATAAATGAAAAGTTAATAAAGAGGATAAAACATCTTGGCAGTTGTTCTGGCGTTAATTTGCATTCATCATCTAATTTACAGTCAATTGAATCATTGGACTAGGTTTTAAACCATGCTTCAAGCTGCAGAGTTTTTACTTTCTTAAAAATATATTTCAGTCTGGAGAAAACTCTTTAGTCATTCAAGCCGCTTCAATCCATGTCATTATAACTGAATACTCGTATCAA
This sequence comes from Anthopleura xanthogrammica, assembly GCA_964019055.1. NCBI lineage: Eukaryota > Metazoa > Cnidaria > Anthozoa > Actiniaria > Actiniidae > Anthopleura > Anthopleura xanthogrammica. Next base: position 12,501,787 of record OZ025208.1, on the reverse strand, counting down.
AATCTAATTCCTGTCCAGAAGTACAGGTGTTTTGTCAGGGTATTATTATGGTGGGGCATTTGCCTTTTTCCTGAATACTTGTCATCACTAACTCTTTTCTTGACCTTCGTGATCAGTTCTAAAATGTGGTGACGATAAGCATATTTTCTGAACACTTCGACGATGCTCTGGATAAAAGGGGACCCTGTTTC